>ML106113.1:0-120792 GCA_003697995.1 Taxidea taxus jeffersonii | reverse complement strand
TTAAAGTCTCCAACTATTATTGTATTCTTGTCAATGTGTTTCTTTGATTTTGTTATTAATTGGTTTATATAGTTGGCTGCTCCCATGTTAGGGGCATAGATATTTAAAATTGTTAGATCTTCTTGTTGGACAGACCCTTATGATATAGTGTCCTTCCTCTCTCTTATTATAGTCTTTGGCTTAAAATCTAATTGATCTGATATAAGGATTGCCACCCCAGCTTTCTTCTGATGTCCATTAGCATGGTAAATTGTTTTCCACCCCCTCACTTTCAATCTGGAGGTGTCTTCAGGTCTAAGATGAGTTTCTTGTAGGCAGCATATGGATGGGTTTTGTTTTTTTATCCATTCTGAAACCCTGTGTCTTTTGATTGGGGCATTTAGCCCATTTACATTCAGGGTAACTATTGAGAGATATGAGTTTAGTGCCATTGTATTGCCTGTATGGTGATTGTTACTGTATAATGTCTCTGTTCCTTTCTGGTAATACTTTTAGGGTCTCTCTTTGCTTAGAGGACCCCTTTCAATATTTCCTGTAGAGCTGGTTTGGTGTTTACAAACTCTTTCAGTTTTTGTTTGTCCTGGAAGCTTTTAATCTCTCCTTCTATTTTCAATGATAACCTAGCTGGATAAAGTATTCTTGGCTGCATGTTTTTCTCGTTTAGTGCTCTGAATATATCATGCCAGTTCTTTCTGGCCTGCCAGGTCTCTGTGGATAAGTCGGCTGCCAATCTATTATTTTTACCATTGTATGTTACAGACTTCTTGTCCTGTGCTGCTTTCAGGATTTTCTCTTTGTCGCTAAGACTTGTAAATTTTACTATTAGATGGCGGGGTGTGGACCGATTCCTATTGATTTTGAGGGGTGTTCTCTGCACCTCCTGGATTTTGATGCTTGTTCCCCTTGCTATATTAGGGAAATTCTCTACAATAATACTCTCCAGTATACCTTCTGCTCCTATTTCTCTTTCTTCTTCTTCTGGAATCCCAATTATTCTAATGTTGTTTCGTCTTATGGTATCACTTATCTCTCGAATTCTCCCCTCGTGGTCCAGTAGTTGTTTGTCTCTCTTTTGCTCAGCTTCTTTATTCTCTGTCATTTGGTCTTCTATATCACTCATTCTTTCTTCTGCCTCATTTATCCTAGCAGTAAGAGCCTCCATTTTTGATTGCACCTCATTGATAGCTTTTTTTTATTTCAACCTGATTAGACTTTAGTTCTTTTATTTCTCCAGAAAGGGCTTTTATTTCTCCTGACAGGGTTTCTCTAATATCTTCCATGCCTTTTTCGAGCCCAGCTAGAACCTTGAGAATCGTCGTCCTGTATTCCAGATCTGACATATTACCAATGTCTGTATTGATTAGGTCCCTAGCCTTCGGTCCTGCCTCCTGTTCTTTTTTTTGTGGTGAGTTTTTTCGCCTTGTCATTTTGTCCAGATAAGAATCCGCTGTTCTCCTTGTTAAGTGAACTTGGTCTTGGCTGTATTTCTTTGATCTTCTGGGGGAGGGGCCTGTTGTAGTGATTCTCAGTTGTCTTTGCCCCAGGCGGAGTTGCACCGCCCTTACCAGGGGCCGGGCTAAGTAATCCTCTCAGGTTCGCTTTCTGGAGCTTTTGTTCCCTGAACACTTTCCGTAGAGTTCCGGAGGACGGGAATGAAAATGGTGGCCTCCCAATCTCCGGTTCAGAGGAGCCGAGAGCTCGGGGCCCCAGTCTTCAGTGCGCCTTCAGAGAAAAGCGTTTAATCCCTCTGGTCTCCCCAGCCCACGTTTGCGCCCGGAGACCGCGTCCGCCCGGAGACCACGCTCAGAGAAAATCGTGCGTAAGCAGTCCCGTCTCACTGGCTTCTGGGAGCGCTCCGAGCTCACCCAGCCTGTGACCAAGCGTCTCTGTCTCTGGCAGAGTCCCACCTGGAGTCTCCGAACCCCGTAGATCCCTGAGCTCTCCCGGGTCTGAGTCTCCCCGGATCTTGTGGGGACCCCTCGCACAGAGCACCGGCCCGTGCCACAGAGCACCGGCCCGTGTCACAGACCACTAGGAAACCTCGGCTCTATCTCCGCAGCCGGCTTCCCCGCTCTAATACCTGTGAGCTCTGCGACACTCAGACACCCCCGATCCTTCTGTGACCCTGCGGGACCTGAGTCCACGCTGTCCCCGTGAGGTCTTCACCCCAGTTTAGCCTCTGGCGCAATGTCCCTCTCTGGAGCAGACTTTTAAATGTCCTGATTTTGTGCTCCGCCACTTGCCGGGAGCCGGCCCCTCCCCCTGGGGTCTATCTTCCCGTCACGTTGGATTCACTTCTCCGCTGGTCCTACCTTTTAGAAAGTGGTCGATTTTCTGTTTCTAGAATTGTTGTTTTTCTTCTCTTCGATCTCCTGTTGGATTCGTAGGTGTTCGGAATGGTTTGATAGGCTATCTAGCTGATCTCCTGCTGGCTGATGTCGTCTCAGCCTGCTACTTCTCCGCCATCTTGACTCCTCACCTCCATCTTATTTTCTAACTGGTTACTATGTATCCAAAGGCTATTGGTTTTGCATATTACAGTTGGTCCTTAAACAACACAGAAGTTAGAGACGCCAACCCCCACACAGTCAAAAATCCACACACAACTTTTGACTCTACAAAAACTTAACTACTAATAGCTTCCTGTTGCCTGGAAAACACTGATAATACAAATAGTCAATTAACACATTTTCTATGCCATACATATTATATACTGCATCCTTAAAATAAAGTAAACTGGAGAAAAGAAAATGTTATTAAGAATATCATAGGGGTGCCTGTGTGGCTCAGTGGGTTAAAGCCTCTGCCTTTACCTCGGGTCATGATCCCGGAGTCCTGGGATCAAGCCCCATGTCGGGCTCTCTGCTCAGCAGGGAGCCTGCTTCCTCCTCTCTCTCTGCCTGCCTCTCTGCCTACTTGTGATCTCTGTCAAATAAATAAATAAATAATCTTTTAAAAAATATCATAAAGAAGTGAAAACACATTTATAGTACTGTACTGTATTTGTTGAAAAACATCCACATATAAAGGGACCTGTGCAGTTTAAACCTGTGTTGACAAAGGTCAACTGTAATTTACATCCTGCTGTCCTCTTTTTTTGAATTTGTTTATAATTAATTCTCTGAAGTTTTCCAGGTATCCTATCACATCATGTTCAAATAGACATAGTTTTGATTCTTTTTTTTTCTGCTTCTTACGAGTCTACTTGTTTTCCCTTATCTAACTGCATTAGCTAATACCATTGATAAAACTGTGGTAGAGATTGATGACATCTTTTTTGTTCATTGTTTCTGACCTTAGCAGGAATGCCATTTGTATTTCTATATTAATTAAAGTGCTGGCTTCTTATAATTTTATAGTATATAATTTATAATGTTAAGTATTCATCTAGTCCTATTTTCTCAAGTATTTGTATAAGGAAAGGTTGTTGAATTTGTCAGTCTTTTTGCCCATCTATGGAGATAAGTATATGATGTTTCTCTTTAAGATTATTAATAAGGTGAATGATATTAATACATTTTCTAATGCTCAACCCTCTTGGCATAAAACCTACTTGGTTATGCTGAACTATTTTCTTAATGTGATGTTAAAATATATTTGTTAACATTTCCTTTAGAATTTTTGTATCACTGTTTATGATATGTTTATGATCATTAATTTTCTCTTTATGTGCTATCTTTACAGATTTGGATAAAAGATGTGGATGTTTTCCTTTATTCTATTTGCTCTGAAACAATTTATGTTTGTAACATTGGGACTCTCTGGTCTCTAAAGGTAGTCAATTATAATTTTTTTGAAGATTTATTTATTTATTTTAGAGAGCATGTGCATGTGAGCTGGGGGAAGGATGAGGGAGAGAATCTTCAGGAAGATTACCCGCTGAGTGTGGAACCTCATGCAGGACTCCATCCCACAACCCATGAGATTATGACCTGAGCCAAAACCGAGTCAGATGCTCAACGACTGAGTCACCCTGATGCCCCTACTCAATTATAATTTTAAATGAGCAAAAACAAAAATTAGACCATTCAGTACATATAGATAAACACTATTTTGTTTTTCATTTAAAAGTTTGTGAAGTTTGTTTTCAAAAAGTTTGTTTTACTTGCCATGTAGTATTTTTTTATTAAGCTATATTGAATTTATAGCTTTATTAAGCTATACTGAAATTGAGGGGCACCTTGGTGGTTCAGTTGGTTAAGTGTCTGCCTTCAGCTCAGTCATGGTCCCAGGATCCTGGGATCAAGTCCTACATTGGGCTCCTTGCTCAGTGGGGAGTCTGTTTCTCCCTCTCCCCTGCCTTCTACTCCCCCTGCTTGTTCTATCTCTCTCTGTCAAATAAATAAATAAAATCTTTTAAAAAAAAGATATACTGAAACTGACAGACATTTCTCAATTTTTCTGTTTCTATTTCCAACAATATTTTCAGAAAACATTTCTAAACATATCTATTTGCACATTTGTAGGAGTTTTGAGGATGAATCCCTTGGGAAGAAAGAAAGAAAGAGAGAGAGGGAAGGAGGGAGGGAGAAAGGGAGGCAGGAAAGGAAAGAAAGAAGTGAAAACTCCTTACTCATGAAGAACTGATCCTCTAAAAAGAATGAAAAATATAAGACAGCTGAATTTTATAGAAAAGAAGAGGAAGGGTAATAGCTTTCAGGACTTTTTTAACTGCTTTTTCCATGGGTTTTTAGAAATGAACTCTATGTAGTTTTTTATTGAACAGATCTGTATAAAATGAGCTGGGAATCTGTTATCAAAAACAGATTTGTAAAATCTGTTAGAACCTATTAATAAAAAGAAAGTTTGTAATTACTGTACACATGTCTTTAGGTTAAAGATTGGCTTTCAAAAGGCAAAACCTAAATGCTTTCTAAACAACATCTCTAAAATACAACTTACCAATTTGGAGACTGGATTTGCTGCAGAAAGGGTGAGTTATTTTGCAAGCCTGAACTTGGAAGGCATCATGTTTCTCATAACATTTTGAAAAGTCACTATGGGAACTTTTTACACATTTAAATTGAACAGATGTGTAATTTTTTTCTGTCCAGTTGTGGTTGTTACCATGTTGAAGTAAATGTACTTCTTGCTTACATGTGTTTCCTATGTTATGTGAGCTCTGGGGACCCACACCTGACTGAGTTTAACTTGCTTAGCAATTTCTATCCAAGCAGATTTGGTTTGATTCTTAGGTCAAGGGGAGCAAATATTTTGCCATAAGTCCCCTAATAAAATCAGTTTGTTATGGGGTTGAAATGGCCTGTTTGTTTGCTTATTTGTTTGTTTTTAACAGATAAAAATGTACTCTCTAACAATTCCATTCGTGGATCCAGAAAGATAACGTCTTTTTAAGAACAGTTTCAGCATTTGACAATAGCACAACTTCAAGGAATAAAGTACCAGGATATCAAAATTATTTTGCATAACCATAACTGGAAGTATCTAAGAGGTTGCTTAAGTTTTCTCATGTATGAACAGAATAGCAGCAGTGACAGCCACGTTATATTGCAATGTTATAATAAGATCATTTTAAGAGTAAGATGTAATGTTGGAACCAGTATATTTGAAAGTATTGGACAACCTTCTCTTGTACTAGACAAAAGCTCCAGGATAGCATGTTGATTTTTCCTTTCTACAGGCCCAGAGCACTCACACAGAATTTGACACAAAAGACTCGCAACTTCATCATCTCTTGCCCCAAATAGACACAGAGCATTGCTTATCAATGCTTTTACTCGAAGTTATAATTGGCCTTATTCCAGAAGGCTGCTGTTGCTTTCAGTCAGCCCTTCCTCTCAGTCCCTACAACTATTTCAGACATTTGCCACCCCAGCCTCTCTGCTCAACCTCACTTCACTCAATTTTATCTATTTGAAAAAAAAAAAAAAAATGGTGCCTGAGTGGCTCAGTTGGTTAAATGACTGCCTTTGGCTCAGGTCATGATGCAGGAGTAAGAGCATCGAGTCCCACATTGGGCTCCTAGCTCCATGGGGAGTCTGCTTCTCCCTCTGACCTTCTCCCCTCTCATGCTCTCTCTCTTTCTTTCAAATAAGTAAATAAAATTTAAAAGCAAACAAATGAATGAACAAACTTAAATTTGAGCCCTTTTCTTTAAAAGATTTTATTTATTTATTTGACAGACAGATCACAAGTAGGCAGAGAGGCAGGCAGAGAGAGAGGGGGGAAGCAGGCTCCTTGCTGAGCAGAGAGCCTGATGTGGGGTTCCATCCCAGGACCTGAGATCATGACCTGAGCTGAAGGCAGAGGCTTTAACCCACTGAGCCACCCAGGTGCCCCAAATTTGAGCCCTTTAAGCATAATTTCAGCTCTCTGACTGTCCTACTTCCGGTTATTTTCACACCCGTATTTCCTGTGTAAGCCATCATCTGCTGTTGCCCATGATCCAGCTCCCTCCTGGTGGTTCAAAGACTTTCCTTCATTTTCCCTCTTCCTCTTCCCATGAATCTATTCCCTCTTTTTCTCTACTGGCTGATGTCTCCTAACACATCTCTCCAGAGTTTCATCAAACTATATTACTGTATTACTGTTCCTTCTCCTTATATTCTGATGCCCTAGGATTTAGCTATGTTGTTCAAGGCATTCCTTGAACATACTATTCACATTCATCCAACATACCTTTTCTCCACTTACTAAATCATTTGAACATTTATTTTAAGTACTCTTATTTGCCAGGCATTGTATTAGATGATGATATAAAGATAAATGAGTCCTATAGTTTATTTGCCTCAAAGAATTCTAATCGAGTGAGGTAAACACATAAATAGGCAATTATAAAGCTATGAAGAAAGCCAAGGAGAGGAGTATACAAGGTGTTACCTAAACCCACACTTTTTGGATTTAGATCCATAGGTACAAAGTTGACTCTGAGTCCACCTCTGGATATCACTGTCCCTATTCTGGATTCCAGTTCTTGATATTTGTTTGATAAATCCACACCAGGAAATAACATTATATTTTAATAAGTAAACAGAATCATGTTAAATAATAAGAATATATTAATGTAAATACACATAATTGCTTATCAAAATTTACAGGTCATATGCTGCCTTCTAATATACAGACATATACACATTCCTGTGTTATGTGAGGATGTATCTATATATGTATTATAAATACAAGCACTATATGTATAATAATATAATATTTTAATAATATATATTTATAATTGCTTGTATATGCAGAAAAATATCTGGAAGAATTCACAGGAAACTTGCAGTTAATTCTGTGAGAGATAGAGATTTTTCCTCTGTTCCATTTTATAGATTTGAACTATATTACCTGTTCAAAAAGTTAAATTATAACAGAAAAAACCTAGATGTCTCCACACTGTCCAGCCCCTACTTTTTCAATCGTATTTTCCACTTAGTAGCAAGAGGTAAATCTAGCTAGTTCTGTCTCAATCATTAGTATGCAAACTTTGCTCAGCTGAGCCCCTCATCAGTCATACTCTCTATCTAAACCCATTTCTCTAAGGTCTAGCCCAAGTCAGACATCCTTCACAAGCCTTCTGAGACTGCCAGCTCCAGGTGACCTCTCATAAACCTCCATGTAACGAATTCAGGTATGTCCGTTCTTGTGGCGCTGGTCTTCTGTTGTTATGCGAAGTTATCTAAATGTTTATGTTTGGATGTCTAGCGGCATCCCCCACACAGAAAGCACTTCATGTGTTTTGAGCCCATTAACTCAATCAATTCCTTGAAGGGGATAGTTAACTGCCTTAATTAAACTGTTACATGGAAAACTAAACGATAAGCTGTTGGAAGTATTCCCTAAGTCCTTGGAGTACGGAATAGTGGATTTGGAGTCAGACAAACTTGGGTTCAAGGGCTGGCTCCAACTGGATGAATTTAGGAAGTTATTTAAAGTCCCTGAGCCTTTGTGCCCTCTTTCTAAATGTGGTAAAAACAACTGGTCTCATAGATGCTGAGTTTGGAGAATTGTGTGAAATAATGTAGACACAGAAATCAACACTGTGTTCAATCAAACGTAGTTATACCATTCTGAGTATTTAGGAAGTTCTTCCTAGGAGAAAATAAAATACCCCTCAATGCAAATATAATGACAGAGGTCATTGTCACAGGTGCACTGTCTTCCAGTGCCCAGACCCCACCAGACCTCACTCTCTCCTTGGAGTCCATACTGTTGCTGCTGGAGAAGCCTACATTTCCCGGCATTCTCCCTCCCTGACTTCACACCACCACCAACTCTCAACTAGCTCTACAATCAGGCCATTCCCCACCCCTTCCAGGACAAGGGAAGATGAGTTATAGGAAATCCCAAGTAGGAAACCAGAAAACATTTTCTTATAAAAAAGCATTGTTATATGTGGTGGTTAGGGTCTTGAGTAAAATTACTTATGGGCAAATGGGCTTCTTTGGCCATATCTGGAAATCCAAACCACCCCATCTAAAATTGTTTCTATGGGAAACTATGTTCCACGTGCCTAACAACTGACTTAGAAATGAGCTATTGGAATGCAACTTGTTTGGGGACTGTCTGTAGATCAACATTCATAACTCATTGTCAATGAAAAAGGAAATGACATTTATTCTGCTATTACTGAAACACACTGCACATATGTTTCTATGACTGTTTCTTGAGGATACCAAGTATCTAATGTTATTTAGAATAGCAGCCTCAGAAACCCATCAGATTGAATTGATATTCTGGGTCTTAATTATATTTAAGCTACTAACTCTGGCAACACAAATGTGCTTGTTAGGTAACTCTCAGACATTTTTAGAATTTAATATTTTAAAGGAAAGCAGAGGGAACCTTTCCTTTTGCAGCACTCCCCTTGTGGTTATATAAGCACAGCACTGAAGTGAGGGCTCCCTCCCCCTTTTCCTCCTGGGAGACTTCTCTGCCCATGTATGGTAACTGTCTCAGAGCAGTTCATGGGACTCAGGGGAGCAAGCTGAACCCTTATTAGGATCCAAGCTTACAAATTAAACAGCCCAGGGACTAAGATTAAGAATCCCCTGTGTGTAGAAGTTGGTAGATACTGTATGGAGCAACTAAACTGACTTTGGGATAAAGTCGTTGGGGGAGGAAGAGGCATGAGTAGAAATCTCTATGAGGTTGCTATTCTAACAAAAAACCAATTTCCTTGTCCTGTTTTAAATTCATCCTGTCCTAAGTTCCAAGAAAACATTTTTCTAACTTTCTTACTTTTCCATCCGCAAAGAGCATCAGGTGTGTCTTTTCTTAACTTTTTTCTTCTTTCTTTTATCTTCGTGTATACGTTCGAAAGCAATTTCCATGTACTCTTCGCTACAATCCCAGGTTTATACTCAGTCTCTGAGTTACTCACCCTCTCTTTTAATTTAGTTTATGTAAGAGGGAGAAGAAAAAATCAGCAGTAGGCAGAACGTTAGTTCTCTTCCCACCCCTTTAACAAAGCCAGTTCTCAAGATGGGTAAGATAGAAACATTAAATGTGTCTTGATAAAAGTTGTGGAGATACCCAGAGTGTTTGCCTTGATCTAAGGGATAGTTGTAACTTTTCAAGAATTAGGAAATGAAGCCAGCTGAAACATTTTTTTCTACAGAGTAAGTTCTCTGGACACCTGAGATCTCCAATCACTTATGAAATGCCTCCTTCACACCATTGACAAAAAGGAATGACGATGTCCAAGTCCTGAAGGTAATCCTGGCACAAAAAAGGAAATAGGTAGAAATAGGTACACACTGAGTGCTTTAATAAAGCTTTTCAGAGGGTGCTGGGGAGTCCAGGTGAAAGAATAATTGTCCAGGGGCATCTCAAAAGTCCTGATAGAAAAACAAATGGTTAATCAGGGCTGAGCCTTAAAGATAAGGTATTCTGGAGTGGGGCAGATGAACTCAAGAAAGGCCAGAGGTTCTGTGAGGTAATGTTTATTATTACATAATATTATGTCTATTATAAAATGCAGAAGGACAGTCATTTTATTTTATTTTTTTTAATTCTTTTTTTTTTAAAGATTTTATTTATTTATTTGTCAGAGAGAGAGCAGGATCGAGCACAGGCAGACAGAATGGCAGGCAGAGGGAGAAGCAGGCTCCCTGCCGAGCAAGGAGCCCAACGTGGGACTCGATCCCAGGACGCTGGGATCATGACCTGAGCCGAAGGCAGCCACTTAACCAACTGAGCCACCCAGGCGTCCCAGGACAGTCATTTTAAAGGATGAGAAAAGGTGAAGTCCTGGATTTTGTTTTTAAATTCTCACAGTTTGCACTTTATTTTTTTTAAAGATTTTATTTATTTATTTAACAGAGAGAGATCACAAGATAACAGAGAGAGATCCCTGCTGAGCAGAGAGCCCGATGGAACCCTGAGATTATGAGCTGATCTGAAGGCAGAGGCTCAACCCACTGAGCCACCAGGCACCCCCCGAAGTCCTAGGATTTTCTTTCCAGACCCCATACCTCATGCTATGCCCTCTGTAGCTACAGGACCTTTTAGGAGATACTGGTGTGGTGTATCTCCTAATAGCAAGATAGCAAGACTGGGAAAGGGGATACCTGTATGGTTACCATGATAATCCAGGTAAGTGGTGGGAGCTGGGTTAGGGCAAGGAAGGTGAGATGTGGACAGATTTCAAACATATTTTACAGGTTGAATAGAGAAGACTTGATGACTGGTTGGATGGCACAGAGGAGGGGTGAGGTTGAGGAAGAAGACAATGTTAAAGGTGCCACCCAGTTTCTGGTCTGAGTAACTTCTCAAATGAGAGAGTCAATTTACCCTTTAAATGTAGCCTGGTGAAAAACTCTGCCATTTAAATTTTGGAGGGGAAAAAAAAGACAGGAAGAACTCTTACGGTCATTTCAGCTGTCAGCGTTTGTGTTTGTGGTTTCCTTTTGTGACAGGGATTACCTCTAACCCTCATATTTTCTGTTCTTGTCTTCTCTTTCTCTAAGGGTAGGAAATTCCCATAGAAAGCCAAGAGTCCTTAAGCCCCACTTTTCTGTTGCTTCCTCTCTCAGATACTAAATACGTTCTAGGTTGTAAAAGTTACAGGAATACCTTTATTACTTGCAATTTTGATTGTGTGATATATATAAATTATATATAAAATACATATGAATTATAATCTTTTCCCACTGATCCATTTTATGACTTCTTAGTACAGTTTCAGAAACACTTGAGACTTTCTCAGCATATGTGTACACTAGAGGTAATGCTATTCACAGGTGTCTACAAAAATAAAGAAGTTGAAGGAGTTATGGTTATTCCATACGTGGGTGGCAGGCATCTTTTGCACAACTCCAGAGCTCTGGCTGGGAACCCCCTCATTAAGGGAGCCCTTGGGCTTAGTACTTAACTGCAGGCAAATGTCAGCTACAACTACTGTTAAAAAAAATCCTTTCAATGTCACAGCCACTTTGAGTGATTCTGAGGATCCAAAAAGATAATGGACATAGGGTTATGGGAACTCTAAGTTCATATACGAATATGTGTTACTATCTTTAAAACAAAATCATTTTTAAATGCTCCTGGAGTAGCAACCTACATAGAAATTGAATCAATCAGTGAAATGTAAGAAGCTGTCAGACCCATAGTCTTGTTCCATAATCAAAAGTCTGCTTGACGGGGCACCTGGGTGACTCAGTGCATTAATCTGCTGCCTTCAGCTCGGGTCATGATCTCAGGGTCCTGGGATCGAGCCCCACGTCGGGCTCACTGCTCTGCGAGGAGCCTGCTTCCTCCTCTCTCTCTGCCTGCCTCTCTGCCTACTTGTGATCTCTCTGTCTGTCAGATAAATAAATAAAATCTTAAAAAAAAAAAGTTTGCTTGAATGATTTTGAATTCGGAATGAATTTGAGTGACTTGGAGTTTGGAACATAGGAGAAAGCAAGATGTTTCTCTTACATGCATACTGAGCAAAAATGGTTTTTTAAATGTTGGATGTTTGTAATTACTTCTGCTTCACTCTTAGTTAGAAAGACTAGTAAGGGGGCGCCTGGGTGGCTCAGTGGGTTAAAGCCTCTGCCTTCAGCTCAGGTCATGATCTCAGGGTCTTGGGATCGAGCCTCGAGTCGGGCTCTTTGCTCAGCGGGGAGCCTGCTCCCTCCTCTCTCTCTGCCTGCCTCTCTGCCTACTTGTGATCTCTATCTGTCAAATAAATAAATAAATTCTTAAAAAAAAAAAAAAAAGGACTAGTAAGTAAGACACACAATGAGCCTGTTCAGTGATCCTAACATCTAAGGGGAAATGTTATCTATAAATTTAGAAATATCTTGCTAATTTTCTCCACAAGAGAGAATTTGCATAACTCTTGAACTAATTTTGAGACATGCAGTTTTGTACTCTACAGGTACCAGTTTATATAAAGACTTGACAACTACTTTGGGGAGACAAGGGTTTTCTTTAATTAGATATCTAAAAGTCATTTGTAACTATTACAATCATTGTTCGTGTTCAAAAACTGCTGCTGGAAATGGGACCTGAAGTTAGAGTTGGGTTCTTCTTTATCTTACTTTGCAGGTGTGACGGGTGCTCGCCATTTCAGTGACAGTCCCAGAAAGCAGAAATCCTGGATTTTCTTCAAAGGCCTGAGCCCCAGAGAGGGTTGTGGATTCCTGCTTGTAGGTAGACTGTTGGTCTAAAGGCAAGAGGAAGCAGTGATAAGTGGGCAGAGTCAAAATGTCTCTGCCAAAAACACAGAGGGAAGATTTCCTTGCTATTAGAAAAAAATTATTCCAGGCCAGGCGGAGAGGGAAAGTTGGGGGGTCCTAAGAATGCGTGGGACCCTTGCACTGCTTCTTAGCTACACTGCTAAGGACAAGGCAAGCTCCAGAGAGATATGGCCCTGAAGTACATAGATGGGCAAGAATTCCCGTGTCCCAAATATGGCCCTGAAGTTGCCAAGAGCCAGTGGATCTGAGTGGACCTCTTTGCAGCAGGTGACATCAATGAACAGAAGATCAGAGGCACAAGCCCTTGATACTATGTAAGATCCCAGGGCTGTGGCAAAATCTTGGGAAACAAGGAGAGAGCCTCAAAAGGGGCTGACGTTCAGTCTCTCATCCTACAGGATGGGGCCTTAAAATGGGAAACAATTTGATATAGAAAGTAAAGTACACCAAAATGTTTTCCTTACAAAAATGAGTTTGTGGACTGAGATTTAGGAACATTACGAAGGGCCAACTTCTTTTTTGTATAAAGTGCAGAAAAACACATTGGTTTAGCATGTCTAGATAATTCTACTCATTCTGGAATAGGAGGACACAAATGCATGAGGCTTAACCATGCCAGCACTCCAAAATGGAACTATATGGAAAGGATTCTCAGTGACAAGTCCAAGTCACTTACACAGAGTCAACTGACACAGGACTTAGACATTTATATAGGTTAGAATTTCTGAACGCGAACAAAGGGCCTGATGACATTTGAGGTTTCAGAACTGGCTTACCCAATGAAAACTCTCACATTTCTTTCTTTCCAGAAGACACCATTGATCTGAAATGGGGACGTGTCTCTGAGAAAGAATGGGTGATAAATCCTTCCCTATGAAATTCCTCTTTGACTAGCCAGAGAGCAGCAGGCAATTTCACGTGCAGAGGGTGGGTATCTTCCCTCTCAGCCCAGATGTCTGGCAGGAGCTAGAAAATGGAAGCAACCAGAAGGCAGACCCTGACTCCCATTAGCCAATGTCTGTACTGGGAAAAAGCACCAGGAAGAGCCAGCCAGGCTTGCAAATATAAACGGTATTACTAAAAGCAGAGCATTATATTTGGTATAGAAATGGCCTGCCAGTACTTTGGGGGAAATGGACCCCAAAATGTGAAGACAGAGGTAGCAGTAGCAGGGAGGTGGGGGACAAACCCAGAAGTGCTGTCAGGGGATATATGAAAGGGAAATGACAGGGAAGGGAGAGAGAGAGAGAAGAAAGCACCACTGCGTGGGGATTTCTGATGGGACAGGAAGTGAAAATTACAGAAATCGAAAGAGGAACTTGGGGACCAGAAAGCTGTATTTCCCAGCGCACTCCCTGACTCCTCTCCCCACAAAGAAGCAACCATATTAGGGGAAAGGTAGACAGGAAATGTCCCTTTGCACCCTAGTCCCTGACTCTGTGGCTGGATAAGATACCAGCTCCATTAATAGGGTACCTTCTAGGTTGAAATGAGGGATGTTCCCAGAGTGGAATGTAGCCTGTTTGCATTCAAAGAAGAATGAAGTTCCCATCCGATATTAATGCTAACACTTAAAAAAGAAGAAAAAAGATTACAAACTGTCATTTTTTGTGTGGTGGAGGGATGAGGGTAGGAAAGTAGGAGGAAAGCAACATCTTCTAAGAATTTATTTATTTATTTATTTATTTATTTATTTATTTATTTATTTTTAAGATTTTATTTATTTATTTGTCAGAGAGCGAGCAGGAGCGAGCACAGGCAGACAGAGTGGCAGGCAGAGGCAGAGGGAGAAGCAGGCTCCCTGCCGAGCAAGGAGCCCGATGTGGGACTCCATCCCAGGATGCTGGGATCATGACCTGAGCCAAAGGCAGCCGCTTAACCAACTGAGCCACCCAGGCGTCCCCTAAGAATTTATTTTATCAAGCACTTACACAGTTCTTGCTCTGGGCTAATTGTAAAAATAAATCATGCGGCAGGCAGCTTGCAACCCACAGGTCCACTTGGGGACATTACTGTCAAGGTCCCCGTTGTGATTCAGAAGATTATTTACTGTGAGCTAAGCCAACTCTATGAATCTCACACTATGTTTTGGGAAGCAGATGTAGATTGCACTATGTCAAGACATCTAGAAAAGAGCCAGCATGCAGAACTGTCATTAAATAATTTTAATGTTTTAAATTGTGGTGAAATAGATGTAACATCACATTTATCATTTGAGCCATTTTTAAGGGGACAGCCTCTAGCATTGAGTACACTCACGTGGTTGTGCTAGCCTCACCACCACCCATTTCCAGAACTCTTTACATCATCCCAAACTGAGACTCTGTATATCAGGTATTAAACAATAACTCCCATGGCCTCTCTGGTAGCCCGAGGCAACTGCACTCTCTCACTCTCTCTGTCTATGAATCGGCTCTTCGAGGTGCCACATGAAAGTAGAATCATAGTGTCCTTTCATGACTGGTGTATTTGATATAGTATAATATTCATCCCTGTTGTAGCCTGTGTCAGGATTTCCTTCCTTTATAAACCTGAATGGACCTACCCTTCTTAAGGGGGATACAAAGGATCTCCTCTTTCTAAAAGGAAAAAAAGTATATATCCATATCACTTTTTAAAACCTGCCACAGCTGTGAATAAGATTTTTTATAGTATTTATTGGTTTGCAAAAGAAGACTGGAAGTAGATTTCAGGGTGGCATTGATTAAGGTCCTTTTGTTTCTGGGATGGGTTCTTTTTTTTTTTTTTAAGATTTTATTTATTCAGTTGACAGAGCACACAAGTAGGGGGAGCAGCAAGCAGAGGGAGAAGGAGAAGCAGGCTCCCTACTGAGCAGGGAGCCCAACGCAGGGCTTGATGTTGGGGCTCAATCTGGGGATTCCGGGATCACGACCCAAGCCAAACGCAGCCACTTAACTGACTGAGCCACCCAGGTGCCCCATGGGATGGGCTTTTTTTAATCTCAGAGACAAGAGCCCAAATCCAGACTTTTTTTTTCCCATTAGTGAATGAATGAATTAGTGAATGAAGACTCAACCAGTCTTCAATCCCTTTGAGCATTTCTTCCCTTCTACCTCTCCTTGGCCTTCCATCCCCATAATGGTTTTCTGGGTAGAATATATGGGGGCAAAAATAGGAAGAGGCATGCTTCCACCCTTTTGATTAGCATTCCTTATACAGGAATACAATACCTAGATCCAAATTTTGGACACTTTTATGATAAGTGTTGAACAGGGTTCCAGTCTTTAGATAGAGTGGATTAAATAAATTAATAACTTTCTCCTTTCAGCTCTAACCTTATTTTCAAAAGTCTATGCCTTTTACTGAAATAGGATTCTCCCTTTCAGCTTTAAAATTGCTATAAGGGTGACGTTTGACCTTATTCCCCAAAAACAAAATGTCCTTTTTCTTTAATTCACTGCAGGGTGTCTACGTAATGGCTGATGGGAGGATAGGATCAGTCTCACCTGGCATTTTGAAATGACCAGCTGGTCATTTGGGAGAAAATAATCTCCCAAACAGATCAGGCTCTGAACTTTCTGTTGTTAAACACAGTACCAGTACCTAGGCAGCACTAGGAATGATCAATAACTCATTGACCCATCTAGCCATGCCCAGAATGGGATCCTAAGAAAGTATGAATATTTACTTAAAGGCAATGCACAGATATGACTTCCATGAAAATAACACACGAGAACTACCAGAAGGAAATGGTAGATGCCTTTTTAGGCCTTTAAAACGTTTTAAAGATTTTCAATGTAGGGATGCCTGCGTGGCTCAGCCTGTTAAGCAGCTGACTCTTGATCTCAGCTCAGGTCTTGATCTCAGGGTCATGAATTCAAGCCATGCTAGGTTCCATGCTGACCATGGAGACTACTTAAAAAAATTTTGGGGGCGGCGCCTGGGTGGCTCAGTGGGTTAAAGCATCTGCCTTCAGCTCAGGTCATGATCCCAGGGTCTTGGGATCAAGCCCCGAATCGGCCTCTCTGCTCGGTGGGGAGCCTGCTTCTCCCTCTCTCTGCCTGCCTCTCAGCCTACTTGTGATCTCTCTCTCTCTCTGTAAAATGATTGAATAAAATCTTTAAAAAAATTTTTATATATATTTTCCTTTAAGAGAAACTTTTCATGTTTCTTAGAAGTCATTATGAGTTGCTTTAATCTAAATTTATTTTCTAAAAGTTGAAAGTAAGTGAAAATGTCTATTTTCAGGTGGGACAATCAAGTCAGTGTTTCATCTACCTCTTTAGGATAGTCAAGGAAAGGAACAGTATGACTCCCTGCAGTTTCAGTTCACAAGTCAGTTGCCCACTGATGCTTCCATGAATAAAGCTGGAGGGAAGATCTAACTTTGGGAGTAGAGTAAAGAGGACCTGGAAGGGGAAAAACCAGGAATGAAGAAGCCCCAAGAACTCCTATTTCAGGACTCTGTTCTTTGGGACATTATTGCCTGATATAAAGAAACATTGTCCCACCCAAACAACTTTACTGCTGTGCTTCTCCCCAGACTTAACTGGGATTCCATATAGAAGCAGCCAAGAAGGCATGAACCGTCCGTTACATCCTATCACTCTGCATCTCAATTCAAGGCCAAGGTCTATCTCCTTACAGCATCCATTTCTTCATTATAAGAATGCTTTGTTTTTGCAGGAAAACTCAGACTATTATCTGAGTCTTAGAAAAGCAAGTAAGTGAGTATGAATTTTCCTAAAAATGACATTATTTAGCATCATGTTAACTCCAGCTTTCTTCCACGGATTTTGTGTGTGTGGTTAAAATATAGTAATATAAATCTATGACCATTTTGACCATTTCTAGATGTAGAAACAGTGGCATTAAGGACACTTAATAGTTATTTTAAAAGTTAGGGGAGCCTGTGTGGCTCAGTTGTTAAGTGTCTGCCTTCAGCTCAGGACATGATCCCAGGGTCCTGGGATCAAGCCCTGCATCAGGCTCCCTGCTCAGTGGGAAGCTGGCTTCTCCCTCTCCCACTGCTTGTGTTCCCTCTCTTGCTGTGTCTCTCTGTCAAATAAATAAAATCTTTAAAAAAAAAAAAGTCTTCCCCTGCTCTCCATGCAGAGGCTCCTACATACTTTTAATGTAAGCCGAATCTTATGGATAATATTTAGAAAGGCTTCATTTCTCAACTTCACTTTAACAAAATTACAAGTAGTTTATCATGCCTTTTAAAAATAGAGATTCTAAAATGGAGTGGCTAAAAGAGTATGTCTTTTTCTTACTGTCCATTGCTCTTCTGACCTTTTATCCACTAAAGATAGCACTGGGGTTGATCTTAAACTTGCTCTCCCTCAAGATAAGTGATTTCAATTTCTTTGTCTATTAATAGGTATTATTGCCCTCACTTTAGTCATGGTGGTTCTCACAGTGGTTGTTCCCTGAACCCTATCCAATGTTATTTATATCACTTAAGTTTTGAAATCTAGTAGTAACAGCTATAAACTCAACTTAAAATAAAATCAAACAAAACTCACCAAGGGGTTTACCAGAATAGGCTTCTGGACTGGGATCACTAGTGCGAGAAGGAGTTACTGTTCCATTAGGGCTGTTGAGTTTCACCCTTTCTCTTCCTGTGACCACTCTTTCTCAGCCTGTCTGTCCCTCTGCCACTTTAGATCCAGTCTTATCTTAAAACTCCATCCCAACTGAGAAAAACTCTTCTTTCCTTAATTCCTCATGGTTGAAACAATATGGCAGTAGGGTACAGAAAAATGGGAGCTTTAAATTACATTTTTTTTTAAGATTTTATTTATTTATTTGTTAGAGAGAGAGAGAGAGCACAGGTAGACAGAGTGGCAGGCAGAGGCAGAGGGAGAAGCAGGCTCCCTGCTGAGCAAGGAGCCTGATGTGGGACTCCATCCCAGGATGCTGGGATCATGACCTGAGCCGAAGGCAGCTGCTTAACCAACTGAGCCACCCAGGCGTCCCTAAACTACATTTTTCAGAGTGACTGGATTGAAACTTTCCTGAGCTGTTTTCATATCTCATGTCAGGTGGTTGATTTGCTTTTTTGTTCAGAAAGTGTTGGCCTTGCTGGACACTGCATCTGAAACTAATGATGGCTATACTAATGATGAAACTATATGTTGGCTAATTGAATTTAAATTTTTTAAAAAAGGAAAAGAAAGTGTGGCCAAACTATGAATGACACCTTAATGGGGGAAAAGTCACCCAAACAAGAGCAAGGTTGGTGTTAAGATATCTTGGTGTTTACTGGTGTTTGTGCTCCCTCCTAGCATGGTCCTGTGAATGTGAGTTCTCAGGGGATAGTTGTTGGCTAAATAAATGAATGAAGGGGTGCCTGGGTGGCTCAGTGGGTTAAGCCGCTGCCTTCGGCTCAGGTCATGATCTCAGGGTCCTGGGATCGAGTCCCGCATCAGGATCTCTGCTCAGCAGGGAGCCTGCTTCTCTCTCTCTCTCTCTCTCTGCCTACTTGTGATCTCTGTCTGTCAAATAAATAAAATCTTTAAAAAAAAATAAAATAAAATAAATGAATGAAGGATAGGTACGTTTGAGAGAGTTGACATTCTAGCCCCTAGTAAGCCAAGGAACCCAGAAGTTGAAGCTGGGATGGGTAGGGTAAGTCAGAGTGAGAGTAACATTTGATCTAAGGTGAGGACGTGGGCCAAGTGAAGATGAAAGCCTGAGTGAGTTTGAATTTGACCATATCGTCTAGGCTATCACAATCCCAAGTGATTTACAAATAGCTTGGAAAGAAGGTATGTCATCATAATCCTAGACAGAAATCAATGAAGTAATTAATTAAAGGAAAATGAGAGAAAGCAAGCAAGCAAGCTCTTTTGCTTGCTCTCACCTGCCATTTTTGCATGTTTGTCACCCCTCATGGGCACAATCCTAATCGTTCAGGTCTTCTTAATCCATGATACATGGGTATAGCCATACCCAGACCAAGGCTGTGTCCTTAAAACTACACTTTGTCCTAAAATTATTCCTTTTTAAAATGCACTTCATGGGGCACCTTTGTGGCTCAGTTGGTTAAGCGATTGCCTTTGGCTCAGGTCATAATCCTGCAATCCTAGGATCAAGCCCACATCAGACTCCCTGTTCAGTGGAGAGTCTGCTTCTCCCTCTGACCCTCCCCTCTCTCGTGTTCTCTCTCTCTCTCATCCTCCTCTCTCAAATAAATAAATAAAATCTTTAAAAAAAATGAAATAAAATGCACTTCGTGTAAAGTTTCCAATTTCTCAGAGTTGGAAAACCTTCAGATGACCCTGTCATATGCATATGGAAGCCACAGTCATCAACGACTTAGTAGGCAATACATGCTTCAGATTACTTGGTTAACATACCATACTCCAAGTTCAAGTGGCTGATAGGCTTCAATCCCCAAGAGGACATTTGTGTTTCAAAAGAGAGTCTCATTAACTAAGTGAAACTGACAGAATAATTCCATACCTTTCTATGCTAATTCTGGGCAACCTCCTTCTCTCCACACCACCGGGCTGGAAATAGAGGAATCAGCAACTTGGTATCCTAGTTATGTTCTTGTTGTTAGCCATAGGAAGCCAAGGCAGCTTCTGCAGGGAGAAAAGTCATAATAAAACCACGTTTAAAAAGTTCACTAGAGAAGTAATGTTAATTGTAGATTTATATGAGGACTCCAGGAGGTGATCTCTCCTACTGCTGTTCCTGGTGCTCACAGCCACGTACACTGAGTTCAGTGGAGAAACACAGGGAGGCTCTAAGCTCAGTATTCTGAGGAGTGGGCCATGGTTTGGAAACATGTACAGAGTATGTAAGATGCATCATGTGCTAGGGACATAAAGACCACTAAGATTCAGGAAAGGGTGATCAAGTCTACTTGAGGCAAACACTGACCAGGTGGTGACCAACTCAGCCTGGAGGGATATAGATAAGAAGGTCACCAATTCACCGACTCTACCTGAGGGAGGTGGGAGAACGCTTCATTAAGGAAGAGAGACTGGGCCCCACAGCGTTTATCATCCTGTATGATTATAAAATCTACCATTTATACATTTAGCTTCACCACTCCGCTACTCCTTGAGGGCAGGGCTGGTCTGTTACAGATATAAGGATAGTTTCATGCACTGCTTAGCATAGCATGATCATTGCTATAATTCTTTTTGAAAGAATAAATTGATGGATGTGGAAGAAACATAGAAATGCAAAAGAAAGAAAAGGGTTAAGTATTACATGTGGAGAGAGAAGAGCAGAGCAAAAGTGGGATTGGGAAATTCAGTGGGATTTTCAGAAAACACCATTCATTCATTCCTGGAGCTTGGGGTGATTTGGGGAGAGGAATTAGAAAAGGAATGCCAGGAGTGTGGCCAAGATTCAGAGTGTGGAGCACCCTGTAGGCCCTGCTAGGATTTGGCCTTTATTCTGTAGGCAAAAGGAACCCATCCAACATTTTCCAGCAGGGAAATAATTAGATCAAATCTGAGTTTCAGAAGAATCACCAGCAGCAACATCAAGATAGACTTGAGGAAAAAGAGGTTAGATGTAGCAACCATCAGCCCTCCTGTCAGTGGGGAGGAGAGCAATAGCCACTGAAGAGAACATTCAGAGTAGCAGTGTTTTACTGTGGAGAGAGTTGAAAGAGTCGAAGCCAACATCAAACTTCTAGTTTGGTAGGAACATTGTGCAAGAAAGCAAGACAGGTAAAATCAGACAGAAAGGAGGTAAGTGGAAGGAGAGATTATTAACTCCACATGGAATATTTGGAATCTGAGGAGCCAATGCATTTCCAGGGAGAGTCACTCTGTATGCAGTCAGTAATGTGAAACCCAGAAGAGAAGCTGGGGCCAGAGATGGAGTCTGGGGTGTGGTCTTTGGAGCCATTTGATTGGATGAGAAACCCAGAACAAGCCCACGGAGAGAGAAGAGAAACAATGAAGCCCAGGGGGGTATTGAGATATTCTTCCCTGCTTTTTAAAGTTCACTGCCTTTCTCCCTGTTATAAACATATCTGAAAACCAACAACAGACCCAGGTCAATGGAAATGACACTGATTTTTTTTTTTTTTAGAAGTTTTCTAATTTCTGGCACAGGAAGAAGTGAGCTGGCCTTTTTAGAGGTGGGACTACTACCTTGGGAGTTGACTGCTGTGTAGTTTTAGGTAAAGCAAACATTTTAGTGGAGTCAGCTCATTCAGGAGTTGACCCACAGCCCCTGAGTTGTCTGCACACGAAAGCACTGTATAAGAGCCAGCCCAGCACTGAGGGGAAAGATTGAGTCAGAGCGAAATAACAATGGAGCTTTTAAAACGCCTCTTATTGTTAACTGTCTTGGGATGTCTGCAGGTTCTGTGATGGTGAGCCATAGAAGCAACTTCTGGTAGTGACCAAGGGAGGGAACCACAGGTACAATTCAGGCCTGGAACGTGACAGTGATAGAGTCTGTGGTAATTCAGGCTGGGGAGCTATTTTTGCATGAGTTCTTGGTGAAGGAAATGAGTAAAAAAATTAGAAGTTGAATATTATATAGAGAACAGATGGGTGGGGGCCAGAGACAAGGGGCAGGGAGAGTGGGTGAGATGACCCGCAGTCATGAGAGAACTAAGTAGTGGAAATATAATGTACTGTGTGGTGAGTTTAGTTAACATACTGCATTACAGATTCAAAAGTTGCTGAGAAAGTAAATCTTAAAATTTCTCATCACAAGAAAAAAAAAATCTGTCACTAAGTGTGATGATGGATATTAACTACACTTGCTGTGGTCATCATTTCACAGTATCTACCCAAGTCATTATGTCATCCACCTGAAACTAAAATGTTATATATCCATTATAGCTCAATAAAACTGGAAGTGAAGAGGTGCCTGGCTGCCTCAGTGGGTAGAGCATGTGGCTCTTGATCTCAGGGTCGTGGGTTGGAGCCCCACATTGGGTGTAGCAATCACTTAAGGAAATTTTTAAAAAACTAGAAATCAAGAAGCTGAAGAATGTAAGAACATAAGTAGAAATAGTTACTGGGGGATTAAACTCAACAGTGATCCCATGAATAATATCATTTGACATGATGGAGCACCTCGGTGGCTCAGTCGGTTAAGCATTTGCCTTTGGCTCAGGTCATGATCCCCGGGTTTTGGGATCAAATCCCGAGTTGGGACTCCCTGCTCACCAGGAAGTGTGCTTCCCCCTCTGCCTTTCCCTCTGCCTGCCACCTCCCCTGCTTGTGCGCTCTCCCTCTCTCTCCTCTCTCTCTCTCTCTCTCTGTGAAAGAAAAAAGAAAGGAAGAAGAAAGAAAGGAAGGAAGGAAGGAAGGAAGAAGAAAGAACAGAAGGAAGGAGAGAAAAAGAAAAAGAAAGAAAGAAAGGTGTTACAGATAGCACATTAAAGACGATAAAGCAGAAGTATTGGGCTGGGAACATGGTCAGGTTAGGTTTTCTGGAGAATGTGGAACTGGAAGTAGCCCTTTAGTGACAGGCAAGATTCAAATGGGCAGAAGGTGGTGGGGGAAGTTATTATAGGCAGGAAGGATGGTGGGAGCACAAAAGAACAAGCTTGCGTGTACCCTGGAAAGATAATTGGGAGACACGGTGGCTATTTTAACTTTTATTTTATTTTATTGCTAGGTGTATAGTGAGTGGTAGCAGCAAGAACAGGGAGCAAGAAGACCAAAGGATGTAGATTTTCTGGGATTTCAAGTGAACTAGAAGGGATATATGTAGAAAGTAAGGGAAGACCCAGCAGGGTGGTCTGCCTCTCTATGAGGTGTAAATAACAAGTTTCAAGGGATTATCCTAGCAAGAGCCTTCCAGGTTTTTCCTAGTAATTACCTAAAAAGTTTTACCAACTGCCAAGACTGTATTCTACTACGAAGCAATAATAATAACAATATTTGTTAATTTTAATTTTAATGTTTGTTAATTTGTTAATATCTCAGTGCCTCTGATATGTCTGTCACTGTTCTAAACTAATAAGTGAATTATCTCATTTAATCTTCCCTACAACACAATGATAATAAGAACCATTATTATTCCCATTTTATAGATGAAGATACTGAGACACAAAGAAGTTAAAAAGATGCTTACCCAAAGTCATGCAGAGTGGAAGAATGAGGATGACACCCAGACTTCAGAGTCCAATTGCCTCTGAGAGTACCTGAGAGTCCTACTGCCTCTGAGAGAGTACTCCTGAGGCGAGCTCAATGATGTCTTTAGACTTGAGTAAGTCCCCTTACTGTGAAGCTGGTATGGCTGTTCTGAAAAGGTCAGCATGACATCTATGCCTGTATTCACCTTCCCCTTCTCTGGGTCTGCATTTTCTGAGAAATGTAGCCTCTGGGAGTGGGACTAACACCTCCTCCCTTGGAAATAAATGAGAGAAAAAGACCCTCCTCTTTTCATTCCCCTTGATCCTCTCAACATCGTGATAACATAGTTCTTACTGCTCAGAGATATGAGTCTACAGAATTCATTAAGAACTCCAGGGCTTTGGGGCGCCTGGGTGGCTCAGTGGGTTGAGCCTCTGCCTTCGGCTCGGGTCACGATCCTGGGGTCCTGGGATCGGGCCCCGCATCGGGCTCTCTGCTTGGCGGGGAGCCTGCTTCCCCCCAACCCCTACCTGCCTGACTCTCTGCCTACTTGTGATCTCTCTCTGTCAAATAAATAAATAAAACCTTTAAAAAAAAAAAAAAAAGAACTCCAGGGCTTTGCCTTAAATCCCAAGCAATTCTGCTCCTTGTGTCTTTCTCACCACCGTTTATTCAGGGTGCACGTTACATGTGGTGTTAGAGGTGTTCATTTTTTTGCCCCCGTACCTGTCACCCCAACATCCAGGGCAACTTTCCTGATGACTGGTTTACTTTTTTTATTTGCTTATTCAGTTTTTCCTATTTGGAATAAGGTACCTCTGAGAAAAAGCTATTGTACGACCTATTTTTCAGTTCATTTCATAATTACTGAGTGTCTACAAATGTATCACATGATATATGATGAGCTCTGTCCTGCTTACTGTCTTCTTACCCCAAAGGAGTCCTGAAAACCTTTTCTAGACCAGTAATCTGACAACACACATTGCTTTCCCCCCAAACAATCTCCCTTTCATGGGAAACCATAGTCTTGTGGAGATGAGGATTCTATGCCATGTATCTCCTTTATACTGGCTTGAAGGTCAATATCCACCTTATCATGACATCAGGGGGTGATGAGGCTGACTCAGATGTGCCAGTCTATTTACATGTAGTTGATGGCCCCTATTTCTTTTCTTTTAGTTGAGGTATAATTGACATTTAACATTATATCATTTCCAGGTATACAACATAATGATTTGATATTTGCATACATTGTGAAATGATCACCATGGTAAGTCGAATTACCATTCATAAGCATATAGTTACAAAATTGTTTTTCCTTATGATGAAGATTTTTAGGATTTAGTCTCTTAACAACTTTAAAAGATGCAATACAGTATTATTAATTATAGTCTCCTTGCTGTATGCCACAACCACATTGCTAACTAATTTTATAACTGGATATTTGTATCTCTTGACCCAATTTTGTGCTCCCCCCGCACCAGGCCCCTGGCAACCAACAGTCTGAGCTGGGTTTTGTTATGTTTTGGTTTTTGGAATCTGGGTATAAGGGAGATCATACATCTTTCTTTATCTGACTTATTTCACTTAGCATAAAGTTCTTGAGGTCTATTCCTGTTTTTACAAATAGCAAGATTTCATTCTTTTTCATAGCTGAATATTATTCCTGTGTGTGTGTGTACGCACATGTAACACAACTTCTTTATCGACTCATCTATCAGTGAACACTTAGGAGATGCCTGGCTGGTTTAGTCAGTGGAGCATGAGACTTCTTGATCTCGGGGTTGTAAGTTTAAGTCCAATGTTGAGTGTAGAAATTAGTTAAAAAAATAAAATCTTGGAGCACCTAGGTGGCTCAGTCAGTTAAGTGTCTGCCTTAAGCTTGGGTCATGATCTCAGGGTCCTGGGGTTGAGCCCCACATCTGGTTCCTTGCTCAGCGAGGAATCTGTTTCTTCCTCTTCCTCTGCCCTTCCCCCCTGTTCTCTCTCTTTCTCTTTGAAAAATAAATAAAATCTTAAAAAAATAGAATTCTTTTTAAAAATGAATACTTAGGTTGTTTCTGTATCCTGGCTCTTGCAAATAATATTGCTATAAACATGGGGGCTACAGATATCTTTTTGAGTTAGTATTTTCATTTTCTTGAGATCAATACTTAAAAGTGGAATTACTGGATTGTATGGTAGTTCTATTTTTAATTTTTTGAGGAAACTGTTTTCCACAGTGGCTACACCAGTTTCCATTCTCACCAGCAGTGCACAAGGGTTCCCTTCTCTCTGTGTCCTCGCCAACACTTGTTATTTCTTGTCTTTTTGATAATAGCCATGCTGACAGAGTTGAGGTGATTTTTTTAAAGATTTATTTATTTATTTGAGAGAGAGATATAGAGAGTACAAGCAGGGGGAGAGGCAGAGGGAGAGGGAGGAATCAGCATCAGACTCCCCACTGAGCCAGGAACCCGACACGGGACTTGATCCGAGGACCTGGAGACCACGACCCAAGCCGAAGGCAGACACCTAACCATCTGAGCCACCCAGGTGATACCTTACTGTGGTTTTTCATTTGCATTTCCCTGATGTGAGTCCTCTTGCTCCTGGCTGAGATAATGGGTCCTGGGTCGACCTTTCACGAAGTGAAGACGGGTTCTAAATGTCACACAGTGCCTTACCCAGATAACTGTGCTGTATTCCTTTACTTTAGAAGAGGATACTGTTAATACTGGCAGGTAAACAGAGTATGACCTGACCAGGTAGAGCAGTGGTACTAGGTACAAGTATGAATGTGGGCTCTTTTGGGGTTCGAATTTCAGCCCTCCATCCACTGACTGTCTGACTTACCTATCTGAATCTTTCTAAACCTCAGTTTCTCTATCTGCAAATGGTAGTTCGTACTAGTAGTATATACCTTGCAGCACCATTGCTATGTTTAAATAAAATCAAATGCTTAGCACAGCACCTGGCAAATAATAAGAGCTCAGTAATTTTTTTTTTCTAAAGGAAAAAATACAGATTTGTGGGTAAGCTGGCCATTTTATTTTATTGCCATCTTGGTTGATGACAACTCCACTTTTCTGCTTGTTCTGGCCAAGAAGTTTGAAGTCATTCTTGGCTCCTTTTCCCCCCTGCGAATCCCACATCCAATCTCTGTTGGGAAGTCTTATTAACTCTACTTTCAGAACCTATCTGGAATTTGACTACTTCTCAGCCCCTCCATTTGCCAATGCCCGGTCCAAGTCACCATCATTTTTAGACCAGATTACCACCTTAGCCTCCAAACTGGTTTGTCTCATCCTTACTCTCAGGCAGTCTATTCTCAACATGGACGCAAAGGAATCCCCCCTGAAATGTATGTCAGATCAGGTCAGTGTGCTTAAAACCCTTTGCAACTCTCCCTCTTTCTGGGAAGTAGAAGTACACTTGCAGCACTGGGGGTGGTCACAGAGGGACAGTGGTCGCAGAGGTCCTGGCTAATCTGCCTGACACCCACTCCACTCTTCTCTCTCAGATCTCTTGCACTCTCTCCCTCTCCAGCCGCACTGGCCTCTTGCAGGCACAGCTCTGCCACAGGGTCTTGGCTGAGCTCTGCCTGGAAGGCTCTGCCCCTTGATGGCTACAAGGTTGACTCCTGCTCAAATCATCCTCTTTTTAATGAAGCCCAGCTTGAGCTCCCTACTTAAAATCATGTCTTGTAGTCCCACTATCCCTGCCCCTCCTCGAGTTATGCAGAAGAAATTTCTGGAGCCCTGATACCACTGGTTCATGACTACTCTCATCTTACAGCCAATTAGAACAGACCTCCTTCCTTCCAGAGAGTTCCAGCATTCTGGCTTTAGAGTTGGGTCAACAAAGCCAAGTGCTTATAGTCAGTGGTCTATTTATGGCAAAATGCTGACCATGATATCCATTGTACTGGAATAAGTAGAAATAAACATAGGAGAACATTTCTCAAGAGGGGACTTTTAATATGTAGACTTCCATCATCATATTTGAGAAGGATCCACTTTTATTGTTATAGAATTCAAATCTAGTTTTTATTCCCATTGTTCATAGTTTAATTTTTCAGGAAATGAAAACACCTAGTATACTTAAATAGGTTTGAATCATTCTTTCCTATTATAATCTTATGCATTGTCTCTCCCAAGGAGACATAATTTCATCTTTTAAAAAGTACAAGAGGTTAAATTTTCTTCATTTTGATAATGTATACTCCTATTTCAAACATTATTGTTTTCGTTCCCTAAATGTTTAAAGTAGCAAGGTCAAAGACATAAACTTGGAAATGTGCAGTAAAATCTTTTATCTCAGAGAAGGAAAGACCAATAAAAAAGCGAATCCCTGGATTTGAGATGTAGGGGCCATCTTCAGCACCTCTACTGTGTTGAAGACCCACAGGCCTGGGGAGGAGAAAAGGATTGCCTGAGCTCACTCGGCTGGTTGACCAGAAGCCCAACCTGGAGGCTAGCCCTCTTAATAGCTAGTGGAGTTCTGTCTTCATTATCCCATACCAACGCAAAAATAGTTTGGGCTAATTATGGAGCCTGCCAGATTTTTGTTGTTGTTGTTAGCACTCACTCATCCACATGGGGCCTACCAGGTCAGGCTGCCTTCACCCTAGTACCCTTCTGTGCATGATGAGATAGGATTTGGACCTGGGCAGAATCCTTTTCTTATTAGTACTTGAGTACTCGCATTAGCAATGTCACCCTCTGACATTAACCCACTTGTCACAAAATATTAATTGGCTGTCCCTCTGTGTGCATATGCGGTTATTTCTTAGGATCTAATGAGGAAGAGCTGGGTCAAAGCAGAGTGCGGTGGGCTAATGTTCAAGAGTGAAGAGACAATAGAGACCTTTTAAGGTGAAATGATGGAATGGCAGGTATCACCATGGTAACCAAGCTGGGGTTCTCCAGACACTTTGGGGCCGAGGACTTCTGAAGAGATTAACCAACTTTCCTGCTTCTCCTCAAGATATTCCCAAAGCCAGGCTGCTCCTGACACTTATTCTCTCTTCTCCTGGCCACTGCTCTCCAGTCCCCAACAGTCACAAAAATAAAGACAAATTTTAGCCGTGTTTACTCACAGCATTTATTTTGAATCTTTCTCTGTGCTTATTTCTAATAAGGAATAAGTCGATAGGAACTTAAGTCGTCAATATGGGATAGCACAGAACTGAAGCTATGTTTATTCCAGACATGGCCATGTGTGCTGGGAGTCCATTTCTGGAGTAATTGCAGAGATTTGCAACTGTTTATATAGCATTTGAAATCCTAGCCTTCTCTTCCCATGAGACCATCATAGTCAGACTGTTTATGTGTCTCATCATTTGAACGAGAGTCACTTTATTATCTTAAATGTGAGCTCCCCTCCATCTTGCCCCATTTCCCATTAACCAGCCTTTACCAGGAGATTGGAAGTGACATTGAGGAAACTGGGGATCCTCAAAATGAAATCTATTGTTACAAAGGTACAGAGATTTTGTAGGCTGTTCTCTGTTTTCAGAAAACCCCCAAACATAGTCTTAAGAATCAAAAATGTTTAGCAAACTTTGTTTACACCAAATGAAAGGAGAAAGCATGGCATATTCCTGATTCACAATTCCCTGTCCCAGGGGCTTAGATATTTGGAATGTAGACTGTGCCCTGTTGGCAGGGATTTGGAATCAATTTACAGTGTATGAGATGATAACACATGTTCTGGTTCAGTGGTAGGGGAATGTTTGGAGCTGTAATTCTGTCTCCCCATTAGCAAGAAGCCTTGCTAAACTCACAGCTGGAGAAATGCCTAAAAAGGACTAGGCTGGTGTGTGTGTGTGTGTTTATAAAGGCAACACAAAACCCAGCCCCAAGGATAAATACTAAATTAAGGCCATCAGAAATGAAATGGTACTTTCATCGTGTAAACAAACTGGTATCTAGTGAAGAGGACTGCCTTTCTCGGCCAGAAGTGTATAAAGTGTATACCCTTCCACATCTGGGCTTAATGATACAGGAGATGGTTAGCAACAGTGGAGAAAGAAAACCACTGTGGGCCCAGTAATCACAAGAAGAAAATCAAATCGAAAGTGTTCGTTTTAATAAGACATGAGGGGAGATATATTATATTCAAACGGCAGGAGTTGAAACCTGATCTCCCTGAGGCTTGAGGTAGACGCTGACTCTTGGCCCCAGTGAACCAAACATTACAGAGACATGTAAGTGCATGTAAGAGCAAGCATTTAGCTAGCACAATTTAGCAGGCTTCACAAAGCCAAACGCTAAGACTGGGCAACAAGAAAGAGCAAATGGTGTTCTCTGAAATGGTGTAAGTAATTTGCTCATAGAGATCAGCAGAAAGAACAGCTTATATACTGTAACCCTACTTTCATGTTTTTCTTTTCTTAAAGTCTGCAGTGTTCTGTACCTTTTTATTGACCTACTATATTCACCCTACTTTCATAGACACATGGCTTCTCTTGCAACTTTCCTGAATGAATGAATAAATGAATGAATGAATGAAGTGGTCATTTTATTTAAAATATTAAGACTACAAAAATCCATAAGCCAATCATGACCAAACTGGTGTTTTTAGAATGATTCACTAATTCACAACAGGAGCCATTTAATTAGGGCTGGCTTATAGGTTACCAAAGTTCTGAAAAGAGCCAACATGGTTAAATGGCCAAGATAAAATCATAGCTTGAAATAGAAAAAAAGATAATGATTTTACCAACCCTTCTTCAAAATTAGAACTCTAAGAATTTGTAAAATCATCTATTGATTTAGAGCTATAGTTAAAGAACGTACTGGCTCATTTTGCAATCTTTTTTTGCCTTCTGTTTTGCTTTGTTTTGTTTTTTAGTGTGAAGCCCCAGTCTCCAAGGCTTTATAGTACTTAAAGGGCATTTCTCAGTTGGCAAAGCACTTCTGTACACATTATTTCAATGAATCTTCTTGGCCTCTTACCTTTTTGTTCTAAGATGATAGAACATCTGGGCTTCTTCAGAGGTGATCTGAAGTATTTAGTCTTATTATTTGAGCAACATTTTCCCAGAGTCTTGTCTTCATTACATCAACTTCCTCTGACAACCTGAAAGACTGTCTTAGCCATTTCCTGCCCAGAGCCCTGTTCCTTTTGAGCCACTGGCCTGTGTACCAGCTTCCTGCTTTAGGGATGTGTTTGGTTATCTGCTCACTCAAAGAGCAGAGGAAAATCCAGTCATTGATTCCCCTTTCCCATTTAAGTAACCAGGACCGACTGGCCCAAAGACCTGTGCTGTGCTCTTCCAGTTAGTGTCCTATTAAACCATGTGCAAGTTTTTGCCTCGAAATTGAAAATTTTAAATCATTTGTTAGGAAAAGGCATAAACTAATTGTTTATGACCATGGCTTTCCAAGGGCTGTCGGTTTGTGTTTGAATTGACCCAGCCCATCCTTGATCTTGATACTCAACACCCCTTCCAATGGAGCTGGGTCTATCTTATCCTTTCATCCCACATTCTGCCCAAGTACAACACAATTCTCCACCGCATCCTAATCTCATTGCCTAGAAATCCCTTCTTTCCAGCATTATGTATGCTTTTTTCTCTTTACAGCACTTAAAAAGCCTATCTATAGATATAGCTATCATAGTTATCTTTGCCATTTCCATATTCATGAATTTATTTGGACTGTTTCCAGTTTAGAGCTGTTAAATAACATAGCTGTAAATATCTTGCAAAATAGCTTTTATTTAAAATTATTTTCTCAAAATAATTTTAAGAATATTGGTGTGTCAAAGATTATGGTCATTTGCATGGCTCATAGTCTGTGTTCAGCTTGTCTTTAGGAGGAAGTCCCAATTCATCCCATCCCTAGCACTATAACGGCTGGTTTCTTTGAATCCTTCCCAAACTGGGTTTTATAATGATTTGGGGTGTATTGTTATTATTGTTGTTAATGTAATCATTAGAAAATGATACTGCAGAGTTATCTTAATTTGCATGTCAAAGTGAGGCTGATCTATCAGTATAAAATTTCAGGACTGAGATAACTTTTTTTTTTTAAAGATTTTTTAATTTATTTGACAGAGAGAGATCACAAGTAGGCAGAGAGGCAGGCAGAGAGAGGAAGGGAAGCAGGCTCTCCGCTGAGCAGAGAGGCCCGATGCGGGGCTCGATCCCAGGACCCTGAGATCATGACCCAAGCCGAAGGCAGAGGCTTTAACCCACTGAGCCACCCAGGCGCCCCATGGACTGAGATAACTTTTAATAGAAAGCAAAATCAATTTCCAAGGGGAGTGGGATTGATCATTCCTTCAAAGGGAATGGGGCATTTGGGGCACCTGGGTGGTTCAGTCAGTTAAGTGTCTGCCTTTGGCTCAGATCATGATTCCAGGGTCCTGGGATCCAGCCCCATGTCAGGCTCTCTGCTCAGCAGGGAGTCGACTTCTCTCTCTCCCTCTGCCCCTAACCTCACTCAGGCTCTCTTTCCCTCTCTCACTCAAATAAATAAATAAAATCTTAAAAAAAACAAACAAACCTACTGGGCATTTGCCTGCATATTGGCAGAGGAGAAACTCTTGATTGCTATTTAGCAAAATAGCTATAGTCTAGATACTTCTTTCCTCACACACAGATGATTGCCAAAGTCTTTTAACCAATTTAGTAACCTCCAACTCTCCAAGTTATTTACCCACAACTTCCAGTTTAGTGTGCTGCTTACAGAGGACATAGGGGATGGGGATGAGGGCACAGAGCCAGCTAGGACTGGACCCTCTGTCTCCCGAGTCCCAGACATTGCCCTTTTGCCTCCATCTTGCCCCTGTCACTTCTTTCTGGGACCCTAGGTATCTTGAAGAGCTGCTGGCTGAGGTCAGAGACTACAGCTTTCTGGCTGTGGCCGTGGCAGCCACTGTTCGAGGCTCACACACCCACTGTTTGTGATTCTGCCCCTTTGCCTCCTGCCGGCCCAGAGGCCTCCGGCATGCTAGCTGCCCTGCAATTTGGGCTGCTTCTGCTGTTACCTCCGAGCTATTGTTGGCCGCTGACTTGCCTCAGGTTGTGTTCCAGGCCTTCTGTTTGCTCCCTGCCCGGTTTCTCTTCCGGAGCCCTGGGACCTGCTGCCCTGTGTGGCCATCATGACCAGCCAGTGCCCCAGGGGGCTTGTGAGTTGCATGGAACTGGTGAGTTGCACCTCTGAGGGCTGGTGGAGGCCCTCCCTGATCAGGGGTCTGCTGCTTCTTTCCCGAGGGAGGTGCGTAGGGGCCTACAGTCAGCACAATGCAGGCAGATGTCACGTTTGGTGCTCTGTGTGAGTGTATTTTTCAGTGATCCAGCAGACATTCCTCTCAAGCCCTTTGGGGTATACATTGCTCTCTTTTTCCAACACACACACACATACACACATACACACGCACTGAATATAGTCTGTGATGCAGCCAAATGCCCTGGTTACTAGCCCATGGGGGCCTACTCTGGAACCAGACAGCCTAGGTTGGAATTCTGTCCCCACCACCTAGCTCTGGGACCTTGGGAAGTTACTTCACCTCTGCCTAAGTCAGGGTTTTTGCCTATTATTGTTTCTTGAAAAGGGAGAGAGATCATACAAGAGCAAACAGATCAGAACTTACCCCAGATATTCCTTTTTTTAATTGGTGGTCTGATTTGCTTTGCCATTGGGGGAAAAGTAAGGCAGCCCTGTATTGGCTTGGGAGCTGGAATTTAACCATACATCTTAAAGGAAGAACTGAAGTGGGGACATTTTCACAATATGAGGGCTCTAGTTTCACGTTGGCCTGGCATTCAAGGTAATGTGGTAGAAGCCTTCTAGAGGCCATCATGTGAGCTTCTCTCTTGAATGGCCACATAAACTCTTGGGTTTTACCTTCTTCAGGCTCTCATCAAGGTTCCCTTAATATAGGAAACAGGAACGAAACAACATTCTGTAGCATTTACTAGGTGCCAGGCACTCTTCTATAGACTCGTCTCCCTGCCACAGCTTGTGAGGTTGATGATTATCATCACCAGTTTATAAATGAGAAAGTAAGGCACAGAGAGGTCGAGTAACTTGCCCAAGACCCCATAGATAGACCACTAGATTCTACCAACAGTACACTTTGCTAAGTGGCCCTACACTGGCAATCCAGGCGTGCACCTAAGGAAAGAGGAGGTCACCCCTTCCTACTTCTTTTTCATAACATCTGGCTCCCTGCTGCTGACCTGGCAGCTTTTTATTTGAACTACAAGTGCCAAACTTAACATGATTGCAATCTGAAAGCATGCAAGTTCAGGAAGCTGTGAAGTTGCTTTACTCAGTGGGTTTTGAAGTAGTAAGAAACAATGACCAAAAAAGTTCCAGCTTCTTGCTTCCAAGCTATCAGGTCTGGACAGAAAATCATATAATGTTAGACATGGAAAGGACCTTAAAGATCATGTTGTTTTATGGCTTCATTTTATGGGTAAGAAAGCAAGTGCAGGAAGGTGATGTGCTTTGTTCAAGGTCATGGAGCATATTTTCTGAAATTGCAGTTAGATTGTTTAGGTGGGTGAGTCGGGTAAGTTTTATTGAAATACTACTGTTGAGGTTCTATCTGGTATGGAAACTGGCAGATGAGATTAGTTTGGGAAGCTTCTATAGCCAACATGGGTTCATATAACTTAGTTCATCCATCAAGGTTATCTCACCTAGACAGACCCCATTTCCATTACTGGGAATGCCACTGTTTCTGGAACTATGACACATTCAATGACTAGAAATTGGTTATTCAGCATTGATGTCCTTTTAACAATTTTTTAGATTTTTGGTGCCATAAAGCCCTTTATTTTCAGTGTTTCCAATTTCAGTGTATTCTACAGACATTTCTAATGATCACCAATAGTGCAAAAGTGCTCATAACTGACCTCCCAATCACTTGAAGGTATAAAGCTGGTATTGCTCTGGTGGTCAAGAGCATGGATTCCAGAGACAAACTGCATGGGCTTAAAATTTAGCTCTGCGGTTTACTGGTTTGTGACCTTGGGCTGCTATACCTTAACCTATCTGTGCCTCAGTTTTTCCATCTGTAAAATAGGGATCATAATAATACCCCCCTCCGAGAGTTGTTGGAAGGACTAAATGACTTACTATATGCAAAGTACTTAGGATAGGGCTTGGCACGCTATAAGCACTATATTATTATTTCTAGAAAAGGAAGTTGAGTTACAAGGAATCACTTTGGACCATGAAATGGAACTGAAAAATTACTCACTATTTCTGCTTCCAAGACTAAGGCTAGGCCTGCTTTTATAGCATAAGTGGGACCTTAAAAAATATTTTCCCAAGATCATCCATGGAGAAATTGACTCAATTTACAGAACTGTGATTCCTGCCCACCTTCTGAAATCTACTTCTCTGTCTTTTTAAAAACAAGAAAGAAAAAAAGCCAGAAAAGAAGAGAAAAATCAATCCCACTCATTGGTCTGCATTTTGACTTTCCTAGTAGAAGATCTTCTTTATAAGTATAAACAAATAGGTTAATGCAGCCACTATTTTAGAAGTTTATACACATAACTTTCCCAAATAGAGTAGAAGTATGTATAGAAGTCAGAAGGATAAGAACTGAATCTCCAAAAGTGTAGAGACTCAAAAGAAAAATGACAGGTTTTACTGGATTTAATATTGACCTTAACTTATTACCTTGGGGGTGTCTAGGTGGGTATGTTATATAGCTCTATGTAGTAATAGTAATTTATTCTTAATGACTATAGTTGGGCCTTTGTAGATTGTTCTAACCTTCCTATAAGCATCCTTAAGTAAAAAGTAGAATTAAAACATGAAAGAAATGGGGGCACCTGGGTGGCTCAGTGGGCTAAAGGCCTCTGCCTTCAGCTCAGGTCATGATCCCAGGGTCCTGGGATCGAGCCCCGCATCGGGCTCTCTGTTCAGTGGGGAGCCTGCTTCCCTTCCTCTCTCTCTCTGTCTACCTGTGATCTCTGTCTGTCAAATAAATAAATGAATAATCTTTAAAAAAAAAAAAAACCATGAAAGAAATGGAAGTTCCCAAGTGAGTTCTTACTTCTTCATCTTTAGAGACAGTGTGGTACATTGGAATTAGAGTCCGATTTTAAGTCTGGATTAAGAACGCACTCTTCTCAATCTGTGTCTAACATGTAAAATGGTGACAATAAGATTAATCCTTGTGTTTTTACATAAGACATGCAAGTAAAATCAGTGTCCAGTAATTGCTGGTTCTCCCTTCTTCTTAGACATAAGAAATAATATTTTTATTAGAAAATGTTCCTCCATACACACACACACACACACACACACACACACACACACACACAGTGGAATACTATGCAGCCATCAAAAAATGAAATCTTGCCATTTGCAACGACGTGGATGGAACTAGAGGGTATTATGCTTAGCGAAATAAGTCAATCAGAGAAAGACAACTATCATATGATCTCCCTGATATGAGGAAGTGGAGATGCAATGTGGGGGTTTGGGGGGTAGAAAAAGAATAAATGAAACAAGATGGGATTGGGAGGGAGACAAACCATAAGAGACTCTTAATCTCGCAGAACAAACTGAGGGTTCCTGGGAGGAGGAGGGGGCTAGGGAGAGGGTGGTGGGGTTACAGACATTGGGGAGGGTATGTGCTATGGTGAGTGCTGTGAAGTGTGTAAACCTGGTGATTCACAGACCTGTACCCCTGGGGCTAAAAATACATTATATGCTTATAAAAAATAAAAAAATTAGAAAAATAAAAAAGAAAATGTTCCTCCCTCCTTCCCTCTGGGAGGACACAGCACAGGCATGTGCTTTGGCCATGGGTCAGTGTTTTTGTGGCATCAGGAGGCAACTCTTCTTACTCCAGGCACCCTGGAGCCAGAGCCTCTCTTGGTGACTTGGAGAGCTGAAGTCAGGCCCTACTCCTCACACTCTTCACACACAGCCTACTCAGCAGCCCTAAGTAGATGACAGGAAGGAGCCAGAGGTGTGCCAGTCAGACAAAGAGCTTCCCATGTGGAGGAAACATCAAGTGTGAAGGCCTGGAGAAGGGGGTCAAGCCTTGTGAGCTTAGGGAACACCAAGGCCCCTGAGCTGAAGAACAGTTACCAAGGGGAAGACAGGTAGAAGATGAGGTCAGAATGTTGAGGAGGAGCTAGATCTCACTTCCCTGCAGGACAGGGATAGGAGTTGGGATTTTAGTCTAATTTAGAGGAAACCAAGGAGTGTTTTGTACATAATCTGAATTCTGATGTGTGTGTGTTTGTGTGTGTGTGTGTTCCTCTATTTGCTAAAGGGAATGCTGCCTGATGAGTTCTGCTTTAAAAAGATCATTTTAGGGGCTCCTCGGTGGCTCAGTGGGTTAAAGCCTCTGCCTTTGGCCCAGGTCATGATCCCAGGGTCCTGGGATCAAGCCCCGCATGCATGCATCGGGCTCTCTGCTCAGCGGGGAGCCTGCTTCCTCCTCTCTCTCTGCCTGCCTCTCTGCCTACTTGTGATCTCTGCCTGTCAAATAAATAAAATCTTTAAAAGAAAAAAAAGATAATTTTAGCTATTGTACCACCAGATGTAAGGGGCAAGAGTGGAAGCAGAAAGACAGGTAGAAGGTAACTGTCAAAGTCTATGTGAGGGATGAGTGACTCTTACATCAGGGTAGTGGTTGAGAAAGGATAAGTATGGGGAATATTCTGGAGGTGAGCACCCTAGGACTTGACAGATTTAAAGAGTATAAAGGAAAGAAGGATTAAAGATGACCTCTTGAATTTTGCCTTGAGAAAATGGGGAGATGGTACCTCAGTGGGCTAGAAGTTAGGAAGATGGGGGATGTGCAGGTCTGGTTAGGTAGAAGCAAGAGTTTGGGACATGTTAGGTTTGAGATGTTTATTAGACCTTCAGGTGGAGATGGAAAGTAGGCAGTTGGGAATATGAGTGTAGACTTCAGGTTAAGGCTAAAATTATAACTTGGGACTCATTAGATGGTACTCCTACTTTTAGAGGTTGAACATTGAAAGAAGGGACTGCAAAGCCACCTGAGGAGGGATAGATGGGCACTCAGAGCTGTATGTCATACACATCACAAGGGCCATTCCCAGTGGCCTAACATGACATACTGGTGATGACACTGCCTGTTGGAGAATGAACCAGTCTGCTGAGTGTTAAGCATCATTTCTCTGGAGCCATCAAATCTTTTTTTTTTTTTTTTTACTTTTGTTGCTTTTATTTATTTTGCTAATTTAACTGATATAAAATGATGCATCATATTTCAATGCACTTGTAAAATAAATCACCTGCTAGTTTGCTATTTTTCCCCTTGTTATATGAGCACTGTTAATATCTTTGCAACTGGCTATTGTTAGTGATGATTGCTTCATTTTGGTTTTCGTTGACTTTTTTTTTTTTTTCACTTGGGATTGTTTTTAGCTACTAATAACAGAAAACTTGAATACAGTGAGAAGGGGTTACTTCTGCTTGCCCAAACAAGTTATATAAAAGCAGATGACCTAGCAATTCCATGATTCCAACAAGGCTCCAGACTTCTGGGTTTCCAATCCATTATCCTCAATGTGTAGCTTTCTTCCTCAAGCTTGCCTGATAGCTGCAGACCTCTGGGCATCACATCTATATTCCAGCAGGCAGAAGGACACAGAGTAGAAGACTTGCCCTAGCTGAGCCTATCGCTTTTCATCATGAAAACAAGAGCTTTCTTTGAAGCCTTGCCAGTAGAGGTCTGCTTATATCTCATTGACCAGAACTAAGCCAAACAGCCATGTCTCATTAAAAGGGAGACTGAGAAGATGACAATTTTTATGTTTTTTTTGTTATGTTTTGTTTTGTTTACTTCTTTGTTTTTCACTCATGCATCGTTCATTTAATCATATTTAAGTCTTAAGCATGACCACATTCAAGGTATCCTGTAAAAATCACATTTTAACCTACCTTTAAAAAATTTTGTCTTTAATTTCTTAAAAATGTATTATTTATTTATTTATTCATTCATTCATTTGAATTGGGGGGAGAGAGAGTATGTGCAGGGGTAGGGGCAGAGGATCAAGCAGACTCCCCACTGAGCAGGGAACCTGATGTGGGGCTTGATCCCAGGACCCTGGGATCGTGACCTAAGCCAAAGGCAGACACTTATCCAATTGATCCACCCAGGTGCCCCCAAAATGTATTTTTTAGTTAAAAACTTTTATTATTTTTAACTTTAATTTATACACGAAATTTATCCTTTTCATTGTACAGCCTTACGAGTTTGGAAAACAAATCAGAAAATGACTGTTTTTAACTGTGAATACCGCTGGTTGGTGTTTTCATAATGGAAAAGGACCATTACTTAACACAACAGAGTCATTTGAGAAAGGTGAGGACCCTTATTAATGCACCTAATCAAGGTTTCCTTAGATGAGATGAAATGGAATAAAGTTAGCAAACGATTGGTCCTCTTAGGTCAAGGGGAAATTTGCCTCTTAAGAGTACTTAATCATAACCACTAGGTTTCTGTGTTCCTAAGAATCATCCCTTCTGGGCCTTTTCTCCCAGGGAAGATGAGGTTAGGATCCCAGCAATGAAGGTGGTGGTTGTTTGACGAAATACTTACTTGGTTTTATTGTCATGATTGGATGAAGCCCAAAATGGGATGTATAGCAAATAGTTGTTTATGTACATTTTCATTAAGCATTCCCGTTTCCAGTATGTCTAAGTGATAAATGATCAGTGATAATGGATAAGTAATTCAAATAATTGAATATCAGTATCAGCCTTACCATAGGAAAGGTCTGGCATGTCCCCTCAATGTGAATACATGATAATATCATTACTAATATTTATTGAGCACCTATACTAGATGCTTACCATATAGTATCTCATTCAATCTTCACAACCACTATGTGACCTGGTGTACTGAATCTTCTCAGGACTAGAGACAGATGATTTGGACTTGACACTTCACTGTCAATTTTATGTAGAATGCGTTGAGATGTAACGCACATTTATAGACTTGCTTGGTTTTCATTAATACTCATTAAGAAAAAACAAACAAGGGTGAATGAAGTCAAAAGCATGTCAATATCTTGTGTATTTCAAAATAAGTTTAGATTTAGTCAGTTTTAGGTGTCCATGTGTTTTAAGTTTAATTTTTTTTAAGTTTTTAAAAATTTATTTGAGAGAGAGAGAGAGCATGGAGGGAGGGCAGAGGGAGAGAATATTCAAACAGACTCTATACTGAGTGCTGAGTCCAAGGTGGGGCTTGATTTCATGACCCTGAAGTCACCGCCTGAGCCAAAACCAAGAGTCAGACGCTTAACTGACTGAGCCACCCAGGTGTCTCTTTCTTCCTTTTTTTTTTTCTTTAAGATTTTTATTTATTTATTTTGGGAGAGAGAGAGATAGAGAAACAGAGAGAGAGAGAAGTTTATTTAATTTTATAGTAATCTCTACACCCAGTGTGGAGCCCCAACTGAGAACACCAAGATCAAGAGTCATGTGCTCCTCCAACTGAACCAGCCAGATGCCCCTAGGTGTATTTTTTTTTTTAATTTAACTTATGTGGATCTAATTTAAACTTGATTAACTCTAGTAAGCTATCTCCTTAGTGCCTCTTTCATGCTTTAGTTTTGTGTAAATAATTTGCATATTGAGTTAATTCATGTTTATAATTTTTTTTTTTTCAATTTAACTTATTTCTACATAGTTCTCCACAACTTTGCCACTACAACTTGGATGTTTCTCAGCCTGACTGGGCTTCAGTTCTTCCTTCTATAAAGTTAGGCAGTTGGGCTATTTCATGGCCAAAATTTTTCTAGCTCTAATATTCTGTAACAATCGCATATTTATTACCTATAGGCAAATAATGGAGTAAATGACAAAGGAGTCTTCTTTGGAGAACATGTTTACTTCAAAATATGGATGCTACTTAATGGGCCATAACTTTTCTGTTGTTCATGAGTCAGCATGAAAACTACCTCCAGAGAAGGCTAAGTAGGTCAGATTTATCTAAGAAGACAGCTGTGTAATCCCATATCCCTCTTCAGCCCCATGGCACTGTAGATACATACTGCTGGCTTTTTGAACAACAGTCAAAGAGCATTACCCACTTTGTAAAGTCCACAAGACCACAACCTGAAAATGAAGCTGGCCTTCAAAAAATTTCAGGAGGAAAACAAAATAAAGCTCTTTTTATATATGGTCCACTGCAATTTTCCTCTATCTTTTTAGGCATTTTCATGGATTCTGTGATACTGGTTAGTGTGGGCAAGACTTTAAGTAAAAAAAATAAGATAGTTTAAAAATCATTCAAAAAGAAAAAAAAATAGTAAAATAAGTCTTGTACCATGATTGTTTATTAAACCTGTTTCATAAAACCTGTTAGGACATCAGTGTTTGATTGCTTTCCTTTCTAAGTCCTAAGAGGACTTAAAAATACATATTGTAAATAAACAGGCCAATGAGAGACCTTTCATTTAAAGACAAACTTGGAAGGTGCAGTTACTGTCTACTTGGGCTATGCAAATTTTTTTTTTTTTTTTTTTTTTTTTTTTGGTCAGAAGAGGACCCCTTAACACAGTGGGAAAACCTTCAGAGCTCAAGGGGCAAATATAAACCTAAGGAGTAATTTTAAGAAAAAAAGGGGACACATTAGAATGGGATTGAAGATCCTTACCACAGAAAGGAAAATGCCAGCAGGAACACATGGAAAAGGCAAGGAACAGAGTGAACACTGGAGGTGTTGAAGTTGGATAATGCAAAGTGACTTTTTCCTTGGGAGAGAGAGGACCCATGATTGATTTAGTCCTTCTTTGGCATCTGTCTGCTCTTTGACCACTGCTTTCCCATTGTGTGGACTGTAAGGCACCAGAAACAATTAAATAGAGAATCAGTGTAAGCAGACAGGTGTGCCCCAGCCATTTCCCTGCTTCTACACTGCTCATATTCTCTACATTTCATAAAAACCACTCTGGAAGCAGCAATCTGGTTAAAAAATCTTAAGACTGCCAATACTTCAGCTTATGCAAAGCGATTCCTGAATAAACTTTTGTGATATTGTTCACAAAGGCATGATCTTAAACTTAAAAGAGATCTCGGACATTAGGCGTACTTTTGGTTATAGGCATCAGAATACTGGGGCTAGAAAATCCATTCTCGAGGGTTCAGTGTTTCATCCAGTTAATGTTAGAAACAGGCAACTGACCACGTCCTCGACCTCAACCGTGTTTCAGAAGAGGCTAGCCGAATTTTACAATATGATCTTCCGGGGAGTCTCTGCAGGGTCCTTGAAGCTATCAATGCCCTAGGAAGAGGTTTCCCCACCTGTCACAACCTGGACCATCTCCACGGAGGCTGCTGGGCACACCGCCACGCCTCGCTGAGGTCAGCCTCTCGAGTCTTGGGAGAGCTCTTTTTATTCTAAATTACAGACTTTGCAGCCACCGGATATCCTCGCTACATAACTGGCAGTAGCCATGTGGCTGCACTAGCGTTTCCTGACAACCACTGCATTATTTCCACTAATATCCTGTCTGAGGCCTCTGGCCGGGCGACTCCCCGCTCCCACCGTCCCGCGCTGCCCCTCTCGCTCGTGGGTAATAACCGGACTGTGCCCGCGTGCCCAAACAAAGAGGAAACCACTCGAAAGTTCCTCAGATCGCACTTGGCGACAGTGGCCTGGTAGTGCCTCTCGACAGCTCTTCAGCGACTCCCGCACGGCCGCAGACAGGGCCCGAGGACCGCGGATCTGGGAAGGACGCGGCCGGGCGCTGAGGGGCGGGCCCGCAGCCGTGGGGTCCGCGCCCGGGCGGGGCGTCCTGGGCCGCCGCGTTCTCATTGTCCACGTCCCCCCGCGCCCCGCCGCGTTCCGTCCCTCCCTATCTGTGGCGCACACGCGCGCAGAGCGAGCGGCGCGCCCGGGACCGGAGCTGCAGCTGCGGCGGCGGCGGGGGCGGGGCGGGGGCGGGGCGGCGCGGGGCGGGGCGGCGCGGGGGCGGGCCCGGGGCGAGGCAGCCCCGGCGCCAGCGAGCGAGCGGCGAGCGCGGCGAGCACCCGAGAGGAGCGCGAGCACCAGCATGGCGGGGCTCCGACGCCCGCAGCCGGGCTGCTACTGCCGCACAGCCACGGCCGTGAACCTCCTGCTGGGCGTCTTCCAGGTCCTCCTGCCCTGTTGTCGTCCGGGAGGGGCTCAGGGACAAGGTCAGCCTTGCGCCGCCAGTGCTCGCTCGCCCTCTCCACCCCGCCCCCCCTTCCCTTTCTTTTAGGGAACTGCTGAAATCTATAAGAGGGCGAGGGGAGGAAGGGGAAAGGGGCAGGAGGAGGAAGGAAAGCGGTTGCAATTCTTGGTTGATAACATTTTCTGACCTCAGCGTCCCCTCCCGCGCCCCCTGCCCCCAGACAAACAGAAAGCTGGGCAGTCGCGGAGCCTGGGGACAGCGGCGCAGACCGCTAGCCGCACGCGCCCGGGAGCCTTTGTGCGCGGGCCCCGGGCGCCCGGGGCGCAGCCCCCGCTTTGTGTGGCGCGCGCTGTGGCCCCGGCGCGGCCCGGCTTCCTGCAGCTTTGTTCCACGAGCCTGGCCGCCCGGGACCCATCCTGCAGACGCCCGCCCCAGATGCTGCGGGATGCGGAGCGCCGAGTGGCGGGCGGGGCGGCTTCCGCGTCTCCGTCCCCCCAGCATGCGAACCCCCGAGCCTTGCATGCTCCCCGCTGTCAGGGGGGCCGCCGACTTGCACCCCGTCCATTGTGCTCTTGTCCCCGGCTGGCTCCTCCGGGAGCCGGCGCTTTAAGGAGAGGGTGACTTGTTTTGGTGAGGCGGGTGCTTGGGGGCACGGCAGGGAAACAGGAAGCTTCTTTTCCTTGCATTAAAACGCGCTGTATTTTTTTGGTTGTTCGTGCAGCGATTGAGCCCTTGCCCAACGTGGTGGAGCTGTGGCAGGCAGAAGAAGGGGAACTCCTACTGCCCACTCAGGTGAGGACGGCCAGGTGACAGGGCGGGTGTGGGTGTGCGAGGGAGGAGCGGCCGTGAGGGAGGCCGTCGGCCCCCCAGCGGCACTGGCGCTCCGGCCGCTTTGCAAGGCAAATAAACGGTCGGGCCAAGCCAGAACACCTGGCAACGGTGGCCTTCCCAGCCTCCTCCCGCGCCATGTGACAGGGCGTGAGTCACGCCCGCCCCAAGTTCAGGAGGTGGGAGCCCGGGCCACCTCAGCAGGGCCGAGGTCGGCCAGGGTAGCCTTGTGCAGGGGAAGGGCGGGCCCCAAGGCGGCTGGGGGACTGGGTGCGCGAGGGGCGTGTGCCCTGTACCCTAAGTGAGCCGGAGCCGTGTGCCCCAGGACAACAAGGAAGATTGATTGCAGAAGTGTTAGTTGAGTGGCACTTGCCATTCTCGTAAAGTAGCTTTGCAGTAAAGATGGGACTTTAAAAGGTTGTAGTCTTGGATTTTTTCCAAATGCCTTTAATTCGTGTTAGAGACACCCTCTTAACAACTTGAATTTCAGGTTTGGGGGTTCTCCCCCCATATGATACAGTGATTGCATGTGGAAAAATAATTACTAGCATTTCATTGAGAATCCGTGGCATCATACAGGGTTTATTTAGGGCTGAGGTAGATACAGTTCCACAAGGCATTGTGTTAAGGTTTAACGTCTAATATTTGACTGCAGATGTGCACATTTAAATACAATATTGTCAACTGCTTTTCAGCAGCGACAGTAGTGACCCCCGAATACTCTTTTTTTGGAGAGCGGAGGATTGAATTATAAGGGAATATTCAGTTTGTGTGGGGTAATTTTTAAGATGTTCATTACTTCCCACATTGGTGACAGCACTTAATTCTATGTTGTTTCTTGTGGCTCTTTGGAAAAACAGGATGTCTAGCTGTAAGTCCACGGCTGTGCAGTTTTACATTTGAGTTTCTCCCTCCTATGTGAAGCATTAGAGTGCTGGTTTTGAGATATTCAGAATATTCACTTTAACCAGGACTAATGAATAACAGCTTCAAGGCGGAGAGGTGATTTTTAGAAGAAAATTTTCCTGGACCTTCCCTGAAGGCTAGCATGCTGAGTGAGACCAGTCCTTGAGAAAAGAACCTCATCGGGATAGAGAGCAAATAGTCTGTCCTTCTCTTAAAAGTTTATTCCCAAATGGATTTTTTTTCCTGATTATAAATAACAGATGTGTATTGTGGAAGGTTTGGAAAATACAGAAAGATAAAAAGAACCAAATAGAAATCATTAATGACTCTACTGAGAGATCCACATATAAAACTTGACGTTTTTACTTTTTAAAAATATTGTTATATTTGTGTGTATCAGAGTAGTTTAAAAGCAGCATCCGTGACATTGTGGGCTGGAGACTTATGTCTTGTGGAGACTGTCCTGGGTGGAATTCTGGGTCTTGGGGGCTGCGAGATGCCCAGCTGTTCAAGCATCTCTGTTTCTACCCACTAGATGCCATTGGCACTTTCTCCTCCCTCCCCACCACCCCCCTTGTGACAGTTAAAAATGTCCCCAGACATTGCCAGATGTCCCTGGAGAGGAAAATTGCCCCGGTTGAGAAGCATTGGTGTATATCTATATGCATTTGCATTTTTTACTCAATTCTGGCCTGTGCTCCTTACTGGTTAGTGTTGGAAGCCAACCCAGACAGAAAGGAGAGTAAATTATAGACTCTTATTTGTTGTAGCATTAGTTGAAGATGTAGTCACTGTGCTCAGAGATGGGAATGTCAAGGCCTATGATGTGATTAATGATTTTATTTATAGCCTTCAGAGTTATACAATTCTTAATTTGTGATTTTGTTTTGTTTCTATGTAGAACACAGTTTGTTTTGGTAAAAAAAAATGCACACAATTTAGAAGCTGTCTTTCTGGAATACTCACTGTAGAAGCATTTATAACTAAGCTATTTTAATCAGAGCTATAATGAAAGTGAAACTGATATTCAAAATAATTTTCTAAACACTTTGCCTCTGTCTATATGTCTATCTTTTAGAGACTGTTTTACCCTACATGTACTGGGTGGGGGGAGGGGATGTATATGGATCTATCTATGGAAACTGTGGGTAAACATGCATATGGATCTCTCTAAGCTGCATATATACACACGCACACGTATGTGTATCAACTGCAGAGGGTTCTGAAGAAAGTTATTTTTGGAGGATTCTCTTCAACGTATTTTGACTTTTTCCCCCCAAAACTCCCCCATGTGTCATGGAGTCAGCTGAAAAGAGTATTTATAGGTGTTTTTTTAAAATTTGAGCATTTCTGCTTAATTAATCTGTAGGTTGGGCTCCTTTCAGTCAGGAAGACTCCAAGGCAGAAGCTAAGATTTGTCAGTGATAGGTGAAATGGGAGCACCAGAGAGCATGGCATTAAAAAGTAGAATATTAACATTTGTCACCATGAATTATTTAAACAGTTGTTTATTTTGGAAATGTTTTCTGATGTTTGGGTCTTTTTTTTTTTTTTTTCTGATGGGTCTTTAAGTGACCAAGGACTAGAAAAATGCATCATTAGTAAAACCAAATATAATAATTAAATTGTTATAACCTTCAAGACCCTCTGGATAGTCTTCCAGGATTTGGCTCCTGGTTCCATCCCTTTTCTCAGTTTCTTCATCTGCAAAATAGGGGTAATTCTCTTAAAATCAGCAGTGCTTGAAGTATCTGGAACTTAGTAAGCGCTTCACGTATGTTACCTATTCTTTTGGTATATTTCTCAGCTGACTCCTAGATTCGGTTGCTGGAGGGCATGGGGCAGCTTTCCTGCTTCCCAGGGCCAAGAGTTCAGTACTATCATATGTCTACAGGTGTATAGATATGTTATGTTATTTGTATTTTTTTGTTACGTGCTGTTTTATGTGGTCAATATTTGGCGTAGGAACATAAAACACTTTATCCATGACAATAATGAGAAGAAAGGAAAAAAAAACGTAATTTTATTCTTTGACTTACAGAATTTTTCTTCTTTTCTGACTTTACTTCCCCCATCCTTCAATACAAAGTGGTGATGGTAGGAACCAGACAAATGTTTTCATTAGCTTATTATCAGGAAGTAGTGGCCTGTGTGCAAGACACTGCATTGTGTACCTGCTCAATTCACCTTCAGGGTACAAACCCTTCTGTGATCCCCTTGACCTGCTCTGACTCTCAGGCCCTTCCTGACCTTGTGTGTCTTTCCAGTCAGTCCTCTGGGATGCTCCCTCCAGCAGGCCCCACATGTATCTGTTGAATGAAAGGACAAATGCTATAGCCCTGTCGTTCCCATTGGAGCCAGTCCTTCCAGACCTCTAACTCAGCAGTGGCACTGTTGTCATTTCTCTCTATGAGTTTCTTGAGTGTCTGGATTTTTTCTTTGCCTTGCCTGTACCTTCTTGCCCTAACTGGATTCCCTGTAAGAGAGTTTGGGCTTCTGAGCTTGGTGGTTCCATTGTGGCCACAGGTGAGGAGAGCCGGTTATCAGTGTCTTGTCCTGTTTATGAGCTTAGTTTCAAAGGTGGCTGGCAGAATGCCTTAAGTGTTGATTTCCTATCGTGGTTCTTTGTTTTGGTTTTGGTTTTGGTATGAGTGCTAGCAGCAAGAACGGTAGTCTAGGATTTTTTCTTCTAATCCATTCAGACTTTGCTGAGATGAGAAGCCTCCTAACACCTCTGGTTAGATTTGGGACACTGACATTTTTGCTGAGTACAAGCAGCTGTTACATGATACAGAATCATGTTGGTCTGGTTTAGGGTGGCTAGGCTTAGTGCTTTTCTGGCCTTGTTTGTTCATCTAGCAGACACTTGGCATGGGCTTGACCCAGTTAGGCCCCTGGGATACAGTGATTATAAATAAGAAAGTCTCTGCCTTTAAAAATCTCATGTCTTACTCCCTTAAGTCTGATGGTATAGGTAACGGAAACTGGTAGGAAGTGAGACAGGAAATAGTACACTGAATATCTAAATTCTTTATTATCTCAGGTACTGTGTTATGTAATAGCATGTTGCTCCAGTCAGTGAATCACTGACGGGTATTTGGAAATCTTTTTGTTATAGAGATTTATTTTTGGTTTAATCTACTTCCACTGTCAACATAAAAAATAATACCTAACGTGAGTTGAGTATCACTGGCATTGTTTCAGCACTTTATGAGTTACTGATACTCACATTAATATACATAAAAGTATGAAGTGTTATGACCTGACTTTACAGATGAGGAAACTGAGGCACAGAGTAATTAAAAAATTTACCCAAGGCTGAAGGAAGGGGCCAATGGTATGATTTGAATCCAGGAGGCGCTGAGCTTCAAAGCCCATGCTCTTGGCTGCTAGGTCACTGTGTGAGTTTTTGCAGTCTAAACAGGAAAGATTTATGGTGATAAAGTTCCCGGGTCTGAGGGAGATACCTTTGTGTTCTGTTTTGAATTAGAAAAATTTGTTTCGGGAAGTTTTTAAAAATGGTCATATCCACTAGTATTTTTGAAATTTTTGTTTAAAATTTTTTTTATGGAAGCATAATTGACATATGACATTTTACTTTCAGGTGTGCAACATAACAGTAAGTCTAGTTACCATCTGTCACCATACAAAGTTACAAAACATTTTTTTCGGCTTATGATAAGAACTTTAAAGATTTATTCTCAATCACTTTCAAATTTGCGGTATAGTATTATTCACTGGTTGCATGCTATACATTACATCCCCAGGACTTCTGTACTTATTTTATAACTGGAAGTTTGTACCTTTTGACCAACTTCACCCATTTTTCCTCCCCACCCCCCCAACCCTCTTGGCTCCCCAGCAGTCACTGGTCTTTTCTCTGCATCTGTGAGCTTGGTATTTGTTTTTGGTTTTTGTTTTAAAATTTATTTATTTATTTCTTTATTTAGAGTATGAGCGAGAGGGGGAGGGGTGAGAGAAAGATCTTTGGCAGAGTCCATGCTATCACGGGGCTCTATCCCACAACCTTAGATCATGACCTGAGCTGAAACCAAGGGTTGGAGACTCAACTGACTGAGCCATCCAGGAGACTCTGTTTTTGTTCTTGTTTCTGAAAGTCTGTATCTGAGAGCAACCACAGGTATTTGTCTTTTTGTTTGACTTACCTCACTTAGCATAATGCCCTAAGGGTCCATCCATATTGTTGCAAATAGATTTCATTTTTTTAATGGCTGCATAGCATTTCATTATATGTATATGTACATGTATGTCTGTATGCATGTACACATATATATGCACACACATACATACCACATCATTGTCCCTTCATCTTTCAGTGCACACTTAGGTTGTTTACATACCTTGGCTGCTGTAAGTAATGCTGCTATGAACATGGGGGTGCAGATAGTTTTTTGAATCAGTGTTTTCAGTTTCTTCAGTTAAATACCCCAAAGTGGAATTGTTAGATCAATTTTTAATTTTTTGAGGACCCTCCATACTATTTTCCAGAGTAGCCGCACCAATTTGCCTTCCAACAGTGCATGGTTGTTATTTCTTGTCTTTTTGGTAGTAGCCATTCTAACAAGTGTGAGGTGTATATCCACTAGTATTTAAGGAACAGCTAGACTGTACCTAGCTTTGCAGACATTTACTGAGCATGTACTACGGGCCAAGCACTGGTCTAGGGGCTGCAGATGTCACGTTGAACAAAAACAAAACCCCTGCCCTAATGGAGCTTGCAGTCTAATGGAGGTATATAGATGGTAAATAAGAAGTAGAATAGATTGTATGTTCTTTAGTCTGTTAGAAAGGCATCAGTGCTATATGGTGGCAGACCAGAGGAAGATTCAGGTGATGGGAGCTGGAGTTTTAATTCAACAAGTTGAAGTAGGTCCCTTTGAGAAGACCTAGAAAGCAGTGAGAGATTTGGAATAGCTAGTGCAAGGGCCCTGAGGCACTGCCAAAGGGGTGGGGTAGGGAAATTATAGGATTTGGCTTCCACCCTTTGAGAGCCTGGTGGTGGTGGTGGTGGAGAGATAAGGCTGGTACTACCCTGAGATAACATTCAAGTGCTGAAATGTAGGAACTGAGAGGAGGGAGGAGGAACAGTGTATATTGGAGGAGTCTGTTACGGCTTAGGACGCTTAGAGGCCTGCATTAGCAGAGGTGTGAATGAGACCTCTTCTAGATCCTTACTGGAGTGACTGTTTTTAAGCTGATGCTTTAACTGGGAGTCCAGAGCTCCTGATGAAGTGTGGCTGTAGAGATTGGGATGGGTATGTCAAGGTCATTTGACAGTTGCCCAGTTCCAGGTTAAGGAGCTTAGAGTACATCTGACTCGCAGCTAGAGAGCAGTGGTAGGCTCTTGATATTGGATGCTGGGTCCATACCAAGTGGGTGGAAAGTCGTGACTGACGTTGCAGAAAATCGGTCTTGCCGGAGACACAAGGGGTGGACTGGAGGCAGCGGTCTTAAACAGAGTGAAAAGCCCCATCTGTGCTGGTCATGGAGGCCTGGGGTACTGATGGTGTGGGCTGCTTTGCTGGCAGAAGGGATGGAGAAGAAAGCAAGGTCTGTACCGTAGTTCAGATGAGTGAGTAGGTCTTTAAATGGCTGGAGGTAAAGGAAGAAGAGCAATATAAGGTGACCCTGAGGTTTGTCCATAGGTCAAGGAGTGTGATGGTATCCTTGACAGAAGGAGACCAATTAGAACAGAAACCACTTGGCAGGGGCCCCGGATGTTGCTAAGTCATTGTTGATCATTACTGTTTCAGGGGGAGACAAAATGCATATGTGCTAGAGGCATTTGTGTTGTGGGACACCTGCCACATGCTGGCCACAGCCTGGTGCCAGGCTCCCCAAAGCAGCAGGAGTCTTGCTCTCAGGAAAGATAGGCATTCCCTGAGCATTTACATGTGATTGAGGAGTTGGGTACAGCGGTGGGGATTTGGGCCCCACGGTGATAAGCGTGCATCAACATTCTGAGCAAATTGGTATAGGGAGTCTGGGCCCAGGAGGACTGGTAGTGACAAGTAGGAAGGCAGGGGGCGGAGAGTCAGTAAGTACCAAGAGCAATAAGCCAGAGGACCAGGAAGGCTCGGTATTCCTGAACCCAGCAGTGGCGAGCTTCGGAAAGAATGGTTAAGACTGTGTCTGCCAGGCAAATACATGTAGTATTTAATTGGATCTACCCTTGTGTTTTTATTTTAAGTGACTTTTCTTTTTACCCTCCTGGTATATGTCATGTGGTCAGATTTTGGCCTGGTAAATCTGGGAGAGGGTTTTAGAAGTGTTTTTGAGTGTGATGTTTATGTCATTTATAAAATTGATTATTCTTTTTATGTTGATTTCAAAATATATCAGGTATCCATGTAGGGGATTCTGAGCTAACAATCCATTTTCTATATTATCTTTAAATTTTATTTTGTGCGATTCAAGTTAAATGTTAAAAAAAGGCTCTTGGAGAGAAGAGATGTCAAACTCGTTTTGAGATTATGTTTAGGTCATGACTTTAAGCAGCCAGAATCTTTATTTTACACTATCTGAGGGATTACTTGGCAATTTATGGCTTTTAGGTGTATCATTCTTTCAATAATCAATAAATATTCATTGACATACCTGCTATCAATATCAATAAGTATCCATTGAATACCTGCTGTGTATCAGGCACTATTTTTATTTTTATTTCACTTATTTTTTTATTTTTTCCAAGATTTTATTTATTTATTGAGAGGGAGTGGGAAAAAGGGAAGGAGCAGAGGGAGAAGGAGAAAGAATCTCAAGCAGACTCCATCCTGAATATGGAGCCCGACGGGGAGGAGGGGGGCTGGATTTCACTACCCTGGGATCATGACCTGAGCTGAGATCAAAAGACCGATGCTTAACCAGCTAAGCCACCCAAGTGCCCCCCGGCACTATTTTTAGACATTCGTTGCAAGTTCATCATCTATGTGAAATTTAAGAATTGTTTCTTTTGGAGATTTTTGTGTTCTTTTGAAATAACTGTTAAACCATGTTTTTTCATTTGTTTTTAATCAATAGGGCGATTCCGAAGAGAATATGGAGGAGCATTCTCAAGAACAGAGGTAAGAAAAACAACAGGAGCAAATACCTGCATTCTGAACATTGCTGCCTACTTTGGATACTGTCTGAAGTCTTGGTATATGTACGTTTATGTTTACGTGTTTAATAGATCAGTGATATACCTTGCTCTCTGGTGTTGGGGTGTCTGTGGTCTCTAATAGTATGTCTTTGTTTGAAAATAAGGTTGTACAGAAAACTGTTAGAAATATCTCCCCCATCCCCGATATTCAGCCTTGCATTTTCCATGGCGGACTTGTGCTGCCCCCCTTTTCACAAATACCTGTTTAGCATCAGGCACAGTGCTGGGTGCTGGGTGTAAAATAAGAACCCAAACCTGTGTTGAACGTAGTGGTGGAGTCAGACATTACTGTAAACAAAACAAAATGGTTGTGATTACACTAACTATCAACAATCAGATTGCTGTGGCATAGAATAATGGAGAAGGTCAGGTGGGGCCCCTCTTAGCAGGTTATATTTGAGCTGAAGGCTAGAGGATGTGGAGGACTAGCCACGCAGCAAAGGGAGAGTGTACTGGGCAGAGGGAGTGGCCAATGCAAAGGCCCCGAGATGGGAGGAGCTGGCAGCATTCCAGGAACTTGGAGAAGGCCAGTGTGGTATGTGGGATATTGAGGTAAGGTAGGACCTTAGAAACCACAGTAAGGAGGTTGGGTTTTATTTTTTTAAGGGTGGTATGATTTGTTAACGGATTTAAAGCAGGGGCTAGCAAATCTAAAGGTGTAAACTAGATTTTTAAGAGAATACTTTGGGGGGCATGCCTGGTGGCTCAGTGGGTTAAAGCCTCTGCCATTAGCTCAGGTCATGATCCTGGGGTCCTGGGATCGAGCCCCACATGGGGCTCTCTGCTCAGCGGGGAGCCTGCTCCCCCCCCCCCCCCCCCCGCCTCTCTGCCTACTTGTAACCTCTGTCTGTCAAATAAATAAATAAAATCTTAAAAAAAAAAAAGAGAATACTTTGGGACAGTTGGTTAAGAGTTTGCCTTTCAGCTTGGGTCATGATTCCAGGGTCCCTCTCCGTTTGCCCCTCCCCCCCCCGCTCATGCTCACTCTCTGTCTTTGTCTCTTTCTCTGTCTCTCAAACAGATAAATAAAATTAAAAAAAAAACAAAACAAAAAGAATACTTTGTTGGTGGAGCAGTCTCCGTCACTTGTCAGACTGGGATGTCTGGTCTCTTGGAAGTACCTGGAGACTGGGCACAGGGATTACTTTCAGAGAATCAGCTTCTAGATCTCATTATCCATATAGTTTCCTGAAACTGATCTGTCTGAGGTTACAAGTTATCCTTTTCTACCTCCTCTTCTGTAATCTCTCTTTTCCACTTTATAGGAGAAAGGCATGCTTCTCCCCCAGCCCCCATCTTACTGTGTGCTCCATCTTGGGCAAACAGAGGCGTGATTTGAAATAGTGGCATTGGTTAGGAGAAGCGATTAACTCTGACTGGGTAACAAATTCTTTTCTAACACTGGTGGTTTTCAAACCTGTCCACAAAATTGAAGGGCACAATCAAATCGGCAATTGATAGATCATCAGAAGTTATTTTTAATGAGAGATCACTGTGCTTTTTGGATAAACAGTGAGGGAGTTGAGAGACCATAAGGACAGTGCTGTAACAATTCTCCTTCCATTCATATCCATTTATGTGAACAAGCTTTTTCAGGGCTTACATTTAAAAAAAAAAAAGTAGACAAGAAAAATAATAGTCACATGAATCAAGGGTGGGCGAAAGACACTTTCATCCATTTCTTTAAGGAATGCATTTTCAGTCAATTTGTTTCCTTATGTCTAATCACCTATCAAGATTTATAAAATTTGTTGGTTTGATCGGTTGTATACTAACGAAAATTATACTGGTAATTCAGAAAAAAAATATTTTTAACACTTAAACCCAGTAGTCACAGGAAATATTTTGAAAAGCCCAACATTTCAGGTGAAACCCATAGTTTTATTTCAGAAGTCTTTCAACATAATGATATATATGTTAGGTTAAAATCCCTGGAGGCAGGAGTGCCTGGGTGGCTCAGTTGGTTAAGCATCTGCCTTCAGTTCAGGTCATGATCCCAGGTCCTGGGATGGAGTCCTGCATCGGGCTCCCTGCTTAGTGGGGAGCCTGCTTCTCTCTCTCCCTCTGCCTGCCATTTCCCCTGCTTGTGCTTGCTCATTCACTCACTGTGTCTCTGACAAATAAATAAATAAAAGATTTTTAAAAAATCCTTGGAGGGAATATTCAGCCATACGAGAATGCCTATTGGTGTGTTTAAAAATATGGACGATGATAGGGCAGCTGGCTGGCCCAGTTGATACAGCAGGTGACTCTTAATCTTGGGGTCATGATTTGGAGCCCCATGCTGGGTATAGAGGTTACTTAAAAAAATAAATAATGGTAGATTTCATTGAGTAGTGTTCAGATTCCATTGCATATATATTTTTAAAAAGATTTTATTTATTTATTTGACAGAGAGAGAGAGATCACAAGTAGGCAGAGAGGCAGGCAGAGAGAGAGGGGGAAGCAGGCTCCCCACTGAGCAGAGCCTAATGCGGGGCTTGATCCCAGGACCCTGAGATCATGACCTGAGCTGAAGGCAGAGGCTCAATCCACTGAGCCACCCAGGTGCCCCATCCATTGCATATATTTTTAAAAGTGATGGTGAGTTTTATTTAGAAAGCTATTATTTATAATATGCCAGAAATGACATTCTTTGCAGCCATTTAAATTCATAATATAACATTTTAAATGTGGGATAAATATATGAGGCAGAATTCAGAGTTTGTCACAGTCCTCTGTACGGGAGGGAGCAAGAAGAGGGGAGGGAGGATTGCTGGTGGTGGTTCAGAGGAGGCTGGTGGGAGTTAGGAAGTTCTGAGATGGATTTTGGGGGTGGAACAGATTCATTAGTTGCTGAATCAGTGGTAGAGCAGGAGGGGAAAAGCAGTCGTCACAGAGGGCTTCTAGAATTTGGCTTGAGCATCTGGAGGGATGACAACTGAGATGGGAAAGGAAGTAGGGGAGGGAATCAGGAACTTCGTTTGGTTGCCTCAGAGGAATGTCAAACTTGATTTCACACGTTCCTGAGGCAGTGGTGCTGTAAGCCCTTAGCTAGGAAGCCCTGGGCGGCCTCCAGGGGTGGGTGTATCCAGCCTGTAGGCAGCTTGGTTGTGCCCTTAGCCTTTGTTCTCTTCTGTAGATTGCTGCGTTCTCTTCTTTCTCATCAGTCAGAACTGGTTACTTTCCTCCCTTTTCTGTTAGACTTAAAGGTATCAGTAGATGTTATCCCCATGGGTCTTTTTAACCTAGTGTCAGATTGTTAGGGAAGGTGTGTGGGGAGGGAGAATGGCAGTGATTCAGCACAGTGGCTTTCAAACTTTCTGACAGTGACTCACCGTAAGGGATACATTTTATATCATGCTCACCTACCCGCCCATACACATATATCTGGATATATGAATATCTGTGTGCATGCTTTATTTATTTATAAAACAGTGCTTACCTGTACTACCTGTGTCATACTTTTTTCTTTTCTTTTTTTTTTAAGATTTTATTTATTTATTTGACAGAGAGAGATCACAAGTAGGCAGAGAAGCAGGCAGAGAGAGAGAGGGAGGAAGCAGGCTCCCTGCTGAGCAGAGAGCCTGGTGCGGGGCTGTCATGCTCTTTTCTATTTCATTTTTTTATTGTGATGAAATATATATAACAATTCCCATCTAAACCATTTTTTTGTTTGTTTTGTTAGAGAAACAGAGAGAGTGCGAGCACAGGCAGACAGAGTGGTAGGCAGAGGCAGAGGGAGAAGCAGGCTCCCTGCCGAGCAAGGAGCCCGATGTGGGACTCGATCCCAGGACGCTGGGATCATGACCTGAGCTGAAGGCAGCCGCTTAACCAACTGAGCCACCCAGTCGTCCCCCATTTAAACCATTTTTAAACGTCAGGTCTGTTCATCTACATAGCTGTGCGACCATTCACTTCCATCCATCCACAGACCTTTTCTATTCATCTTATTTCATGTAAAAAGAAATGCTGGTTACCTCTACAGAAATGATTTTAAAATTTCTTAATCATGAATCCCATTTTGATCAGCCCTGATTTATATATTTCAATCTTCTCAATATTAACTATTTTGTAATATTTTGCTCTTACATTATTGCTAGTTGCTTTCCTTTTAACTTGGCTTCCAGTCCTCTTCCTCTTTGTTTCTTCTGGCATTTTTTTTCCCTCCCACCTTGGGATTTGTTCCTCGTGTGTAAAGACTAGATCATGGCATGGGTTGGATGGTGCTATTAGAGAATTTTCTTTGTGTCCACTTCCTGAAGATGTAGGTTCTGGAGCTCTTTCCAAGAATTCTCTCTGTAAGTGTAATGTCCTGTGATAGGTAAATGAATCACCTAAGTACTTAGTATTCATTTACCTTTACTGCACTGTTGAGAAATTTTTTAAATGAAAAATTTAATACCTCCAAAGCTCATATAATGTCTTGCTATAGTTAAAGTAGAACTTTTGTTTTAGAATATATTTAGATTTATAGAGAAGCTGTAAAGATGGTACAGAGAGTTCTCATAGAACCCTCATGCACTTTACCCAACTGCTAATATCTTCCATTACAGTGGCACATTTGTTAGAACTAAGAAATCAACACTGGTGCGTTACTGTGAATTAAACTCCACACTATTTGAACTTCACTTGTTTTTCCCTGATGTTATTTTTCTGTCCAGGATCCCATCCATGATGCCACATTACTTTTAGTTGTCATGTCTCCTTAGGACCTCTTGGTTGTGACAATTTGTCATATTTTCCTTGTTTTTGAAACCTTGCCTGTTTTGAGGAGTACCGCCGCAGGTCTTTTGTAAAATGTCCCTCCTTTTGGGGTTGCCTGATGTTCTTTCTCCTGGTTAGATTGGGGGTATGTGTTTTGGGGAGGAAGACCACAGCTATAAATTGATATTGTCATCACTATATCAAGGATATCTGCTGTCAACATGGCTTATTGCTTTGATATTGACCTTAATCACCTGGCTTTTTCATCTCTTCTCATGCTACACTCTTTGGAGGCAAGTCATTGAATGGAGTTAAACTCCACCTACACAAATTATTTGGAGTTCTTCTCTGTGGGAGACATGTTTATTTTCCCTCATTTATTCATTCAGTCATTTATTTATATCAGTATGGACATACTTATTTTATGCTTTGGATTTTAATCTGATATTAGATTTGCCCTGCTAGTTTAATGTCCTACCTAAGTCTTTAAATAGTTTTTTTTTTTTTTTTTAAGATTTTATTTATTTATTTGACAGACAGAGATCACAAGTAGGCAAGAGAGGCAGGCAGGGAGAGAGAGGAGGAAGCAGGCTCTCCGCAGAGCAGAAAGCCCGATGCGGGGCTCGATCCCAGGACCCTGGGACCATGACCTGAGCCAAAAGCAGAGGCCTTAACTCACTGAGCCACCCAGGCACCCTTTCCTACCTAAGTCTTATTGTAAAGTTATTACTGCCTCTTTACACATGGTTTTACACATTTTTGTGATTTTGGTTTTAATTACTACCCCACATGCTAACTCTCAATGATAAATAAGACTCGAAGTAAGTAGAGGCAGTGCTTGGGAATTCTACACCACAAATGCCTTGTCTCCGAGAGCACCCATCTAGAGGACCACACTGCGACTCCAGATAGCTGTGGCCATAAAACAGAGTTTCAAGATGTCCCAAGAAAAATGTAGGTGGCACTGACGTCTATCCCTAGTGAGAATCTGGATCTGAAGAGGGCTCTGTGTCTCAGTCTGCAGCCTGCCCAGGGGAGGCCCGAAGCAGACCACCATTACTCTGGGGGTGGACGGTTCTGGAGTCGCCACCCTATGATCTCAAACACACTTTGGGAAAGCTTTCAGGGAACTTGGCCTCAGTGAAGATTTTGTTTGTATTAACTTGACTTAATCTTCTGTGAATGCTATGTAATTGCATTTGGTTGAAAGCCAGGAAAGCAATATCTGAAAGACTTTCTCCCCTCTTGCCTCTGAGTCCCCGTTTTTCTTCTGGGTGTTCTCAAATACCAGCAGTAATCTGTTCCTTCGCTGAAAGTGAGAGATTGCATTTGGGATTCAGCGATGAGAGCAGACTTCAGCTCTTGCGGGAATCAAATGCTCTCTGGGAAGCTCGTCTGGCTCTCTGTACGTAGCTCCCATAAGCCTTGCTGGTGTACATTTGTTAGAATGTGAACAGTGTGAGCCATGGCGAGGTGAACAGTATAGTGTATCAGCGTTTAAAAATGGTGATATGAAAGTTGTAAGTACCTACTGGTCAGGTACAGTGTGGGGCCTGTCATTGTGTGTGTGTGTGTGTGTGTGTTTTAAAGAAAGAGAATCTTTTTTTTTTTTTAAGATTTTATTTTTATTTTATTATTTGTCAGAGAGAGAGAGCAGGAGCGAGCACAGGCAGACAGAGTGGCAGGCAGAGGCAGAGGGAGAAGCAGGCTCACTGCCGAGCAGGGAGCCCGATGTGGGACTCGATCCCAGGACGCTGGGATCATGACCTGAGCCCAAGGCAGCCGCTTAACCAGCTGAGCCACCCAGGTGTCCCTATGTTGTGTTTTTTGGTGTGATTTTATATGATCAGTCAACAGCAGCAAACTGTGTTCTCCTGAATCCGTTTTTACATCAGTTAAAGGCCGAGCCTAAGAGTCAGGACATGAAGAAAGTCTTGTTAACCTTTCAGCAACATACTGAAAGATATAATTGCAGACAAAAGTGACTTAATCGCTAGGGAAACTTCCTTTTGGCAGCAAAGGGGATTTCAGAGCCCCCACAGGGAATGGAACTGCTTTTCACTTTTCTTTGTTCTCCTTTAGAAGTTGAAAGCTGTTTTTTCAGTACAACCCCCCAGTTCCTTACCTGTTGACAGGATCCTAGCTTTTTAGCTTGAGCATGCCTCCCCAGGGTTCCACTGTGGACATTCTTCTCTTCCCATCTGTCCTTTCCTCTGAAGTGATCTCACCTGTTCTCTTGGGGCTTTACCTAAATAGAAAGAACTTGAACTTGGATTGTACCTTCTAGCCAGGGGTCTTACCTGTCCAGCTGCCCACAGAGAGCTCCTTTTAGCTGTCAGGTGCTGTTGACTTACTGAGCTCTTGGGCTCAGTTCCTTCTCAGCCCTCCCCCAGTTGTACGCTGTACATTCATTTGTGTAAGCCAGAAACCAGGATGCCCCCTTGACTCCTTCCTACTCCCCACCCTAGTAGATGACCAGGTGGTGGCTGGATTTTCAGATGGTCTGCTACCTCCATTTTATAGCTACCCAGACCTGTTCTCCACCTTCCCACCTGAGTAATGTATCTCATTGATACCTCCTTTCTTGTCCTTACTTCTACACCAACCTTGCCCTTTGTGACCAAGTAGACGTTGGAACATAGCATAGAAGGCCTTCTGTGATCTCAGCCCTGCTCACTTCTTCAGCCTTCCTGCCTCTGCTTCTCCCTTCCCTCTTTCACATGGACTCCTGCTCTCTCTCTTCTCTAGCTAAGCCCCTTACCTGACCAACTCCATATAGTACCGTGGCACTTCTAACACAGGGCCTGTCTCAGCTTAAAATCACCTGTCTTGGCATTGTCCTGAGTCTCGTTTCACTAATTCCTTAGCACCCAACTTAGTACATAACATCTAGGTGAAGAACTGCTAAATGAAGGGAGGCAAGCTCCTGTTATAAATTTAAGTCTTTTAAATTGATAACTTGTATTGTTTCACATGTTCTTCGTATCCAAGCCCACAAACCATATTTGCCATCAAAATCAAAGCAGTGGTATTAGTATTAGAGGTTGTGGTTTTTAAATTAGGTCATTGCACTTGGTGTGTTTTTAAAGAAAATGGGTTATTAGCTCTATTGGTGCGTGCCCCGTGGTACCTTCTACAGAGTCATGTGGGCCCTGGGAAGGTTGCAGAATGAATGCATTCAGTTGTGGTCTGCATGGCCCTAACAGTCTAAAGTAAATTTTCCTTGACTATAAGAGAGCCGCTAATAGAGATATTCTTAGAATTCAAAGTTTTCAACAGGGTTCTTGGTATATATTAAAATTGTTTTCAAGTCACAAAATATATTTTTTTGCTTTTTTTGTTTGTTTTTAGGTTTTGAAATTTTCAGCAAAGCTTTTGAGACTTATTTATATAATTGTTTAGCCCTCAATTAGAATTAATTAGAAAAATAGTACAGTAGGATCAGTATCCTAATTCTGATTTTCATTAAAATTGTTACTTCTCCTAGACTTATTTTTTACAGACTTTGGAGTGATTAAGCTTGTGCTAATTTATATCTTTATATTGAAAAAGATATTTGAACCAATTTTAATAATTCCAGGTATATTTTATTTATTTATTTATTTATTTTTAAGATTTTATTTATTCATTAGTTAGAGAGAGAGCGAGCACAGGTAGACAGAGAGGCAGGCAGAGGCAGAGGGAGAAGCAGGCTCCCTGCTGAGCAAGGAGCCCGATGTGGGACTCCATCCCAGGACGCTGGGATCATGACCTGAGCCGAAGGCAGCCGCCCAACCAACCGAGCCACCCAGGTGTCCCAATAATTCCAGGTATATTTTAAAGGGTTATTCTAGATTAAAACTAAGCAAAACATTTCATTAATGTTCACAATCCTGAGTCTCAAGAGCCTGGGTATGGTCCCTAAACGTGGCATAACTTGTGCCAGAAACTTGATGTTCATTACCTTAGACTAGGAATTGCCTTTAGGCAGAGTGTCTTAATCCAACACTCAAAGTCTGACTCTCAGCTTGCTTCACAACTGTCTCAGCTACTTGTCACAAATATTTCACAGTCAGGTGTCTTCTGAAGTCTGTTCAGTGAGGTGTGCATCCTGAAGTAAGAGCTAAGCAGATTCAACAGCCTAGGAAGACTTGCCCATGGAAATTACAACATGGGTATTAAAAAGTACATAAAAGATTTGTAAGGAGCTTCTTTCAGAACAGATCGAAGGTACCACTGTGAGTGAAAGGGAGACTTGGATGTCTTGCCATTTCGAATACAACCTCCATCTTCAAGAAAGCTTAAAGCTATATAGTTAGATTAGAGATGAGCTGACACTGTGGTTATCTTAGGTTTCTTTGATGCTGGGAGAATTGTGTTTTGGTTGCTCTTTACTCATCACCATGCGTTGATGAGAAATAAAAGTACTTTTCAGTCTACGGCCATACCACCCTGAACGCGCCCGATCTCGTCTGATCTCGGAAGCTAAGCAGGGTCGGGCCTGGTTAGTACTTGGATGGGAGAAATAAAAGTACTTTTCAGATAGATCCCAATATACTGACAGCAGTATCGGTCAGTTCTGTGGAGGCATTCTGGATGTGCTGGAACACCAAACTTCATATTGCTTAAGAGGGTGACAGATCTTGGGATTTTAAGGTTCAAAGGAGAAATATAATTTCCCAAGGCAGTATTCTCTGTCTAGGAACATAAGTATTAAAATAAGAGGGTCTCCTGGGAGCTCGTTATTCTAGTTTTAAATTAATTGTCATCAAATTGTTTTGTTGTTGCAGTCTTCCACATATGAAATAAGACTCTGGAGTAGTAGTGATTCCCACTCCCACTCCAGTAGGTGTAACAAAAGAATGTTGCCACTTCACAAATAATTAACTACAGTAGTCTAGACAGTATTTCACAGATGTTGTGCTCAGTAAAGATGCTTCTGGAACCATTATTTTTGAATTGCTTTGCAAACTCATTTATGAATGATACAGGGGAAGTCTTGTTTATTGTGGCCTTTCCCAATGTTTTCTCCCAAGTAGTGGGGATGTAGTTTTAAAAAGTCTGCTATGAACATGAAAATTCTTTGCAATTAAAAAAAATATATATTTTTAATTTATTGAGAATTTTAAGTCATTTTAAAATTACTCACTGATTGTTCTTTTATTTTCCTTCAAAAATCTTTTAGTAAAATGTATGTTTCAGGAAGATTGCTGTATTTACCTCATGGGATAATTTTCTGTGCTACACACATACATATCCCAGTTGGAGAAACAAGGTTTTAGTGCCATATATGTTTCTTCCCTCACGGCCAATTCCTGTTGTTTTTACCCAGTTTGTTCAAATATTTCAATCAGAAGACATAGCTCTGGATGGCATGTGGCTCTTGGGCTAAAGCTAAACATTACCTATTAATAAACTATGGGGACAACACCAAACTAAAAAGCTTCTGCACAGCAAAGGAAACCATGACCAAAACAAAAGGCAGCCTGTGGAATGGGAGGAGATATTTGCAAATGACATATCTGATGAAGGATTAGTATCCAAAATATATACCGAACTTACACAACTCAACACCCCCAAAAATGAATAATCCATTCAAAAACGGGCAGAAGACACAGACATTTCTCCAGAGAAGACATCCAGATGGCCGACAGACACATGAAAGATGCTCTATACCACTTACCAGGGAAATGCAAATCAAAAACACAAGCAACAACTAGTGTTGGTGGGGATGTGGACAAAAAGGAACCGTTGTGTACTGTTCATGGGAATGCAAACTGATATAGTTACTGTGGAAAAGAATATGAAGATTCCTCAAAAAAATTAAAATTAGAAATACCATATGATCCAGTAATTCCAGTGCTGGATATTTGCCCAAGAAAATGAAAACACTCCTTTGAAAGGATATATCCACCCCTATGTTTGTTGCAGTGTTATTTACAATAGCTGGAATATAGAAGCAGTGCAAGTGTTCCATTGAGAGATGAATGAATAAAAAGGAGATTATATATACATATACATATACATATACATATACATATACATAAAATGGAAGATTATTCAGCCATAAAAAAGAACGAAATCTTCCTATATGTGACAACATGGAAGGACCTAGAAGGTATTATCCTAAGTGAAATAATTCAGATAGAGAAAGATGAATACCATATGAATTCTCTGATATGTGGACTCTAAAACACAAAACAAATGCATAAGGAGAAAACCAGACTCTTCATTACAGAGAACAAAAATGGGTGGTTGCCAGAGGGGAGTGGGTGGGGGATGGGTAGAAGAGGTGAATGGGATTCAGAGGTACAAACTTCCAGTTACAAAATAAGTCATGGAAATGAAAAGTATAGTATAGGGAATATGGTCAATAATATTGTTTATCCTATTGTGTGTTGACAGATGGGGACTATACTTACTGCGGTGAGCACTGAGTAACATATAGATAGAATGGTGGAGTCACTGTGTTGTATGCCTGAAACTAATATAGCATATGTCAACTCTACTTCAGTAATTTTTTTAAACTTCAGAAAAACTTCACCTCCCCACCCCAAAACTAAATTTTTTCTATAGGAAAGATGATTTGCCACCTGTGAAATGTCCAAAGAAAGCCACTGCTGCATTTGAAGGTAGTTCCCAGAGAACAGCTTCAGTAAAAACCAGACGTTGTATGTGGCTCTCATGTTGACCATTGTGCAGATGTACATAGTAAATAATTCATGTTGATTTTTTTTTTAAAGATTTTATTTATTTATTAGTTAGAGAGAGAGAGCACAGGTAGACAGAGGCAGAGGGAGAAGCAGGCTCCCTGCCGAGCAAGGAGCCGGATGTGGGACTCGATCCCAGAACGCTGGGATCATGACCTGAGCCGAAGGCAGCCGCCTAACCAACTGAGCCACCCAGGCGTCCCAATAATTCATGTTGATTTTAAGCCTTGTACATCGTTAACTTTTTGAGTTGTACTACCTTGTGGCTGTTGGTTCCTTTAGCTGCCACTAAATTACTGATAATAGGTGAAGTCCAGTTTGAATAACAATCCATCGTTCCAATGAACAGTTATGGCAGATGTATGTAGCGTGAAGCTTTGGTGAGGTAATTCCTCTGGGATCAAGACTGATCTATCTCGCTCAAAACCAGGTCTCACTAATCCAGTTAATCCATTAAAACCTGGATTTAAATGGTTGCCCTTGTATTATACTTTATAGTTAACAAAGTATTTTTACATGCATTGTCCTTAGTTAACTAGGAATTCCCATTTTATAGACGAGGAAACAGATTCAAAAAAGCAGATCAGTTTAAGATTACAGAGCTACACAGTGACAGAAAAGCACATAATCTGAGGTGTCCTCTCTCAAGAAACACTTGTTTACCTTCATCTAAAGTGATATAGGGGGGTGCCTGGGTGGCTCAGTCAGTTAAGCCTCTGTTTTCAACTCCCTCTCCCCCTCCCCCCTTGGTGGGGGGAGACCTGCTTGTCCCTCTCCTTTTGCCCCTTCCCCACCCCTGCCCCCCCTTGTGTACTCTCACAAATAAATAATAAAATCTTAAAAAAAAAAAACTGATACAAGTTGGAACTTGATTTTCCCAATTAGTCTGCTCTCTGTAGAAGGAGACCAAATCTAAGATTGATATGTGGAAGCAACTGATTTTTTTTTTTTAAAGCAACTGAATTCCCTGGTATTATGGTTCCTAGCAAACCGCTAAGAAATAGTCTGCCTCTTGTAAAGGAGGCCTAGAACTGAGACTCGAGTACAATAACACTTTACTGTGTGTTAGAGAGTTTCTTTCATTTTCTATTCTTCTTTTTTAAAGAATTATTAGAGAAAGAGAGAGATCATGTGCATGCGCACATGCACACACGCACAGAAGCAAGGGGAGGGGGAGAGGGAGAATCTCAAGCAGACACCCTACTGAGCTTGGAGCCCCAAGCTGGGCTTGATCCCATGACCCTGAGATCATGACCTCAGCCGAAATCGAGAGCTGGAGGCTTACCTATCAGAGCCATTGAGGTGCCCCACCATTTTCTGTTCTTTTCTAAGTGCTGCGGATCCCCTGGCATTCAGCGGCATGGCTTTTGAAATCATTGGAAAATATAAATCTGGAATTTTAGAATTACTCTGTGGGACACATATTACTGTAATGTGCACCGAGACGTCTTTAGCCCTCTGGATGGACATGTTATCCTGTTTGCATTGCTTTATGGTTAGATATTTTGGGCTTCAAGTAACAGAAAACCCTGACTCAACCAGCTCAAACAATGAAGAATGTGTTTTGTCACCTAACAAGAAGCCCGGAGGCTGGGTGGGTCTAGACTGGTTTACTAAGCAGGTGAGCGTCCATACCAGGCAGCTGGGTTCTTCCAACTCCCTGTTCTGCCACTAGCTCACAGTGTTGTCCAGCTCCCTTCAAGGTTGCAGGAGGGCTGAGGCCGCACAGCCTCGCATCCTCCCCTGGAACCACCAAAGGCAGGTTCAAACGACCTTCATCCTGTGCCTCTTTCTCTGGAGTGCCCCTCAGCCAACCTCCCCTTCTGTCCCACAGGTCAAAAAATGGTCCATGCTCACCTTGAACTATGCCTTGAACTACCCACCCTGGGCCTCAGGATTTACACAGTCGCCAGGGAGTGGTGCTTACTGACCCTGCTAAGGCTGTCCCTGCTGAGGCTATCCCTGTGTGGGAAAAGGGGGTGGATGGTGGAAGGCCTGCAGCGGTGCCTGCTAGCTCCAGCCTGGGGCCTGTTGCCAGGGAGGAGTGACAGGTCTTGGGCAGTGTTTCTCAAAGAGGAGTTCTGGGACCAGCAGAATCAGCTCAGCCTGGGAACCTGTTCATCCAGTTCCCAGAGCCCAGCCCGGGGCCTACTGAATCAGAAGCTCCAGGGGAGGGGCCTGTGATCTGTTTTAACAAGCCCTCCAGATGATTACACTGCATGCTCAAGTTTGGGAATCCTTGGTCCAATCTAAGGCATTTGAGGAAGAACATTCCAAAATCCACTTCGGCTTAAGATCAAATAATGAGCAGCAGAAACAGTCTTGTTGGTAAAACAGTGGGGTGGAAGTTGGGAGACAGAGGTTACTTTTTTTTTTTCCCTTTCCAGCCTGGCTTACTGTTACTGGCCCAGGATTTGAACAAACCTAGAATACATATTCTTTTCAGATGGTATCAAGTTTCAGCCGGTTGATCCAATTTTTCTAAAAGAGCTCTATCATGGTTATGGGGCTTGAAGGTGGGGTTCCAGGTTGAGCTTTAGTGCCCACTCATCGAGGTCTGCCATGCTCTGGCATGCCTGGTAAACAGGTGGGCTAGGCCATTGCAGGTCAGCTTCCAGGAGAGAACGGAGGAACTTTCTCAGGGATAATTCATTCATTATAAGGGAAGTGAGTCTGGCAGAAAACCTTGGCCCTGTAACAAAAAGTCTCAGTTATTGGATGGGAGTGGCCGCTCACAGTACAGGCTGGTGTGTGTACTCAGATCTGCCTCCTGGCCCTGCTCCCTCTGGGCACGTGGCTGTGTGTGTGAGACAGTGAGAGTGTGTGAGCCCGTAGAGGGGATGTTGGGGCATGAAGGAAGGATATTATTGAAATAAAAACTGAAAGAACTGTGCTGAGAATTCTGTGAGAAACGGGGCTGGTTGGAAGCAGAACCAGCACCGCCTACAGGGAAGGGAACTTCCCCACTGCTGGTCATGGACACTTGGACAGGAGCAGGGTGGCGCCCCAGGGACATGGCGGGAGCTGGAGGGAAGGAATAAAGTCTGGACAAGGGTCTAGGATAGCGTTGCTTGTCATGTGACCCTTTAAGAGAGATTTCCCCAACCAAACCACAGACTGGGGTTTTCCTGCAGCCCTTTCATGGTGCCATGGGGGATTTGTCGGCTGAGGAGGCAGATGGAGGAAGGCAAGAGAAGGAAACCCAAGTTCAGGTGCAGTGTGTTCCTTTTCCTGGGGCTGCCATAACAAAGTACCACAAACTGGGTGGCTTAAAACAACGGAGGCTTGTTCTCTCCCAGCTCTGGAGGCCAGGAGTGTGAAAGTAAGGTGTTGGCAGGGCTGCGTTCCCTCTGAAACCTGTAGGGGAATTTTCCTTGCCTCTGCTTCTGCTGGTTTACTGGTAGCCTTCGGTGTTCCTTGTCTTGCCGCTCACATACATCATTCTGGTCTCTGCCTTTGTCATCACATAACAGCTTCCCCGTGTCTCTCCATGTCCTCTCGTGGCCATCTTCTTAGAGGGACAGCAGTTGTCTTAAAGGAGGGGCCCCCTCTTCTCCACAGTGGCCTGATCTTAACGAATTATGTCTTCAAGGCCCTATTTTCAAATAAGGTCATGTTCTGAAGTACAGGGGGTTGTTCACTTGTAACACACACTCATTTGTGGGCCCATGTAAGGGTCTCCTTACCCCCTTTTCCTGCTCTCCCCCAAGTCTGGGGTTCCTAGGAAATAACTGGTGTTGGGCTGGTGCTCTAGTTGATTGGCGGTGATTTTTGGTTTCCTGGAGCTGCCCTTCCGGACCTGTGGGGGCTTGAGACTGCCAGAGCTCCAGGGGTGGTTGCAGGCCCAATGCATTTTCTTTTCTTTTCTTTTTTTTTTTTTTTAAGATTTTTTTTATTTGTTTGATAGAGATCACAAGTAGAGAGGCAGGCAGAGAGAGGGGGGGAAGCAGGCTCCCCGCCAAGCAGAGAGCCCGATGTAGGGCTCGATCCCAGAACCCTGGGATCACGACCCAAGCCGAGGGCAGAGGCTTTATCCCACTGAGCCACCCAGGTGCCCCCCCAGTGCATTTTCTGACCCAGCTCATTGAACCTGGCCTTTTGGTCCAGTGGACTTTATTTCTGAGTCTTTTTTTTTTTGCACATCTGCAGGAGCCTATCCAGGGGAATTCTGTATGCTATTTATGCAGTCACGAATGTCGGGAACAAGTATCTTCCCTAATGGATTTTTTTTTTTTTTTGCCTTGTGGGAAGTAAGTGGGAAGATTGATGAGCATTTCAGTATGTACCAAAGCTTCACGGGCAAAGCCCTGAAATCAAGCCGCACTCCTTTGATGAGAATCCAGAAACGTGTGGTTTCTGAGACCCCTGGCAGGCTGTGCGCGCTGTGCGTCTGTGTGTGGTCTTTCCTGCGACCTGTTTCCTCATCAGTTTTGGCTTAACACAGAGGAGTGCCTCTGGGTTGCCTCACAAGCCGAAGCAGATTCCCTGGAGCCGTTGACTGGTTTGGTGGGGGAATCCTTTTGCTATTTCCTGGAAACACGTGCCTGAAGATGAGTCCCTTTCTGTATTTTAATAGCAGGCGGCTAGGTGTCTCCCAGTGTAACCCTGAGGAGTAGCTGTGTCATCGTGAACTTAGAGACTTCTATCATTCCACTTTCAGGTGGATGAATGGCACATCCAAATTGCCTGTTGAGTTTGGCTTTCATGTAACTTAATTAGCAGATTTGTGTTTTGGGAAAGTCTGATCTGTGATCTTGAAATTGGTTACGGTTGGTGTAATTCATGGGTAATTGGGTGCCTTCACAGTGACTCCTCCTGTCATTAGAGGGCTGGGGTGGTTTGCGGTGGCAGTGGGAGAGAGGGAGAAAGCACTGGCTCCTCAAGCCTTAATCTTTTAATCCATTTAACCTGGGTTGTCAGTGCGGGCTTCGTTTTAATTTCAAAGTATGCTAAGGTAGTCGGGAAGGGGTTTCATTTATTTCCCACATTTAGACCATAATTAAGGGAGGAAGGTTATCCTCAATTGCCTAAATTTCTTAAAGTTACTGTGGATACAGTAAGGGTCCCTTAAAGGTGCGCTTCTCTTCATTGGAAACCAAAATTCTAGTTTAAGAAAAGAAATGAAGCTAAAAGCAAACAGAACAAGCGTAGCAAAACCAAACCACAGTTCAGAGATGTTACGTGGGTTTGGTCCTCATGAGTTCCGCAGTGTATCTGAGGCACGTGGGCCAGGGTTTATGGACACCCAGATAGCAAGTAACACGCATCAGTTTCTTGCTGAGTTCAAAGTCTGTCACTTGAACACAGATTCTTTACAATGTCTTTTCATTCCTGCTTTTGAATTGGGGATAAAAGAGAAAACTGGAGAAGGAGAGAGATGCTCCAGGAGACCTGAGCACCTGTAATAGTGACTAATAAAAGAGAAGGGGGAGTAGCAGGAAACTGGTTAAAGAAAAGGAGAGTCTGGATTGCGGGCGTTTTTTTGTTTACACCCTTCATTAGGGGTTTTGATCAGGTAGATGGTGATTATAGTGTTAATCTTATGAAATTAAGTCACCAATGTTTTGTGTTATTTTCTCAGTGGTCCATGTCATTTTTCTGTCCCTCTGTAATCATTCAGATGATTAGTAAAAATCACTTTTACTCCTCTAAATCTGTTTAGGGACAACTTTATAAATATTTTTTCCATGAGTCATTTTATTCCAATTTGTATGGTTTGTGTATTTATTTTCTTAATATAATTTTTTTGGGGGGTTCCTGTGTGGCTCAATCCGTTGAGTGAGGTCAAGTCATGATCCCATGAGTGATCAGGTCATGATCCCAGGGTCCTGGGATGGAGCCCTGCATTGGGCTCCTTGCTCTGTGGGGAGGCTGATTCTCCCAATGCCTCAGTTTATCTCATGAATAAATAAATAAATAATGAAAATCTTTAAAAGAAAAGTAATGCTTTTTTAAAAGTTTAAGTGATCTCTGTACTCACTATGGGGCTCAAACTCACAACTCCAAATCAAGTCATGTGCTTTACCAAGTGGGCCAGTCAGGACCCCAAAATCTTACCTTTTTTTCCCCCTCTAACCCAATCAGTTCAGTACTTTTTTTTTTTTTAAGGTTTCTTTTGGTCTTCTGAGTAAAGACTTTTAGTACCAAAAAATTATTTAAGCTATTACAATATTAATTTTCTATACCAATATAACTTTTGGAGTATTTTTTCTTGTAATGGCTAGCTTTGGATATATTTGGCAGCACTCAGTAGATGGTATTTCTACCATAAAGTAGAAACCTGATTAAGAGACTTTAGCATACTTATTATAGCAAATAAATGAAAAATAATTAGCTTTTAATTTTTATGGAAATTGGAATTCTAAAATTTTCATAGACGTTGAAGCCCTGGAAAGTTAAGTCTGTTCTGGCCTTCAGGGAGGGGTGCTAAGAGGGACAGGCTGGCTTGAGCATTTTGCTTTATGCCACTGCACCTGGGGGTGTCAGACTGGCCTGCTGCCCTTGGAGTGACATCTTCCCAGAGGGGGTATCTTATTCACATTTGTACAAAAGCACCATATGGGCCAGTCCTGAACTTAACTCTGCCTGCTCCAGTTTTATTATACTAAGCATGTGTTTCTTTTGGAGCCTAAACAAATTCATTTAGAAATTAAATTAAAATGTTATTTATTAAAACTAAGTATGCCTTCACATACTGGGTTTTCTATGCAGACTAACAATACTACACTTTTTAGTTCAAAGCACATGGCCATGTGTTCTCATTTGCTCTAAGCTTGTAGATCATATCTCATCTGGAAAAGGGAGATAATGAAACCAATGAATCCGAGAAGACCACTTCCAGATCATGAAAGCTTTATAGGTCAGTAAGATTCTTGATGGAGCTATGTTCAGAGTATTGAAAATCCTGATGAAAATCATACATTTATTTCCATTAGGGCTAATAATTAACTAAAATATCAGGGTTCTGATCTTTGGGCTAATAAAGTATTGGTGAGCTCTTGTTCATCTCATGTACTTTTTTTTTTTAAAGATTTTATTTATTTGACAGACAGAAGAGATCACAAGCAGGCAGAGAGACAGGCAGAGAGAGGAGGAAGCAGGCTCCCTGCTGAGCAGAGAGCCCGATGCAGGGCTTGATCCCAGGACCCTGGGATCATGATCTGAGCCGAAGGCAGAGGCTTTAACCCACTGAGCCACCCAGGTGCCCCTAGAGCCTTTTTAAGCTACTAGTTAACCAATATGCTTCTGGGGGCTTTCTAGTAACCATGCAATTCCAGTTTCCTATTACTAGCATATTGCCTTTTAATCAGTAATTACAGGAGAATACTCATTTTCCCCAGTCTAATTTGGCAGGCTTGAGATATTTTATGCATAACCTTGGGACTCAGACAATGATTTAAGCAAAATTTTGTGCATATTTATTATGTAATATACATTCAAAATAGTCATTGAAGATCTCTCCAATCGAAGCATGATTAATTTGGAAAATGTACTGATTTGGACAGGGGTGAGTAAAAATTCAAATTTTCAACTAGGTCCCTCTATTTTTAATCCAGGGTGAACTCAAAAGAAAAATATTTTAGTACTAGGCATTTAACTATTAAGAATTATCTACAGTCAAACCAGCATGTTAATTACAGGTTACCATCATCATGGATGTTTTGATCAGCCCCTTGAGCTAACTTATATAATTTTACTAAAAACTGTTCTTTCTTAGGGGCACCTGGGTGGCTCAGTAGATTAAGTGTCCAACTCTCGATTTCGGCTCAGGTTGTGATTTCAGGGTTGTGAGATCCAGCCCCATGTCAGGGCTCCATGCTCAGCTGGGAGTTTGGAGTCTGCTTGAGGATTCTCTCTCCTCCCCCACCCCATCCTGCCTGGCTGGCACCTGCACTATCTCTCACATGAAAAAAAACTCTAAAAAAAAAAAAAAGGATTTTTTTTTTTTTTTAATAACCTTTAGGTCAAAGTTTCCATAACTCCATTCTGCCTTTTCTCCAGTTTACATGAACTAACATTTCAATATATGTAATTAGATGGTACTGTTCTATCTTGTTTTTCTTTCTACTCATCTCAGAATAGAGGGAAACTAAAGGAAGAAATGAGAGCAAGTGAGAATTTTCTAATCATTTCAACTAACATCACACCCGTGAGTGTGAGAAATTCAAAGTCTGGTGGCTTGATCTCTGGACTCCGGTCTCAGCCCCAACACCTCTCATTTGTGGTGAGAACTGAAACCTTGAGAGGCATGAGTCTCAATAGTCATGGTAAAATTGAAATAAGGCTATTTTCTCTTGGGAGGTTCTTAGGAATTAAATAAGCTAGTACTTAAAAAAAAAAAAAAGAGAGAATCCCATGCAGAGTCAGGGATCAAAGTAGATTAGGCTATAGATTTAATGGATAGAAGTTCTTTAAGAAGTATCAACCAGTACTTGTCCAGGCATTACTTCAGAAGACTGGTCTAAACTACAGTTTCAAAAAAGGAAACACAAGATTCTTAAATCACCGAACACTTTATTTAGGCCACTCTATTACAGTGGGGATGGGGAGACCCACTGAGCCAAAGGGACGGTTGCTTTCCAAGAACCACCCTCCCTCCCACACACCACCAATCTTATTATTCAGCTGCGATGGCCATGCATGGCAGGGAGGACTAACACTATCCCCCGCCCTAGAGACGTATTCCCGTCTAAGTCATCCCCTTTCGCATAGTTGTGTGTCTCGTGTGACCATGACAGTGTCATGGTTGTCCCCTCCATTTCGCCAGCAATAATTTAGGGTTAGATGTTTATGAATGAGTTTTGAAGGCAGTGTTATTTGAGGACTTGAGGGAAAGTTTTCCTCACCTCAGCACCACTGAGAGTGTGCTGTGGAGGGGATGGCAAGGTGGGACATTTCCACAGCTGGACCTGCCTGTTCTGAACTGTCTAGGACTTCCTGTCCTGGGAGTCACGTGAGAGAAATCCTATTTACTTTCTTCTGAATTAGGCCTCATGCTATCTGAAGCTGAAAACATCCTGTTACTTCTGTGTCTTAGGCACCCCTGTCAAGCCCTTGAGAGAAACCTATGATTCTAACCCGGTTTAAAGCTTTTTGCTCCATAGAATCATCGAGATTCATAACTAGAGAGTTAATTTCACTAAATTAGGTCTCCCATTTTGTTATTCATATTTTCAAAGACATGTTTTTAAAGTCTTCATCTCAGGTAAAGCATTTTCTGTATTATAGTTGAATTGCCAGTCTATTGGAGCTGCTTTGTTCTGTTCTGGAGAAGAAAGTTATTTGTGTGCTGAACACACCAATTTGAAATTATAGCATGATGATACAAATACCTTACACGGAACAACCACCAAACGAACCAAGCAAACCTCACACACAACGTGTACATTGCAAGCACAGCACACACAGCCCACACTCACAAACACATACCCGTAGAAGACACGCACACACCACGCATGGACAATAAACGTGCTCTCCAGAAAAACCGGCTCTTCTTGTCATGGACTGCATTCTTTTTACTTTTTTTTGTTGTTGTTGTTAGATTTTATTTATTTATTTGAGACAGAGGGAGAGAACATGGGCATATGAACAGGGAGGAGCAGAGAGAGAGGGAGAAGCAGGCTTTCCCCTGATGCAGGACTCGATCCCAGGAACCCGAGATCATGACCTGAGCTGGAGGCAGATGCTTAACAGACTGAGCCACCCAGGAGCACCTGTATTCTTTCCACTCTTTACTGTTTTCTCTTTTTACAGATATAGAAATAGTTAAAATTGCATTCTTTTTCTTATGAAACATTTCAAAAATAAAGAGAACTTGAAAGGACTATACAATGATCACCCAGACACACATCTTCTCCTGGATTCAGCTTCTCCTGACATCCTTAGAGCTTTCACGAGCAGGGGCCCATGTCTGAGCATTTTGAAGTTTTTGGCTAAAGAAAGAAAAACATTATGTTGCCTCCTCTTTTCATTTTGTCAGCTTGAAGGCATAGCTCCCTTTCAGCCTGCCTGCCATTCCCTGAGTCTTTGTGAGTTTGAGGAGGCGGGTGGGAGAAGGTGTAGGAGGATGGAAAATGAGCATCTTGCTTTCTTCACATACATTGCTCAGTGGGTCGTGGATGGAGCCACAAGTTTTGAGGAGTCCTGTGCAGGGGGCCCTTCCCTTCAGCCCTGTATATGGTTTTGCTGCTCCCCATGAGGATGAAGAGATTGAGGGGCCCTCCCCTGCTGGGAACTCTTCCTAAAAGTCCACTTTGGGTAGAGAAGCAGATTACAGCCACAGAGCCAAGGAGGGCTGAGGCCAGCCTTCCCTGCTCTCCCACTCATTTCCGGCTCGCTGTTTAATTTGAAATCCTGGAACATGTGTTTTAGTGAATCGGTTCATAAAAATGTTTTTGCAGGATTCTAGAATAGAGGCTGTGCATTCTTTAGTACTCCATACATGGATAATTGCACTGTGTGAGTGTATGTATGTGTGTGTGCGTGTGTGTGTGTGTGTGTATGTGTGTGTGTATGTATGTATGTATGTATGAGAGAGAGACAGAGTATGTGTATGTAGACTGTATTTTTGGAGGTGAGTAGGGAGGTAGAGGGTGAAGACAGTTCTTTTAAACTCTCTCTTCACAAGGTGCAATATGTTTTTTCCCTTAGCACTTATGCTGAGGGTGAACAATGAAGGGTTGTGATCCCTTGACCCTCTGGATCCCTAGGGTCTTCTCACTTGGCCCTTCTGGGCAAGGCTGGGCCTCCTCTTTTTCTGTTTCAGTCCCTTTGGAAACTAGTTAGAAGCTGGAAATTGAGAAGTTGCCATTTAGAAGTTTATACACCATGTGCAAGAGAGAGTCTGTTCCAGACTTTGCAGTTATGTCCACTTTGAGCTTTTCCCAACCTCTCATGCCCACTGGAATTAAGTGAAAGCTCACCATACTGCACAGCATAGCTCATTCTGCACCAGTAGCATGTATGTGGTGTGTGAGTCTGGACTGGGTTGTTTTTTTGCTTTGAATGCAGTCTTAACGTGGAGAACTTGGGCTTCGTCTCAATTTCTGAAACCTTTATCTGGCTTATCCTAGACACAACCCATTTTTTCCCTCCTTCTTTAGTATTTAGAGAGGTGGGTTAGACCTGAACTCATTGTTTTATCTTCTGAGCCCTGGTCCTGGGTAGTGACTTTCCCACAGAGACAGCAGGGTTAGGCCAGGCTGTGGCATTATCGTTCTCCGGTGCATCGGTCTAGACAGGAGTCATCTAGCCCTGCCAGTGAAGAAATGGCACCCTTTGATGACACCTTTCAAACTTGATTGATGATTCAACTTCAGCTTGAATACTTCAGGTGACGGAGAGTTCACCACCTTGGAAACTCACTTTCCATTTTGGAGCCTCTCACTTTGTTAAGCTGATGTTTGACTATGATTTCACATTTGCCTCAGAGGCCTTCCATCAGTTGATTCCAGCCTGCCCTCTGCAGCAACACAGAACGAGTCCACTCGTTCTGCCATCAGACAGATGGCAGTTCTGCACAGATCTGGAGACCATTATCAAATCTCATCTCTAGGTTGATTATATCCAATTATTATTTTGATATTTCAGGCTAAATTATTCCTCACTTTTTTTTACCAGTACTAATGTTCTTTTGATCTGAACTTTTTTTTTAGTGTAAGTTTGGCCAATACTGGATAAAATGATTCAGTTGAGATCAAAAGGGTGCCATATGCAAAGAATTCTTTTTTTCTTCCTTTTTTTTTTTTTTTTGTCTCGACTCTGCTTATTTTAATGAGGACTAAGATTTCATTAGTACTTGTATCATTCTCTTCCCACAGGGTCTGTGTTGATTTTTTTGCCAGACAAAACCAAGAACAAAAACCAAGACAAAACAACCCCTTAAGGCTTTCTTTTTCTCTTTTTCTTTTTCTTCTTTTTATCAGGAATTGTTAGGTCCTCTTTCTCAATATAGACTTAAGTATTTAATTGTCTTCTCAAAAAAACAAAACAAAACACCTTCAAGTATTTACATTTGGTCTTGTTAGGATTCCATTTTGTTGATTCGGACCTACCTTAGCCTGTTGTGACCAAAGGAAGACGCACGCACGCACGCACGCACGCGCGCACGCGTTCTTTTATTTCTCCTTGTGAAATCAATTCCAGACTAACCACATGACTTAGTCTCCTCTCTCTCCCAAGACCTCATCTGATATGACAGGACAGGAATTTAAAAGGTAGAGAAAGCTCATAATGAATAAATGTTTGGGAGAGGAGCTCTTGGTTGTCAAGGAATGTCAACAAAAATTCTGGAAGATCAAAAATGGGTGAAGATGGTAACTGACAAAGGAACCAGAGAAAAGCCTACAATGTGAAATAGAAGGGGGCCTACGAAGCATGACAGGATAAAGAGAAGATTCCCCAAGGTTTTAGGGGGAGGGTGGGCAGGGTTTGGCAGGGAGCAGTTCACTAATGAAGACACCACAGTGGGAACTGGGTGCTTGACTGGGGATTGGGGCTTAGCACTCCCACCTTCCAAGGTTGTTGCCAATATTAAAGTAAATAATGTATGTAGTTTGTTTTCTGGCGCATGGTAGGAACTCTCAGGATGTGTGTGCAGGTGTTAACGCCTCTCCTGACCATTCCTGCTGCTACTACGAAGGTGAAGAAGTGTATCACTTAGGATTAGGATCAGCTTCATGAGACAGAAAACCTAGTGGCATACACTAGGTAGAGTGGAGTGAATGGGAAAGGAGTTTGCTTCTGGACCGTTCATCAGGTCATCAAGCTCCATGGTCCATGGTCATCAAGGTTTGGCTCCTTCTGTCTCCCACTTCAAAATGACTGCTCAACCTGTAGGATCCTGTTCCTATTGCTTCTAGGAAACAGGAAGGAGTTTCAGTGACATTGGGCCTTCAACTTCCCTTTAAGGTCACTTCCTGGAAATAGCCCCAGAATTCTAATACACATTTCATGTCCAGAGCTTAGTCAACATGATTGCTTCTTTGGTGCAGGGTCGGCTGGGAAAAGGAGTCTACTCTTCCGCCTCGTGCCTGGTTTAAGAATGTAGGGAGAAGGGTGGTGAGGTTATGGACACTGGAGAGGGTATGTGCTGTGGTGAGTGCTGTGAAATGTGTAAGCCTGACAACTCACAGACCTGTACCCCTGGGGCAAATAATACATTATATGTTAATAAAAGTAATTTTTTAAAAGAGGAGGAAGGGAAAACAACTATTGATGTTGGCAGCTAGCCATTCCCTTTGTCACAACAAGCCTTTACTTACCAATATGTTAGGACCTCAACTTCTGGAATATAAGATTTGCTCCAACTCTTTGGGATTTAACACAGAGGTCCATTAACCCAGAAACGTAGACTTTGGTTGACCTGTGAATTATTACGTGTTAGACTGGGCATTGAACCGCAGAAGCTTTTAATATGGCTGACGTGCCTTTAAACATACCCTGCTGAAAAAGCTCAACATTACTTTTGAAAAGATCTGCAGATAAGGGAAACACTGGAAATCACTAAGGCTATCTTGTGCGGCTGGTAATAGTCAGACATTCCTCTCTGGTATGGAGACCATTCCTGCAGACTGCTTTGACTGTTAGCAGCATTTGGTGATCATAGCTTGTTACTTGATCTCTCTGCCCTGAGAGTGCTAAGTCTGCCGTCACTCCTGGGAAATCTACATCTTAGATTTTTCACATTATTCCCTTGTGTTTGGAGGATAGCGATGGGGTCCGTGACCTTATTCCTGGACATGAAATTTCTAGAAAGCCAGTTATTGTGAAGTCTCATCTTGCTAGATGATTTTTCCCCTAATCTTTCTGACCATGTTTATTTCTATTGACCCAAATACTTGAGATTTATTTTTAGTTGGAACAACTCAGATGCCTAAAGGTTAATCTTAAACTCTATAAATTGTACATTAAAACAAAGACATAATTTCAGCTTCTCACACTTAACTTAGAGAATGCTTTCTCACTTAGGAAACTTTTCAAGAGCCTTCACACTTAGCAAATGTTCATGTGATGTTTTCCATTGCTGTAGCTTTTCTTGTTTAATTCACTTTTTCCCCTTAATCATTTTTAAAATGCAAGGGATTTTTCACATTTCAGGAATCTGGTTATTATTCCTTCCCGCCCTTGGAGCATAACCTAGCTTTTTTTTAAAAAGATTTTATTTATTTATTTGTTAGAGAGAGAAAGCACAGGCAGACAGAAGCAGAGGGAGAAGCAGGCTCCCTGCCGAGCAAGGAGCCCGATGTGGGACTCGATCCCAAGACGCTGGGATCATGACCTGAGCCGAAGGCAGCCGCTTAACCAACTGAGCCACCCAGGCGTCCCTAACCTAGCTTTTAAACATAAACTAGGACGGAATTAACTGTATTAAAAGGAAAGAATTAAGGTTCGGTGACACAAATGGGCAGCTATTTGAAATGTAGACAAAATGAGTAAATTCTATGAGTTACTATCATTTTTCAACTTGAGACATTATACAACTGCTAGGATACAGCTTTGAAAAATCTGTTAGGATGTCTTACTGGATACACTGAAATATTAATAGGTAAGAAAAAAACTTTGAGTATATATGAAGTCAGTGCCTTAATTCGGTTTGTGGCCAGAGCCAGGACCAGGGGTTGGAGCACCTGAGTCCTTCAGGTTACTAGTAAAGTGGTTTGGAGCAAGTCATTTGACTTCTGAGTATTTCATTGCAAGAAGCAAAATAAGACTGATGTCTGTCCTGCCAGCCTCATTGCAAGAATGTAATAAGACACTGGTTGTAAAATGCTTTGAAAATGATTGAGGGCCATAAAATGTAAGGTTATGTTATGAAAGAGTCATAACTGAGACTAAAAGCAAATCTTTAATAAGAAAACAGAAAACTCACTGCTTTTCAAAAATACATTGTTTTCACTACACATATTGGAGCCTTTGCTTTTAAATGTATAACAAAGGCTAAATGTTTTGATTCTTTGTGTTTTATCCTACCCAAGAGAAAAATTGGCTTGTTGGAATGATAATTATTGTGTTGCTTGGCTATTGTAATATAAATTTTCTTATAAATGATAACTTTTTTCATTTATAGCCTAGAACTAGCAAAATGTTGTGATTCTTTTAGCTGGGTTATAAGATTTGTCTCTACAAAAAGGCTTCTTTTTTTAAATGAATGGGTGAAATTTAGCATATATGAGAAGTAGAATCCTTGACTTTTTACCTCTTCACCACTGGCAACATGCCATTTCAAGGATGGATGCATTTCCTTGAATCTCAGCTAGTTTTTCCAGAGTGACCAGCTAAGAGTGGTTAGGGTTCAGGGAGCCGTGTGGGAGGAGAGGTCAAGGTTGTTAGGTGTAAAATATAAGGATGTAGGGCGAGTGTCAGGGACCCTGGTAGGATAAAGACAACTTAGGTGTGTTTTGTGCTCATAAATATTTGCAAATAAAGTATGCTAGTCTGTCATGAACTCCAGCACTATAACTTCAGTCTTGAACTACAGTGTGAGTAAAAACATGTCTGTGCATCATTTGAATTAGCATTTGAAAGCATATTATGTACTGAAGGGAAAAAGAAAAATGTTCTGTTTGTCAGTATTCAAGTTCATGTTCTGTTTGGAGAATAAGTTTTGAGTTCATGACCTGTTAATGGGTGTGGGATAGTACTATAATTTTATCACCTAGCTAAAATGTCTTATATCCCTGAAATGAGTTGGGTGGTAAAATTGTAAGAATTCAGAAGAAGGGAGTCAGTTTGGGGTGAGAATGGTGAGTAGGGCATGCTCAGGATGTCAGGAGGGGTGCCTGGCCAGAGCATGGGGCACATTTTGTGGTTTCAAACATAAGTCTTCTGGAGAGGTCATACCAGATTTTGATAGCTTGAATTCTTGCCTGGGGAATGAAACTATTCCAGGAAGCAAAAACGATCAGAGGGAAAGTGTTGGAAATAGAAGACGGTAACAAAGAAACAAGAACTTACGTATAATTTATCTGTGAAAAAGAAAAGCAGAATTGTGCAGTGATACTCTTATTTATTTATTTATAGATTATATTTATTTTTAGAGAGAGAACATACACATGGGGGATTGGAGAGGGAAAGTCTTAAGCAGACTTAGCTCTAAGCATGGAGCCTGACATGGGGCTTGATCTCATGACCTTGAGATCACGACCTGAGCTAAAACCAAGAGTCAGACGCTTTAACCAACTGTGCCACCGAGGCACCTAAAATCCAAGAAAATGTTCAGAAAAGAAAAGAAGACTTGAATGTATAAATTGGAAGAACCCATGAAGTACCAGGGCAGATTAACCCAAAATGACCAGCTTGGAGATGCTGTCTAGATAAAGCATTAGACTTCAGAGAAAAGGAAACAATAGTCCCAATGATTACTTGCAAAAAAATTAAATAATATACAAAGGCAAAACAAATTTGACTGTCCTCACCTTCCTCAAAATGACTTTCAAAGCGAGGTCACTGTGGAGATGCCTTTTCAGAAGAGCTTATGGAAATTGATAACCATGAAGTTAAATCCAGCCAGCCCGTCTCTCAGACCCTTAAGTATCAAGGCTAGAAAACCAGCTTTACACATATATCACCTCAGGGAAGAGTCTACTTTGGAGCCGTTGTTGAGGAATCTGTTAGAGGATGGACTTCATTTAAGCAAGAATGACTAGGGAAACGTCAGCAAGGTGACTGAGCCCCAGCATTTCACATTTTGTTTGTAGATCCTAAGACTAAAATCTTTGAAAAGGGGCGCCTGGAGGCTCAGTTGGTTAAGCGACTGCCTTCTGCTCAAGTCATGATCCTGGAGTCCCAGGATAGAATCCCACATCGGACTCCCTGCTCGGCAGGGAGTCTACTTCTCCCACTGACCTCTCAGGATCTCTCTCATTCTCTCTCTCTCTCCCTCTCTCTCTCAAATAAATAAAATATTTTTAACAATAAATAAATAAATAAAATAAAATCTTCGGAAGGGCCAGGGATGGGAGAATGAAAACCTTCCCCGTAACTGTAATTGGCTTGTTTTCCGCCTCAGTGTGTGTTCCTTAGAAGCGGTTGCTGAGACAGAGTTTGTGGTACAGGATATTTATTTAGGATTAACACCTGGGGAAGGGAGGGGCGGAGGCAGGGTTGGGTGGATGGAGAGGTCAAATTGCAGTATAGGTCTGCAACTCTGAGTCCAGTACCACGGGGAACTTCGGAGTGTTTATGCCCCGTCAGGGCTGTCCAGTGTTGAGCGCAAGTGGTTGGGCTTTTATACCTTTGTCTTCATCAGTCATTCAGTGTGGACCGCCCTTTGGAGGGCATGTTTTTGGGTGGGTGGCGGTCTTTGGCTGGGGCACACCTTGAAGGAGCTGCCTGGTAGAGGCTCTCATGGCTGTGGGCAGCACATCTCCAGGTCTGCCATGCTTGCTTTTTCTTTAGTAGGAAGACAGTTGTCAAAGCAATCATTCAGAAGATGAATTTCTTCTCATTGGGATGGTAGCCGCTCCCTTACCAGGCCAGTTCTAAACAAGATTCAGCCTTGATCCTAGGATTGACTGTAACCTAGTATCCTGCTGCAGTGAATGCCTTTAAAACTTGTAGAATCGAGGGGCACCTGGGTGGCTCAGTTAAACATCTGCCTTCTGCTTAGGGTGTCATCCCGGTGTTCTGGGATCAAGTGCCACGTCAGGGTTGCTGGTCAGCGGGGAGCCTGCTTCTCCTTCTGCCTCTGTCCCTCCCCCTTTGTGCCCTGTCTCTCAGATAAATAAGGAAAATCTTTAAAAATAAATAAATAAATAAAACATGCAAAATGGATTCTATGATTGGCAACTAAGAACTTGACACATGAGTAGAATGGATTGTGTGGGAAATAGCCTAGAGGCTGCGGGAACAGTTAAAAGACCACTGCATAGTCTAGGTAGGAACTAGTGAAGGCCTGAACCAGAAGAGGCTTAGTAGACCATAGGAATGGATTTAAGAAGAGTGTAAAAGAAGGAATGAATCACACTTTAAATGGTTAGAATAAGGAAATGGTGGGGAAAATCAGATCTCATTCAGCATTACCTCTGGGGAATGGATTTGGGTGTGACATAGGGATGGTTGGGTATATATGAGTAATAGGCAGACATACTTCTCAATTTATACCCTACCGTATGCTGTGTTTATTATATGCTTATAATATTCTTATGGTTTAAAAAAGCTCCAAGTTTGAACCAGGAAGATTAGAAACATGGTAGTGTTCAGATATCAAATTTTGGTATGTATATTGTGCATGTGTTTGAGCATATTTTTTTCTAATTGGAGAAGTCACAATAAGTCAGATGAAGGAAGGCTATGAAGACCAGAAATGTAAAGTTAGAAAATTAGGTTCCATCTGACTCTTCCATTCAGAACTTATAAAGCACAGTGTGCTAAGGTCCTTAAATGTTTTCTTCTCACATCTGCATTGTAGATAATATCATCCACTAAACAGATTCTCAGTGGAGATTGATTAATGGTGTACCTCATTGGTTTCTTTGAATTGAGGAATGTTATTTATTTAATGTTTGCTTTAGATGGCCTTTTTTTTTTTTTTTAGCAGAATCAGGCCTATAAATACAGAGAACAAACTGATGGTTGCCAAAGAGGTAGGAACATGGGTTGAAGGGGAGTGGGAGATACAGGCTTCCAGGTATGGAATGAATTAAGTCACAAGAATAAAATGGTACAGCCTAAGGAATGCAGTTGGTGATACTTTAATAGTGATGAAATGGGAAAAGTGGTAGCTACACTTGTGATGAACATAGCATAGTGTATAAACTTTGTCACATCACTAAGTTGTACACCTGAAAGTAATGTAATACTGTGTGTCAACTCTACTAAAAAAAAGAGAGAGAGAGAAGAGGCCTCTTTTCATAAGTCAAAAAGATGGTGTATTTTATCTGCATAGAACTCTGCCACCTATAATGCTTTTTAAACCATTAGTAATACTATTGGTGGGAATGCAAGCTGGTGCAGCCACTCTGGAAAGCAGTATGGAGGTTCCTTAAAAAGCTGAAAATAGAGCTACTCTGTGACCCAGCAATCGCACTACTGGGTATTTACCCTAAAGATACAAATGTAGTGATCTGAAGGGGCACGTGTACCCGAATGTTTATGGCAGCAATGTCCACAGTAGCCAAACTATTGAAAGAACTTAGATGTCCATCAACAGATGAATGGATAAAGAAGAGGTGGCATATATATAGGTGTACACACACACACACACACACACACACACACAGGAATACTATGCAGCCATCAAAAGAAATGAAATCTTGCCATTTGCAACGATGTGGATGGAACTAGAGGGTATTATGCTGAGCGAAATAAGTCAATCAGAGAAAGACAATTAACATATGATCTCCCTGATAGGAGGAATTTGAGAAGCAAAGTGAGGGGTTTGGGGGGTAGGGAAGGAAAAAATGAAACAAGATGGGATTGGGAGAGACACGAACCATAAGAGACTCTTAATCTCACAAAACAAACTGGGGGGAGGGGTGTAGGGAGAGGGTGGTTGGGTTATGGACATTGGGGAGGGTATGTGCTATGGTGAATGCTGTGAAATGTGTAAGCTTGATGATTCACCAACCTGTACCTCTGGGGCATAAAATACACTATATGTTAATAAAAGTGTCTTGGTTTGAGGGAAAAAAAAAAAAACATTAGTAATAGATCTTAAAAATTAAAATAGGTTAACCTTGGGTTAATCTATAGATCAGAAATAAACATCACTCCTCCGCAATTAAAAACTAATTTTAATATTTAGATAGTAATTAGTTCAGTGGTTCTCAACCCTCATCATACTATAGAATCACCTGGGGGAGTTTTTTGTTTTTTGTTGGTTGGTTGGTTGGTTTGTTTTAATACTGATGTTACTGGCCCTAGCCTAAATTGATGGAATCAGAATGTGGACAGCCAGAGTTGACACTGCTGCATCAGATTGCTTTTGTAATAGACCGACAGCTGCTTCTATGTTGCCCTTGTTTTGATCTTGCTGACTGGAATATGATCTGTCAGGAAAGAGATGACAGTGTTCCTTTTGAAGAAGGCCAAATTTTCATTTTAAAATGAAAACACATCTGATGATGTGAAAAGGTATGACAATACCTTTCGATATTAAGATTTTGATACCTGATTCTCATTTTTCAAAAAATATGTGTATGAAACAGCCAAATTAGAATCTGACTTAGCATAATTTTTTCTTAATTTTTATCCTGCGCTTCCCTGTCATTCCTATCTGCCTTTGACCTTGAGGTCTATCCGTGTAGGAGTCTTAGAGCAGTGGCCTTCAAATCCAAGACGATGCATATCTGGGGAAGCCTTTTCAAGGGAATATACATGCACCTGTAATTGAAAGAGAATCCATTTCAGATTCTTAGACCTTGAAAGTAATCAGGCCTAAAATTGACCTGCCTCAGAAAAATGCTCTTGGCCCAGGTGGTCTGCTAGTTCTCCTTTCATACCTCCCCTTTCAGAATTACCTGTCTTTAAAGGAAAGGCACACTTCACACATCCCCTAATCATCAAGGTGCCAACCAGAGGGATGAGGAAAATATTGGTGTGGCTGCTGAGAAAGGGAATGACTCTAATAGAAAATGGTCCTTTTGCAAATAAGTTTACTGTTCTTTACTGTCCATAAAATTGAGAGAAGATTTATTGAGTGGTCAGCTGATAAGTTATTAAATATCACACCCATGGATACATATTATTACTCTGCTACAAAAATCTTCCACCTCCATCTACCTATTTATGTGAACCCCTTTTCTCAATGCCTACATCTGTAAGAACTAAACATAATAGATTTCATGTGGAATCTTGTCTCGATCCCAAGTAATAATCTAAAAAGAATAATCTACAAAGAATGAACTAATATGAGGGAAAGTCCCATCCATGTCATTAAGATAGACATTATTGATTAAATATTGAATAATTATTAGCAATTATATTGAATAATTGTATTTTTGGGGGGGTCACTTTTGTCCTTACAATAGTAACTGTATCAAACTCAATTTAAAAGAAGCTTTTAACATTGCATTTTATGGTTAAATACCCAAATCTCAATTGTTTACAGATTTTTGTTACAGAGAGGTAGGATAGACTTAGGCATAAAATTATATAGTAAGACTGTTGTAGGGAAAGTAAAATGGAAAGATGAGCTCAAGGAGAAAGGGATATGATACATAATTTCCAACTTTTGATGAGTTTATTCATTTATTTTTTTTAAGTGAATGTTGGTATGTGAAAAATGCTGACAGAATTTAGACTAGAATAGATACATTTAAAAGTGATGTAATCATTTTATTTAAAACTCAGTATTTACAAAATGCCAGAAATTATATTCTTTGCATCCGTTTCAATGTGCAATTTTGAATGTTAACTTCAAATGGTGTAGAGTATGTAGTTTTTCGGAAACCTTTTTGGGATTATGTGAACAAAAATGTGAAGAACCCTGGCCAGGCCTATTGTGGGGGCAGGGGTGATGAGTAAGACAGGGTTATTATTTTTTTCCTTGGTTGAAATACCTGGAAAGAGGATATGACTGTGCATTTTTAAGCCTCTCAGCAATAATTTAACAAAATATTTAACAAAAGAAGATAGTTGCCAGATTCTTTTTTTTTTTTTTAAAGATATTATTTATTTATTTGACAGACAGAGATCACAAGTTGGCAGAGAGGCAGGCAGAGAGAGAGGAGGAAGCAGGTTCCCCGCTGAGCAGAGAGCCCGATGCGGGGCTCGATCCCAGGACGTTGGGATCATGACCTGAGCCGAAGGAGAGGCTTAACTCACTGAGCCACCCAGGTGCCCCTAGTTGCCAGATTCTTAACAGGACATCCAAAAATGCATTCTCTTTTCTAAAATCCCTTAACTTCTTAGTCCCTGAGCCTTTAGGCCATTCCCGACATCTCCAGTCTTCTGCCCTCCTCCTGCTTAAGATGAATCTCTTTGAGAGGCCTTATTTAGATAAGCAGGCCATTTGTGTTATCAATAGATGTTAATGGGTTTTGTTTTGTTTTTCTAAACAAAAACTTCATTTTTTTACATTTATTTTTGAGGTTGTAACATTGACACACAATATTATACTATGAGTTTCAGGTGTACGACATAGCGATTCCACGAGTGTACCCGTCATGCTATGTTCACCACAAGTGTTAACCGTCAGTTAACGGGGTTTTAACTTACCAGTTTGTCACATGCAGATAAGTCTTCCTGTTCTGCTAATTTCCATTTTTTATCTGCTGGTTTCAGTTATCAAAGAGTCTAGAGAGATTGGGAATGCCTAAGGAAGTAGCTGGAGCCCCTGGAGAAAGAATTCAGATATACCGTGGTCTAATTTTGTCCCTATTGCCAGCTGCTTGAATTTACAGTTACTTTGCAGACTGCCTTGTTAGCCTAAGGTTGGGGGGAGGGGGGTATCAATGTTTGCCTTTCTCATTGCCTTGGCCAGAGCACATTTGTGTACTTATTAGGGAAAATTGCAAGACTTAACTACAAAAGCTTATTTCTGTTGGTTCTAGGTCTCCACACTGGGTAGAGGAGGAGCTCTACTCTATCATTTTGGAGTTGACAGTTTCAAAAACAGAACCAGAAAATATTTCTCGAATGAGTAGACTGAAGATTGAAATAAGGCAGATTTGGTTTGGTTTTTATAGTTTGTGGGCAGATTAGGTATTGGAGAAACAGTATAGATATTCTTGTTTTCTTATATTTATTCTGAATTCCTGTACTGATGTTTCAGTAGCTGTCGTAACATAAAAATATTTAATAATATAACCCTTGTAAAGTTGGTCTCCTTCAAACATGTCTCCTACTTAGTATTAGCTTTTATTCACCGATTTCCCATCTGGTAGGTAGCTAGTATCTTTGTGTTGGCAGTTGAAGACAAGAACATTGACAAAGAGTGATTATTTGATGCTTCAAAAGACAGCCGTTTAAATATCAAAACATTAGGAGATACCATTATGAAAATTACTAAGGCCCTTAAATGTTTTAGCAAATGTAACTCCTTCTGTGTCCTGTCATACTAGTTTTTGTCAAGAATTGTGCTAGAAATTCTCAACTCTTGACTCATTCTTTGTTCCTGTTGAGACTTACTTAGGGTATAGTTGGGATTATAACAACATTTGTTAAATATAAAATGCTTATTTTCATAACTTGTTTTTTAAGATGTGAAGCCCCCAAATAATTCTCTTCTCCCTCCCTCTCTCTCTCTCTCATACTATTGTGGATTTTAAGTGGCTTCCTTTGAGTAGCTTTTTTTCCCCCCGGGTACTCATTTTTCCTCAAATAAGCACCACACAGGCTTTGGCACCATGAACGTTGGTTTGAATCCCAGCTCACCCCCTGGCCATGGGCAGCCTTGGCCAAGTAAATCTATGCAAGCTTTGATTTCCTTCTCTGTAACTAGTGGTAGCTTTCTCGGAGTGTTGTTGAGAAGGTTTCCCAACAGCATGCGTGTAAGGCGCTTGGTGAGGGCCTACGTGAGAGCCAGGGCTCCGTGCTGGGACCGGAGGCTGCCATGAGGTATTGGCCTTGTTACTTTGGTATCTCCGTCCCTTTGGGCTTGGCATTTGTCTCAGCTGTGGCGAGAATTGCTGCTGCTGCTGCTGCTGCTGCTTTTTTTTTTTTTTTAAGATTTTATTTATGTATTTGACAGAGAGAGACACAGCCAGAGGGAGCACAAGCAAGGAGAAGTGGGAGAGGGAGAAGCAGTCTCCCCACTGAGCAGGGATCCCAATGCAGGGCTTGATCCCAGGACCCCCAGTTAGTGACCTGAGCTGAAGGCAGACACTCAACAACTGAGCCCCCCAGGCACCCCGGGAATTGCTTCTTAATGATGTGAAACAAATCAGGAATGTGTAGTGATGGAAGTAGGAGGGCGTGTTTCTGTTTTCAAAGTGGAAGTACAGTAGCTGTTTTTATTTTAAAGGTTATAATGGCTAATTTTTGAGTGCTTGCTTTGTGCTGGATATTCTTTACAGCCCTCGACAAATGGAAGCTTATTTAACTCTTTGAATACAACTGGGAGTTAAATGCCATTAAGATGGGTCCCCCTCACTACCCCCATTTTAGACTAGGAAGTCAAAGGGAGTACTTCCTCAGGCCCACCTGGCAAGTATAATGCCTGGCATTAAAGTTTTCTCAGGAAATACTACATAAAGAAGAAAACTAAAGCCACCGCAGAGTACTGAGATCACTGTTTAAAATTTTTTTTTTTTAAGATTTTATTTATTTATGTCAGAGAGAGAGCAGGAGCGAGCACAGGCAGAGTGGCGGGCAGAGGCAGAGGGAGAAGCAGGTTCCCTGCTGAGCAAGGAGCCTGATGTGGGACTCCATCCCAGGACGCTGGGATCATGACCTGAGCTGAAGGCAGCCGCTTAACCAACTGAGCCACCCAGGCATCCTGAGATCACTGTTTTAAAAAAATAGCTTTATTTAGGTAAAATTCACAGTTCACACAGTCTCGTGTAAATGTACCTGTTAAGGTGTACAGTTCACTGGTTTTTAGTATATTGGCCGTTGTGCAGCCATCACCATAATCTCAGTTTGGAACAATTTCATTGCCCCAGAAAGAAATCTCATACCCCCCTCCAGCCACTTCCCATTACCTCCGCTGCGGTCCCGGACAAGCACTACTCTATTCTCTGTCTCTCTGGATTTGCTTTTTCTGAATATTTCAAAGGCGTGGGGTCGTACAATAGGCAGTCTTTTGTGACAGGCCTGTTTCACTTAGCATCATATTTTTGAGGTGTACCCACATTGTGACATATAGCCGTACTTTGTTCCTTTGTATTACAAATTAATATGGCATTGTTTGGATGTACGGATTTTGTGCATTTGGGATGTTTCCAGCTTTTTGGCCGTTATGAATAATGCTGCTATGAACATTGATTGGTGTAGAGGTTTTGGTGTGGACATATGTTTTCAATTCTGTTGGCTATGTATCTAAGAGTAGCTTTGCTGGCTCCAATGTAAGTCTCTGTAACGTTTAGAGGAAGTGTTAAACCATTTGCCAAAGTGTCTGCACCATTTTACATTCCCACCAGCAAGGTCGGGGAGGTCCGTCTCCCCATCCTCACCAGCACTTAATTACTGGACATTTTGATTCTAGCCTTGCTAGATGTGCTGTGAAGCGATATCTCATTGTGGTTTGGATTTGTATTTCCTTAACGACAAGTCATGTTTAGTGTCTTTTCATGTGCCGAGGGCCCATTTGTGTTATTTTCTTTGGAGAAATATCTACTCAAACCCTTTGCCCATTTTTAATTGGATTAATTGTATATTGTTTAGCTATATAGTTGACCCTTGAATAACTTGGGTTCGAAATGCACAGGCCCACTGATGTGTGGACTTTTTCAGGAAACCCAGTATGGTACTGTAACTATATTTTCCTTATGATTTTCTCAATAACATTTTCTTTTCCCTAGCTTACTTTTTTGGTGAGAATATAGTATAACATATACAACATTTAAATACATGCTGATCAACAGTTTATGTTAGCGGTAAGGTCAACAATAGACTGTTAGTAGTTAAGTTTTTGGGTAGTCAGAAATTACCTGTGGATTTTCATTGTGTGGGAACAAGCCCCACATTGTTCAGGAATTAGCCATATACTGTGAGGTTGTAATATATCCTGCCAGAACTTTTTTCCCCTTAATAGTGTGTATTGTTTTTACTGTATATTTTTAAATGGGATTATTTGACATGTACAGTTTTATAATTTTTTTCTTTCTTTTTCCAGTTTTATTGAGAAGGAACTGACATATGCCACTGTTTATACAAATTCAAGGTGTGCAGCATAATGGCTTGGCTTCTATATGTTGTGATTACTGCAGTAGGTCTAATTAGTGTCCATCATTTCATATAGATAAAATAAAAAGAAAAAGAAAAAAAAAGAACAAAATTTTTTTCCTTGTGATGAGAATAACTTTTAGGATTTCCAACCTTAACAACTTTCCCATGTCTTATTATACAGCAGTGTTGACTATAGTCATCACACTATATGTTACATGCCTCCTAGTTATTTATCTTATAACTAGAAGTTTGTATCTTTTAAACACCTTCCTCCAGTTACCCCCACCTCTGGTAACCACAAATCTGATCTCTCTTTTTCTGCGAGTTTGGTTTGTTTTCCTGTTTTAGATTCCACATATAAGTGAGATCATACAGCATTTATCTTTCTCTGTCTAACTTATTTCACTTTAGCATAATGCCCTAAAGGTCCACCTATGTTATCACAAATGGCAGGATTTCCTTGGGGGTTTGTTTGTTTGTTTGTTTGTTTAAGGCTGAATCCTATTGCGTTTGTATGTGTTATGTGTGTCACAACTTCTTTATTTATCCATCAGTGGACACTCAGGTTGTTTTCATGTCCTGGCTCTTGTAAGTAGTGCTACTAGGAACATGGGGGTGCAAAGATCTTTTTGAGTTAGTGTAACTTGATTTTTTTTTTAAATTCATTCGTCAGAGAGAGAGGCACAGCGAGAGAGGGAACACAAGCAGGGGGAGTGGGAGAGGGAGAAGAAGGCTTCCCCCTGAGCAGGGAGCCAGATGTGAGCCTCGATCCCAGGACGCTGGGATCATGACCTGAGCTGAAGGCAGATGCTTACCGACTGAGCCACCCAGGCGCCCCGGTGTAACTTGATTTTAACCTTAATATATTGTGACCATCTTTTCGTGTCTGTATGTGATCATGTCACTTGTAATGACTGCTTTGTAGTTCATTATATGAATGTTCCGTAATTTAAAGTCACATACTTTATATATGGGATGTATTTGAAAGGAAAAAAAAAATCCCCAACACTGCATCTCCACCTTTGAGCACTTATGCAGTCATTTCTTAAGGATACCTTCCTTGCTAGAACTAGAATTGGTGGGCAGGTTTTAAAGCCTTTGAAAAATACGCCCTGGGGCACCTGGGGGTCTCAGTTGGTTAAGGGGCTGCCTTTGGCTCAGGTCATGATCCCAGGGTCCTGGGATGGAGCCCCGTATCAGACTCTCTGTTCACTGGGGAGCCTGCTTCTCCCTATCCCACTTCCCCTGCTGTGTTCCCTCTTTCCTTGTCTTTTGCTGTCAAATAAATAAATAAAATCTTTAAAAGAAACAAAAATTCCCTAAGTGCTCTCCACGAACGTTGGGTTCCAGTTTATACTCTCTTGCCAGTGGCATAGGACTGCTGGTTTCCACACAACCTTCCTGACGCTATCAGTATTTTTGTTAATTTTGAGTCTGAGGGCCCCAACTGGTATTCCATACTTCTTTAAGTTTGCATTTATTGATTGATGAAGTTGGTTGCAGTCTTTGTTTCCCACCATTGTTCCCTGAGCCTGGAGATTTCCTTCTGTGCCTCTTCCATATAGCTCTCTGACTGGGCCCCCGATCTAGGAAATTTTCCTACCTCTTCCCCCACCTGCACAGAACCAAATACCTTCTCCCTCTCTTATTCTCAATTTCCCACGTCCTTCCCAAAGCCCTGGGAGGGATTGGAGGAAGGTGTTCACATAGTTAGCGTTTTTTAATTAAATTTTCAGAAGTGAGATATATTGTGGGTTTTTTTCTTCCTTGAGCCCCTCCAGTAACTTTCAAAACCCCATAAAAGCTGGATCTCCCTGCCTGGGACATGTTACATGTTCAATATAAAGTTAGGTTGAATGGAACCCATGAAGTTTAGTGCTCATTAGCTTTTTTAGTATTTGCAAAGGAACTTTTGTTCATCAGAGAGGCTTGGTTCCTAGTAGGGTCATGAAAAATATGGTAGCAGTGAAAGAAATATGCACTGAAGGTTTTTAACAGTTAAGATTAATTTTGTGGGCAGTATGTGTGTTTATGCAATCATGTGTTCCCAAACTTTGTTAACCAGAAGTCAGAAATCTATTTTGGTACATTCCTGATTTCCTGTGATAACACAGTCAAATTACTCATTGTCCGCATAGCCTCTGTCTTAACTCACTCTGATTCACCTCTTTTTTTTTTTTATCATTTTTTTAAAATTTAAGCTTTTTTTATTTAAACATATAATGTAACCCCACCACCCTCTCCCAACCCCTCTCCTCCCCCCACCCCCCTCAGTTTGTTTTATGACATTAAGAGTCTCTTTTGGTTTGTCTCCCTTCTGATTCACCTCTTTTAAAGCCTTTAAACAGAGTAGGAATCTTTTAGAACCCTATTTTTTAGGTCTTGAAAATTTGCCCAACTTGAGTGATAGGGCTTCAATGTGATTAACTTTACTAGTTTTCCACATTCCTAAACTAACCATGTGTGTGTATTGACTAGTGGGGGAAAAAAAAACTCAATAAACTGTTGAACAGAAAATTTCTGACTTGCTTTCAGTGAGACCTGAGACCTGGAGCTTGGGGGCGAACACCCAGGGCTTTCTCTTGGCTCCAGTCTGGTTCGCTTTTAGAAGTGAGGTTGGTCAGCAGGTGTTTGAAATCTCACGGGTTCCCTAGAACCTGCTGTACCCTGTGATTGGAGGATTGAACACATAAACTTTAGAACATCTCCTCTCATTTTCCTGAACCCCTCTGGGGAGAGAGCTCTGGTGGATCCTGCAGAGTATTTCAAAAGACAGTGTTTGGGGTATAAGAGAGAACACTGTGGCAGCCAGGGGCAAGGCGGCATGTCCAAGAGCAGATCCAAAGAGAAAACTGATTCAGAAGAAGCTGAGCCCATGTCAAAGTCTGTGAAAATAGGGAGTAGACACAATTAGCTGAGAAACTGTTAATGGAATAGAAGAGCTTGAAAACGGTGAATAAATTAGTTTTTGTTTCAGCACTAGATCCTTCTGGGGGGGGAAATGTATGTAACGAGTGTGACGTTGAAGGGTCAGGGTGTAGACTATCGAGAATCTAGCATGACACGTGGTAAGGGAAAATAGGGTAAATTATTAAGAAATTTCCTCATGATTAAAGTCATGTGTAACAGTTTCAAAAAAATCATACCAGGCTTTGGTATATGTTGGCATATGCTGACTATAAAAATGAGTAGCCTCACTTGGTGTTCAGACTCTCTTTTCAATATTCCTAGGATATACCAGAGCTAGTTTTCAGCTTTCAGAAGGAAGCTGGGACTCCAGGGGACACTGCTTAGCTACAAGTGGATTGGGCCTCCTCTCTCTTTTTTGCTCCCTTGCAGGGCAGGAACCTGGAAATCCTGGTTGTTAGGGCCGTTACAGATCTCGAGAGACTTTAACCTGTGGTTTACTTGTTATAGTTGAAACTTTTGAACACCTTTCTTACATTTCCTGTGACCGGTTTTTAGCCTCCGTGTGTAGTACTCTTGTCCCTGCCCTCCTGGGGGGAGAATTCTATATGTAAAGGACTTGCTGAATTGGTAATATGGTCAGACAGTCTTAGGAACACGTGAAGTGTGTGCTGGTGAGCCAGAGAGGTTTGTGGCTGTGTGGGCTACCTTTTGTTCTTCTCAGTTGAAAGCTTTGGTAGGGAAAGTTCTCTGGGATTTCGACAGCAGTTGTTCTGATGTCATATGTAAATATTGTCTTTTTGAGTTGCTTGCTTGGGGCCAACCTTTCAGTGAAAGTTGCTGAAGTGATAGAGGCCGCGATAGAAAATTATTTACTGGCATTGCATACTTATTTTTGAGCTTGAATCTGTATCCATAGGTCTCTCACTTTTTAAAAAAAATATTTCATTTATACATTAGAGAGAGAGGAAGCACAAGCAGAGGGTAGAGGCAGAGGGAGAAGCAGGCTCCCTGCTGAGAAGAGAGCCTGACCCGGGGCTCCATCCCAGGACCCCAGGATCATGACCTGAACCAAAGGCTAATACTTAACTGACCAAGCCACCCAGGTGCCCTGGTCTCTCACTTTTTATTCTTGGCACAGGAAATGTAATGTTTTCCTCAAACTTCAGGTTACATTAATGCCATAGAATGAGAAAAGCTGAGATAAGATTATGCAGACACTTTAAATTGCCATGGAAGGAGTTTGAGTATATGTACCTGTCCAACTCTTATTAGCCAACACATTTAGACTATGGAGAGTGAGTAATTTTAAACTTTTATCCTTGGCTGTACATAGGAGAGGAACAACAGGTGCATGGAATTTTAAAGCAGATACATGAATTTAGTACACATATAATTTGGCCAGTTCCCTTTGGCAGGGACAAAGGAAGGGGCTTCATCCAACAATAGGGTAAATGGCTGTTCTCCCTGTCAGAAGTAAGGGGCTTATCAGGCTTTCAGACAGAAATTCACTGTGAGTCTCTAGGAAGATGGCCTGTTGGCTCCTTAGACACTTTTTTACACAAGGACCCTGGAGAGCCTGCTCTACTGGGACTCTGTGATGTGTCAGAAATAGTATTCAATGTGGTGGACAGATAGGGAAGTTTGGCCTTCCTCGATCACAGGGAGTTTACACATTTATGCATGTGAAAAAAAACCACCAGGGTAAAGCCCAGTCCGTAAATGCCAAGCGAATGATACAGCTGCCATTTGCTCAGGGGGAGATATTGTCAGGCGTATGCTATGTGGGGGCCCACAGTGAGAACTCATGTGTGGGGACAACCAGGGCCCGTTTCCTCATTTGGGCTAACTCTGGGGCTTGGGTCTCTGGAGGCCTTGAACATACATGGTTCATCTTTCTCTGTTGCCAGTTTTTCTTAAGACTCAGAAGGAAGATTTTTAGGATAAAATAAACCCAAGAGTTCAGAGTATAGTTTGCATCCATCTTAAAAATAGATGACTAGCCTTTAAACATTTGTCACACATCAGGCGGGAAACTGGGAAGACTCTAGATCCCTGGTGAATTTCATTTCCCACTGTCAGGGGTGGGTTAGTGGGGAAAGTTTGAGAAGTGCTGATGAGAGATTAAGAAGGATCAGCTCCTGAAATCTCCTTTCCTTTCCCCAGTGACTCAGTGGGTTTAGGGAGCAGTGGTTTTGGTTGGGTGATAGAGGACTCCGTTGTGCTAGGGTCCTTGAGTGAGATGGATTCATTATTAAATGCAAAGAATTCAGGGGCGCCTAGGTGGCTCAGTCGGTTAATCGTCTTCCTTCAGCTCAGGTCATGATCCCAGGGTCCTAGGATTGAGCCCCGCATTGGGCTCCCTGCTCAGCAGGAAGCCTGCTTTCGCCTCTCCCTTTGCCTGCGGCTCCCCCACTTGTGTGCTCTCTCTCCCTCTCTCTGTCAAATAAATAAAATATATATTTTTAAGATTTTATTTATTTATTTGACAGAGAGACATAGCAAGAGAGGAAACACATGCAGGGGGGGGTGGGGGAGGTAGAAGCTGGCTTCCCACCAAGCAGGGAACCCAATGTGCAGCTCGATCCCAGGACCCTGGGATCATGACCTGAGCCAAAGGCAGATGCTTAACAACTGAGCCACCCAGGCACCCGCAAATAAATAAAATCTTAAGAAAAAATGCAAAGAGTTCATCACTACTTGAAGTATTTTGTCTTTAGAGTGAGTTGATGGGAAGCACTGTAGAACCTTCTGCTGTGTGGCCTGATCAGGTGGAAGCCAGGGGCCCTGGTGATGAAAGGATTCACCCAAGACAGAACCATGGAGATAGAAGTTCATTGAATACACTGCAAGAGAGCAGCAGGCAGGACAGAGAGGAGAGACAGTCTGCCAGGAAGCGGGGCGGGGGCGGGGGGAATGGGGGGGTGCTGTCTTTAAGGGATGGGGTGAGGAGCTCTAGGAACCTGTGGAATTTTCCTTTCCTAGGACCTGTGCCTGGTTGTCAGTCACCCATTGGTCATGTAGGGCTTATGACTATTTTGAGGTCATTTGCCTAATGAGCCTGCTTGCATTCCCCTGGTGGTCACTGGGGTCCTCCTATCTTACTCAGCTTTCTAGTGCTCAAGCCTGTTGCCTAAAAGCGGCCTCTACACCTTCTGCTTTTTCAGGCAAGGAGTTTGGATCCAGCGTTTACAATAGTGCCCTGCAGTTACAGAGCAGGTGTTCACTGTGTCTGTGCTGGGGAGGAGGGGTGCCAGGGTGGGCGGAGTGACTTGCCACCCACTCTTGTAAGCCACTGCTTTGCGTGTATGACTTTAGGGGGAAAGGCAGTAGTGGTGAGTCCCTGTGGGGAAGCAGCACTGCCTCCAGGCGAGCGATGCACAGACTTGAGCCACTTGGAAGTGTGTAATCATGGGCCTTCTTTTCTTCGTGTGTAGAAAGAGGATGATGCCTCCTTTTCTAGGGTAACAGGGAGGCTGGAGGTAGTGTGTTAGTAAGTAACTATATGTTAGGGACTCAGCTAATGGTGGTGACGTCTGTGTTGAGGACAACAGTGCTCATATCATTGGGAGGGTTGAGGGTGGCTCTTGCTCCAGGGAAAGTTTTGGGCCCTTGTCTTCCAGGCAGGACTCTCTCAATATGCGTGTCCACTCTTGATGTCCTAGTTAGGAATTCGATAGTCTCCATTATAATTGCCACCTCCATTGTGTACCATTCAAAAAAGGGTATGTGTATTGTTAAATACAGATGGGCCCTAGGTTAGATACAATAAATTTCTGAAGACTGGTTTTCTTTTCAACATTTAATTAATTACTTTGTTTGAGAGAGAGAGAGAGCAAGTGCACACACAAGTTGGGAGGAGGGGCAGAGGGAGAGGGAGAAGCAGGCTCTCCACTCAGCTGGGAGCCCAAAGTAGGGCTCGAACTGAGGACCCTGGGATCATGACCTGAGCTGAAGGCAGACTCTTAACCGACTGAGGCTCCCAGGTGCCCTGAAGATTGTTCTTTTTAAAAAATTATTTAATTGTGATAAACTGTATATACTATAAAATCACCATTAACCAGCCACATCACTGGGCTACCAGCACCATCAACTGTCCACAGGACCCTCTTCATCATTCTCCCTCCCCCAGCCCTGGACAAGCCACTTTCTATCATTATTGATGATACTCTAAGCCGCACATGGAAGGGGGGGGGGGCTTATTTCACTTAGCATAATGTCCTCAGGGTTCATCCATTGTTGTAGCATGTGTCCCTTGTTCTGATTGTTCCTTATCTTTTATTCTTTATGCTGATTACAGAAGAAATACACGTTTACATTACAGTCTTTCAGCAGTATAGAGAAGAAAAATGTTCCATAATTCCCCTACCCGAAATAAGTCTTGCTGTGTTTCAGTATGTGCTTCTGCTAAGGCTGCTTCTTAAAGCAGAACGGTCTAGAGTAAAATCCCGCCTCTGCTGGGGCCTCTGACCTCTTTGGATGTGAGGGAAGCTGTTGAACGTAAATTTGAAAGACACTGAGAAATGAAGTGTCTGTGAAGCTGTGGTGACAGGGTGGTGGGGGGGAGAGAATATGGAGGGATGAGGTGGGAACCCACAACCACCTTTTATGAAATGGGACATTCTCATCTTTGAAGCTTCAGCTTGTGGGTTTTGAGTTCCTGTTTGTGCCCTTTAATTTCAACTTTCTAAGTTCATCAGTTTGCAATAAATAGATGTCCTGGCTTTCATTATGTGCAAATATGAAGGAGACCTCCTCGGAAGAGCAATCTCTTTCCTCCAAGGTGGGAGGGTTGGGAGAAGAGTTCTGTGCTAACAAGCACGGGGAAGGAAGGATAAATGCGGTGCTGAGAGGCTATGCTCTCTGGGGCCCCTGAGACTCAGCCCCCCAGTGGCTTCCAGGGCTGCCTGCCTGGTTCTCTAGTCTTTAGTTTGCCTCCACGTGGTGAGATGGAGTTCTTTAAGAACACAGTCCTGTTACTTTCTTATTTTGGTGTCCCTGGTGTGCTTAGCTGGGTGCCAGAGCCCGAGATGGTCTTTCATAAATGTTCCCTCCAGTGAATGGAGAGCCTGCCCAGGAGGTGTCAGCTCCTGGGTCTCACATGGGGTTGTGCTATCTTGATTGTCACCACAATCCTTCTGTCCCCCAGGGCTCCCTGCTCCCCCACTGTGCCCCTTAAGCACCAACTTTGTTAGGAGCCCTGCCTTTGGTGAGTTAAATGATTTTAAAAAGGCCGAGGAGGGGCGCCTGGGTGGCTCAGTGGGTTACAGCCTCTGCCTTCCGCTCGGGTCATGATCTCAGGGTCCTGGGATCGAGCCCCACGTCGGGCTCTCTGCTCAGCCAGGGAGCCTGCTTCCTCCGCACTCTCTCTCTCTGCCTGCCTCTCTGCCTACTTGTGATTTCTATCTGTTAAATAAATAAATAAATAAATATTAAAAAAAAAAAAAAAGGCCAAGGAAATCCCCATCACCTCTGCCTCAGGGCTTCAGAGCTCCTGGTTTCTGCTCAGCCGGCTGTGATACTTGGTGGATAGACTGGGACTGGACAGCACTTAGGGATTGAGTAGGTTTTTGTGGCGTTGTCTAACTTAACCATCGTGTAATATTTCCATGGTCCTGTGCTTTTCTTTGGTCTGGAAAAGTGCTTAAAGACCATCCGACTGTAGGATGACCTGTATTTTTGCCTTTTACATTTGTCATGCCTTTAGCGTTCTATGTCAAAATAAGACCTGAAGTCTCCTGTGAGTGTAATTCCCAAATGTTATGGCAGGCATTGGCAAACCTTATTAACTAAAAGTATCAGGATTATGTTGCTTTTTTTTTTTTTTTTAAGATTTTATTTATTTATTTGACAGGCAGAGATCACAAGTAGGCAGAGAGGCAGGCAGAGAGAGAGAAAAAGAGAGGAAACAGGCTCCCTGCTGAGCAAAGAGCCCAATTGGGGGTTCGATCCCAGGACCTTGGGATCATGACCTGAGCTGAAGGCAGAGGCTTTAACCCACTGAGCCACCCAGGCACCCCTATGTTGCTTTTTAAGTAGTAGTTTTGAGCCTTAAGTATTTTCTGTGTTTGTCTCTTTTTTGCTGTCCTTTGGTTGGAATTCCTTCTGTGAGACCCAAGGTTAGGAGCTTTGCCTTTGGTTAGGAAGAGGGAATAGTTGTCTCAAGAATGAAATGGACAGTAGAGAGAAGCATAACAAACAAAAAATTAAAAATTTGAAGGAAAACATCATTGCATTGTGTAGGAGGAAACCAAATCTGGTGCACACGTGCAGGTAACGCTTGGGGCCAGGAGAAGCGGAAGTGTTTGAGGAAGAGGAATTGAGGCTTTAGAAATGCAGAGGCAGGCATTTGCAGAGTTGGTTGGCTGTTTTGCAGGGTGTGCTGAGGAGAGCAGTCAAAGGGAGGTTGGCTGTATGCTTCTGATTCACCTCTGGTTTTGTAGTGGAGTTCTCAGGTGATCATTGTTTAACATATTACTGTTGATAGGATTGTGGGAAATGTCTGCAGTTAGCTAGTGTTAAAAGAAAATGAAAACTTACCTCCAAATCAGGACCACACCCAGAAATGAAGCTGTCACCTAGATTATAGGGAATGTTTTATTTGTTTTTTACTCCATGCTCAGGGTGATACCTAAGGTTCCATTCAGAAGTCTACCAAATTCATGTTTGTGATAGCAAGCTTAAGTAATTCAGAAAAGAACAAAAAGAATAGAAATCATTCTGTCAGCCCCACTCTGCTCAGTAATACTGTCTTGCCTGCACCTCTCACTTTTAGGTACGCAGGGCTGTCCTTTTGTCGTCCCAGATTCCACTTCTGTTAGACTTTTTGTCCCTCCTGCAGAGAGTCTGATGGGGAGTTTGGTCACTGGCTGCACAGGAGTGTCCTTCTCAACCCTTCTCAAAGCTTTGCACACCAAGGGACTCCCTTACAGTTCTAGTGGTCTGGGGAAGGGCTCTGATGAACCTGCTTTGGGTCACATGCACGTCCCCGTGGCAGGGAAGACTGGATCTCTAACTGGAAGGAGGGAATAGTCAAAAGTCATCGATCCTCTGGGTTAGCAGTTAAGTATTCTCCCACAATACTTTGTAAATTTTTAAAAAACAAAAAATCGTTAATAACGAGCACACAGATATGGCATCTTTAATGGCTGGCATTGTTTGCAGGTAAAATGTTATATGGGAGTTACACTTTTTTTGCTTTATCGTTGTCTTATTTTAGAGATAGCTTAATAACAGTGTATGCTTCTTGTCAATGTTAAGGGAGTTTTGTAAAGAAAGTAAGTTTGTGTGGTAGCACAAGGCTTGGTTAGTAGGAGGCCCGATTTGTTTCTCAGTTGGCTTCTAATGACATTTCTGATGTTGGGCAAGGGGTCATTTGGGTTTTCATTTACCGGCCGAGAGAAGGAGAGATTTAGAGCGATTTAACATCAAATTCCAATGACATGGCTTGATTTTATGACTTTATATTATTTAGAGGGTTTGGAGTTGTGTCATAGATTTTGTGCAACATGGTCATTACTGTGATTTATTTGGTGTTTTTGGCCAGGATGTGACCCTTCAATTTTACTGCACTTCCCATGGGAAGATATGATAGGCTTTATGTTATGATTTCTAGGAATGTGCTGTGAAAGTAAAGCAGGGATTGTCTCTGGGTAAGAAACTTCATTGGGTGGCTCTTCTGATGAAGACAACAGTACTTGGTTAGTGACACACACTTAGTATGCTAAAACAGCATGGCTCTCCAAGTATTTGACAGGTGGGTTTTTATTGTCCCTTGTGTTAGTTTTTCCTGCCTTAATTGGAGCACCTTACATTTATTTCTCTCTAGTTTCATCTTTTTGGTACCATATTTTTATAATCTGAGAGGCTTTGATTTTTGATCTTGTTTATTTTAGGGTGTTAGCCACACCATTAGTGTGAGCAGCTGCTTTTTCCTATGGTCTATTCTGAATTTCCTGGCCATGCTGAAAGACATTGCGCACTAGGCCTTTGACTTCCATTCACTCATTGAGATTATCTTGTCTCTGTGAAATGGAGAGCATTGTGGCTACGGATGGAGCTGTAGAACTGGGAGTACAATATTGTAGCCTCAGCTTACTTCGAGAATTTGGCATTAGATAATATAAGATGTATTGCAGCCTGCCTCTTTGAAAACTGTATTGTTCAGTTGTAAAAATGGAAATGCATTGATAGGGAGAATCTACTAGATGAAAACAGAACGGAGAGTAAGGCTGTATTTGAGCTCCTAGCAATTGGCATTGGTAAATTTGTGTGGGTTGAAAACATGTTTTAAATTTAGTGTATCCTTTTCCAGTGACTGGAGAAAACTATGTGGCATGTTTTAAAATACTGAAAAAGGAGGACCAGTTTTAAAATAAGAATGTCCAGTCTGGTTGCAGTAATGCAGATAAACCTATCCACCTATGGAAATTTAGGGGGAAACCTCTAGGTTTAAAAACAACAAGACAGTTAAAAACAAGGTGAGAACAAGCCTCAGCTTAAAAGCAGGTAGAGGAGGAAAAGACTTATTTTGGAACTTAAGGAGGAAATAACTGTCGCTTCCGTTTTCTCTTATGTTCTTACTTTCTTTAAAATACTGGTCTTGTCTCTGGTAGGTTCCCTTCCTGGACCTTTCTCATAACATGTTTGTATTGAAGTTGTTGTGTATCAAGCAAAGCAGTTGACAATGCACACTTCAGTTTTAGAGTTTCCAAGACTAAGGGAAATAGCAGAGGGGAAAAAGGAATTGGTTTGGGCGTGGGGGAGCTGACCCCTTCTTCAAAGAGTATTTCCTAGAGATAGGGTAGAAACTCAAGAGAAATGACAGCCATAGTCCTTATCTGATGATATGTGCCATAGGTCACACCAGGTGTGGATTATTGCTCCCTTTCTGTAGGGCAGCTTTGCATTTCGTCTGATCTGGGAGGATCACATTGTCTGGAAGTAGGGTTCTGTAAGGTAAAGAAGAACATCCCATTGCTTTTACCCCACCGTCCAGACGGCTTTGGTCATCAGTCATCTGTTCCATTATCTTTAGTGATCTGCTGGATAGTTTATAATTAATTGTACCTTGATGCTTATGAGGAATGACATTTAATCCAGTGCTCGTGAACTTTGACTTTCATCTACAGAAGGTGGAAATGTACTATATGTTGGCTAACTGAAACAAAAATATAATAATAACAATAATAATAAAGTGGGACTATTCTGTCCCGTATTGAGTTGGTTGTATTTGCAGTAGTAAAAGAAATAATTGATGATTCTGAATTTTCTATTTAAGGAAATTGCATACAGCATGCTTCTAAAATGGGGAGGTTGGGATGGAATCCTTTTACAAAAGAAATGGAAGTGAAGTTTCCACTTAAAACAAATTAGCAAATTTTCGTGGGTGTGCCTCTTCTACCTTGAGCATAACTGGAAGAGAAACCTACTCTATGTATATGTTTCCACTTCCTGAAAGTGAATGGGTACAGTGAGAAACTTATGTGTACTCCTTATTCAGAAACCGGTGATGCTGCTTTGGAAGGCAGTAGGCCAGAAGATGTGAAAAGACAATGAGAAGAGAAAACTGAAACCCTCGGGGCGGTTGTGGGGGGCAGGAAATCATTTAAGCACAAATATGACACCAAGTTAAATCTAGGAGTACAAGTAGTTTACTCACAGGAGAAAATAAATTAAGAAATTAAGGATGCATGTGCATCTTGTACTGTAGTGTGCTGTCTGGCCTGACTCCTTGTGTTAGGAATGATTTTATTTGCTTTAAAGCTCTCCCTTCACTCCTCACCCTGGCCAGGTAACCGTGGGAGATTCTCGATTATTCGACATATGCCCATGTTTTGAAGTCACACGGTGGTATTGTATTAAGTAAGATCTGATTGCAAAAATGGACACTGTGGGTTGTTACACAAGATGTTACCATATGTTCATTCCACGAGACCTCACACATGCTTTAAGAAAAGAGCAAAAGTTTTTCTTTCAAATTTGAGTAGTTTGTAGTTAATATTGGGGTCAAATATTCTAGTTGCAGCATCTAAAATTCTTGCTGTGTGTGTTGTTCTTTTTCCTTAGTTCTCTGCTGCTCCTCTGAGAATAGCAGCTCCTCGTGGTCAGAGGCCTTTATCCATTCATAGCACTCGTGCTGTGTTGGACATACCGTTTAGAAAATACTGAGTGAAAAGCACTGGTTGAATTTGGGCAGATCTTGATGATGTGATTATTAGCATCTTCTTGTGAAGGTGGTGGTAGCATATTTTTTGTTAATCCTGTCTGCTTTGTTTAAATGGCATCGATTTGGTAAGTGACAGGATTTGGGGGCAAAGGTCCAGTTTATTGGAAAAATCAGGACCCTTTAAAAAGATCTAGAGAAGGCTGCATTATGAGTGGAATCAGAAAAGAAGAAAGATATTAGGTTCGTACTGGGATCTGAGTGAGCTGTCATCCCTACAGGAAGGGGACATGGAGAGAAGAAAGGCCAGAGGAAGTCCTGTGGGTGAGGGAGACAAGAGAGTGTTGAGGACTGTGGAGTGGGGGAGTGCCTTCTCAGTCGGCTGCGGAGCTGAGGTCCTCTGCTCATGGTGGACTTGGCTCTGGTGATCACTGTTGACTGCAGTAGCATCAGAAGCACGTTTAGCTCATGGAAGTTGGCCTCGGGGCAGGTAGCAAAAAGTGAATGAGTCTTCCCTACTTTGACTTAGTGGCTGTGTGGCGTAGGACTGACAGTGGTGGCAGAGATAGCTCTCAGGTCCTGTGATCCCAGCTGATGGGATGTTCCTGACTCTGTAGTCCTAGAACTGCTTCCTGGAGTGGTACAGGTCCCCAGTGTGACAGGTGGCACACCTCCCCAGTGTGACCAGTATTCTTGCTGGGGTCGCTTTCCTCTTGTTCTGGGAGTCCCTTCTGGAGGCCCAGCAGAGAGACTGCTCCCTTGAACCTTCCAGCAAGCTCATAAGCATCTAATTCCCTATGTGAAAATCCCTCTCTGCTTAAAATAGCTAGCTTGTTTCCTGATTCTCAATGAGACCAAAGAATTTTATGATGAGAATGAATGAGCTGCATTGGAAACAGACGTTTCCCTGGAAGAATCCTAGAATGAGCAGCGGAGAGATGGGTAAACGGATCTGTGGTTCTGTCATGCACATGCTACTTCTGCTTTCCTAATGGGGGCAAGAAGACTGGAGTTGCCAGGGGGAGTTGTTCTAACAATGTGGATTTCCAGGCTCTGTCTCCTGAGATTCTGACGCAGGAAGAGGTGATGGAGTTCTGAAGTCCATATTTTAAAAAAAGCTGTTCCTCGTTATCTCTGAAGGATGCATAAATTGGATACCAGTGGACTAATTTCTTGAGTCTAGGAGTTGTGCTCATGATGATCCCTTTTTTTGTTTTGTTTTTAGAATTATTTATTTATTTGAGAGAGAGCACACTTGCCTGTGCCCACCGTGTGCTAGAGAGGGAAGGTAGAGGGAGAATCTTCAAGAGAGAATCTTCAAGCTGCCTCTTGCTGAGTTCGGCAACTGAGGTGGGTGGGGCTGATCTCACCACCCTGAGACCATGATCTGAGCAGAACCCCAGAGTCAGAGGCTCAATTGACTGAGCCACCGAAATACCCCATCATGATCCTTTTTAAGAAGGAGGAAATGTTTAGGAGTTAAGACGGTTTTAAAGATTCGACTGCTGAGGATTAACCTTTTTTTGAATTTAACAGGATTAATTCTGTGACTACCACCAGAATGGTAGTATTTCTAGAGTGGAGTGCACAGGATTTCCTTCCTTTGTTATTACTAGAGGAAAAAAATTTATTTCTGAAATGTTACTGAATATAGGATAAAAATTGAGTTGTTTCTAGCAAGAGTTAACAATTTAAGTGTGAAGGTTGCATATTTTATTTATTGTATAACTGTGGTATTTTACAGTAAAATACCACCATTTCATTGTATAAAATACTATTAGCACATTTTATTATCTCTGTTTATAGTTAAAGGAAAATTGAAAATATGGAAGTGCCTCCTCAGAAGAGAGGTCAAAGGATATTTGGAGAACTGGTAAATTAGGAATAATTTAGTGGTTTTGGGGTTCACTGAGCTCTGGAGACCAGGTGATTTAAGGATCAGCGCTCACATGTCCACGTAGATTAATATGGGGATGGAGATAGCAGGTGGGTAGAGGACCTTTCTTGGTGTAAATATTGTTCTGTTCTTTGATTTCTTCACCCGGCACCCTGCCTCTCACCCCCACCCCCAGAAAAAAAAAAGAAAAGAAAAACACCAGTCCTGATTTCTGCACTTGTCCTTCATCCTCTCATGCTGGCTTTTTGAAGGTACAAGCTAACAGATGAAGAAGGACGTCACCATTATTCTGTGGTCTAATAGTGCCTACTTGATTGAATTGCTTAGCCCTAGAAGACTGGAGTCCTCATAGCAGCGGGGGCTGTATGTCAAACGGGCCTCCACGGACGGGTGAGACTGCTTTTCCTCTGCAGCTGCCGGGCTGCTCGAAATTAGGCAGAATGATTTTGCACTTGGATAATGGGCAGGAATTAACTGCAGCTCACCAAGTGCTGCATAATGATGGGAAATGTGGACGGCGCTAATCAAATGCATCTGCATATGGCATTCTCATTATGTATAAGAGGCATCTGTGTGCACAGAAAGGAAATCAGCTTGGAGGGCTTGGATGGGTGTATGTTGGGGAAGAGGAAGGGGCCTCCTCTTTCCCTTGTCACCCTGAATCCTGATGGAATGACTGAACAAGGAGGCTGGCACTGTGCGGTTGCTTAGGTTCTTAACAAAAGCACAGCTTTATTGAGCTATAATTCATATACAGTACGATTCAACCTTTTAAAGTAGACTTTTTCACAGTTTTTAGTCTATCTGCAGGACTGGGCAGCCCCATCACCACAATCTAATTTTTTTTTTTAAGATTTTATTTATTTATTAGTTAGAGAGAGAGAGAGAGAGCAAGCACAGGCAGACAGAGAGGCAGGCAGAGGCAGAGGGAGAAGCAGGCTCCCGGCCGAGCAAGGAGCCCGATATGGGACTCGATCCCAGGACGCTGGGATCATGACCTGAGCCAAAGGCAGCCACTTAACCAACTGAGCTACCCAGGCGTCCCTCCACAATCTAATTTTAAAACATTTCTGTCCCTCTTAAAAGAAGCTATTGGTTCTTTTGTAAAGAAAATGTAGTTTGCACTTTTTAAGAGACACTTTTTTTCTGTTTTTTGTTTTTTTTGTTTGTTTCTTTGGTGGGGATGCAGATGATTTTAGGCCCTCTGCAGAATCAGCCTGTTTCTCAGAAAGCATGTGTTTTTATATATAGTCATAAAATAGATTTTAATGTTCCAAAGGTTACTTGCTTTTCTGACTTTTGAACCCAACCTCATGAATTACATTTTAGTTACTGGGTTTGTCTAACTACTAGTTGGGACCTTTTCAGCCTCAGGTGACAGACTCCACAATCATTCGGTTAAGCATTAATAATGGGAATTTGTTAGTTCTTATAATCCGGAAGAAGGAGGGTTGTTGGCTTCAAGGAGTAAGTGAATTTCGGGGTTCTCCCTCCCTCTCTTGGATCTTTTACCTCTGTGTTGGCCTCATGGAGGACTTGTGTGGGGCTGGGGTACACCTGGGTTCCCCACTGGTGCTGATCCAGGGCTGAAGCTGGGGGTGTGGTTTTAGGGCTCACCTCAGCTCGACTCCGGTTTTGTGTACCCGGTATTTATAAATACAGTAGGTTTTGATTTCTTCATTCTGAATTACGAATCTACTCGTTTAAGCAGCAGGACAAAACAGCCATCTCAGGCATGCTGTGGTAGTTAGTGATGCTGATTCGGATGGTGTCAGGGATTTGAAGCAGGCCCAGGCCCTGGATGCTGCCTTCTAAAAGATTCTGCCCAGCCACGGGTGAACAAAGGGTCCCTTATGTTACTAGCTTTACTCTTCCAAGATGTTCTGTGCCTGATCCACTGCCTTATTTTCCTCAAAAGGTTCACTATCCTGTTTTTTAAAATTTCTTAGTTGTCTTCTTTTTATGATTTTATCTATTTGAGAGAGAACAAGAACAGGGAAGGGCCAAAGGGGGAGGGAGAAGTAGGCTCCCCACTGAGGAGAGAACCCAGTGCAGGGCTCAATCTCAGGACTCCAGGATCATGACCTGAGCCAAAGGCAGGCGGATACTTAACTGCTCAACCAACTAAACCACCTAGGCGTCTAATAAATTTCTTAATTGTCTTGATGTCTAGACATTTTGTATACCCTTGACATGACTAGGCCTGACTTTTTTTTTTTTAAGATGAATAAAAAATATAACTTAACTGACTTTTGTTTCTAAGACTGTTGTATACATTGTTCATTCATTTGTTCTTTCTTTCTTTTCCTTAAAATGAAATTCGATAAAGGTTTAAATTGAAATTTGGAATTTTTTTTTTTTTCTTTTTCACGATCCTGTGGTTCTGCTGTGTTATAGTGAGGCTGACTTTATACTGGATAATTAAAAAGGTATTCTGAGGCTTGAACTGTGATTTCATAAATCCGTAGCATCAGCTGAAAAGGTTTTATTTTTCTCACCAAATCCCATCCAGCAACTGTTCTCTAAGCACTTGGGACACATTGACCCACAAGACAGACCAAAATCCCTGTCCTGGTGGAACTTGCCTTCAGATCAGGGATGGGAAGGAGGCAGCAAACCTAAATACACTAAACAGCTGAAACTAATGGGTGTTTGAAGACCCTCCGTGGTATAGAGGAGGTTGGGCAAGAGCGAGGGAAAGATGAGGACTGTGGGTGGGGTGGGGACTCTCATTAGAGTGGAAAAGTTTTCAGAGGGAGAGATTTTTTATACAGATTTGGAGGAGGTCATGGGGTTGGCCATGAAGTTGTGTGAGGGAAGAACTTGCTGACAGAAGAGCCCCTCCAGAGGCTCTTGACAGTGGGAACTTAGGCCCGGAGTGCTCACAGAGCAGACCACCTACCAAGGAGGGGAGGGGATTGAAGGCAGTGAGGTGGGGGGTGGTGGTGTAGGGTTCAGGGGAGACATTAGCAGTGGGCAATCTTTGCAGGTTTTCTGAGCAGAACACAGTGAGATGATCCGAGTTAGATGTGTAAAGGCTGGTGTGGGGCCTCAACAGCAGGGAGAGCCCTTGAGGTCAGTTGAGGCCTTGCAGCCAGGAATCAAGACATCAGGGAGATGAGCATCCTCTGGCCATCCCAGAGGTGGTGAAGGTGGTGAGGCTCTGGATATGCTTTGAAAGCAGAACTCATAAGATTTCCAACAGACTGATGTGTGGGGAGAGGCGGAGAACAGTGCAGGATGATTCCAAGAGTATTGGCTCGAACAACTGACCTGAGATGGCTATCGAAGGAGCCAGTGGGGTAAAGAGTTTTGTTTCAGACTTTTTTTTTAATGTCTTGTAGACATCCAGTTGACCTGGGGGTGCATAGCCACGGGCAGGGACTGGAGAGAGGGCTGGGCTGGAGATAAGCTTGGGGTGATGTTTCATCCTGAGACTGGACCAGATCAGCCAGTGAGGGCACATAGGCAGGAGAGAGAAGGCTTTCAGACTGGGAGTCTCTGTCTTGATGAAGTAATGAAGGAAGAGGAGTCCCTGGGGGACTGTGGAGTCTAACCAGTGACTTAGGGAAGTAGAGCAAAGTAACAACCAAGTGTTCTGGAATTGAAGCTTCTTTTAGCTTTTAAAGAACTTATAAATGTGGAAATGTGTTCTTGGAATTGATCAAAAGAAATGATCCCAAGTGATATTTAAAAAGAATGCCTTCCTTTTGCTCTTGAGTTTCCTAAAACCACATAACTGAAAAATCTTCACTATTCTCAGAGACGTTAAGCTGCTTAACGGTTTTGGAGAATCAGGGGAGAGGGAGATGTTCCTGACATTGCCCTTAATTTTAGTCCTGCCTTCTCCTGTTCTTCTGTGTATTTTTTTTTTAAGATTTTGTTTATTTATTTGGCAGAGAGAGATCAGAAGTAGGAGGGGTGGGGGGTGGGAAGCAGGCTCCCTACTGAGCAGAGAGCCCTGGGGGGGGGGGGGGGGGGGGCTCAATCCCAGGACCCTGAGATCATGACCTGAGCCCAAGGCAGAAGCTTAACTCACCTAGCAATCCAGGTGCCCCCTCTGTGCATTCTTTAGTTATAATCACTGTGCATGGGACAGTTTTGTTTCATTTGTTGGCAGCATTTTTTTTCGTGGTGCTATTATTACCTACAAAACACAGTTTTTATTAGGGCACTCCACTTTTTGGGGGATGAGAGCACCTTGACTAAAGGATAGAGTGGGTCAAACAGTGTTGCCACTGGTTATGTCTGCTTTCCCCTCCCTTCTCTGCTGGGCCCTGGAGTCTGTTCTCTATTCATCCTGGGCTTTGTCTAGGGGTGGAGAATGCCTGAAGCAGAGGGGAAGATGTTAGAGATGGAGCTGGTCTGCAAGGCCGGGGCCAGTTCTGGCCAGTGGGAGGGTAACAAGCCCACAGGGCCAGACAAAGGGAGGGAGGGCCCACGAAGAGGGGCCTCTCTCCTGGGCTTGAGTGACCACAGGGCCGCTCTTTCTTCCCTGACATCTTCAGCAATAACACTTGAGTGCCTCAGAGGTTGAAAGAAAAATTACAATTTAAAAGGAAAACCCCTCATGCACTATTTGCATGTGAGTGGCGCCTGTATAATTAAGAACAATTAAATTCCCTGGGCTGAAATGAAAGGGTGGCTGCAGCTACTTTTGCTGCTGTTCCAGGGGAGTGCAGCCTGGAGCTGTCAGCTCTCTTGAATTAAGTTGGAGGCATTCTGCCTGCCTGCCTCCCCAGCTACCTAACCACCCCCCTGCCCCCGCACCACCCACACACACAGACACAATAAATTCAATTCTAAAACAGACTCTTTTTTAGCCTTGTCCTGATTTGTTTCTCTGGAGTCTATGGAAATCAGAATATCAGTCTTTACTATTTTGCTTTTCTTCCGACCTTCTCTACTCACTGGGCAAACACTCTGCCCCGTGTTTTGCCAGCTCTTTACATGTAAATTTCATTTAATCCTCCCAGTGGACCTACCTACCTAATTTTATACCTACCTAATTAATTTTATAATAGTGAAAACTGAATTCTGGCCACAAAAACAGTAGATGATCTCTTATACTCATCTTTCTAGTTAATTCTGCTCTTGTGTGTTGGTTTCTGATGAGGATCCAGTCACCTACCTGTAGGCCTTGGGAATGCAACAACCTTCCTTCATTGCTAAAACCTTCTTGATCCTTGGAGTTCTTCCTCCCAAAACAGTAGGAAGCTGGATACCATTATCTCTGTTCTCTTCTGGCTTTGCAAGAGCTCCACAGTTTGTCACAGGGTTGAAGGACTTTGGGTACAGCAGGAGGGTTGTTGCTTTCTGACCTGGGGCTCCTGACATCCATCCCCAGGAAAGGAGGCAGTGCATGTCAGTAATTTAGTGTGTTTCAAGCAGTCTTTGAAAAGTAGGCTAGTTTTTATTCCTTGCCTTCATGGCAATGTAATGGTAATGGGCTCTTAATGGCAAGGCCCCTTCGAGGACTTATTCCTAGCAGATCAGGTAGGGACAGCACCTGTGTGTTCCTTCTAGCACATCTTATATTTCTGGTGTGGTCACATCAGTAGGGAATGCCCTCCTACCCTGGGTTCCCTGAAGTGTATCATAGGGGTCCTTGCAGGTCCCAGCATGGGATTGTCCCTTCATGTGTGCTTAGGAGCAGAACGATAGGTTCTAAACTATAAGGTAGTTTCTGTGTGCCCAATCCTAAAAGCAGTTCATACACAAGATTTCTCATTTTACACCAGCTTGTGAACAAAGCTACTACCACAGTCAATGACTTTTCCCCAAAGGCGGCCAGGAGCTATCCTTTCTTTACTTAGAAGTTTCTTTGTTTTGTATCAGATTTCGGTTACTTCTATTGCTTTAACCATGTAGCCTTCTGATTTATTAGGAAGCTGTGGTTCTGGACCACATGAAAGGGGGACGGCACTGGGAGCCTGTCTCCCCTGGGGCCAGCAGAGGCTGGAAGGGTGGTTAAGTTACCTGGTATTAGTTCTGTTCAGTAGTGGCTCCTGCCATTTCTGGTGTTTGAGAAGGGTAAGAAGCTGTTTTAGTTAGAATTAAATTTTTAGGTAACAGAATTTTAAGATACCAGTGGTTTAAAACAAGATAGATCAAAAGTCTTTGAAAAACTTACCAGACTCAACACTCAAAAAAACCCAAGTAATCCAATTAAGATATGGACAGAGGACATGAACAGACATTTCTGCAAAGAAGATATCCAAATGGTCAACAGACACATGAAAAATGCTCTACATCACTCGGCATCAAGGAAATACAAATCAAAACCACAATGAGATACCACCTCACACCAGTCAGAATGGCTAAAATTAACAAGTCAGGAAACAAGAGATGTTGGTGAGGGTCCAGAGAAAGGGGAACCGTCTTACACTGTTGGTGGGAAATGAAAGCTGGTGCAGCCATTCTGGAAAACAGCATGGAGGTTCCTCAAAAAGTTGAAAATAGAATTACCCTACAACCCAGCAATCGCACTACTGGGTATTTACCCCAGAAATACAAATAGAGTGACCTGAAGGGGCACATGCACCCGAATATTTATAGCAGCAATGTCCACAATAGCCAAACTATGGAAAGAGCCCAGATGTCCATCAACAGATGGGTGGGTAGAGAAGATGTGAGATATATATACACACGATGGAATATTACTCAGGCATCAAAAAGAATGAAATCTTGCCATTTGCAACAACATAGATGGAACTAGAGGGTATTATGCTAAGCAAAATAAGTCAGTTGAGGAAAGACAAATACCATATGATTTCATTCATATGTGGAATTTGAGAAACAACAGATAAACATAAGGGAAGGGAAGGAAAAATAAAATAAGATAAAAACAGAGAGGGAGGCAAACCATAGAGACTCTTAATTCCAGGAAATAAACTGAGAGTTACTGGAGGGGAGGTGGGTTTGGGATGGGGTAACTGGGTGATGGATATTTTTTTTTTTTTTAAAGATTTTATTTATTTATTTGTTAGAGAGAGAGAGAGAGAGCGCGAGCACAGGCAGACAGAGAGGCAGGCAGAGGGAGAAGCAGGCTCCCTGCCGAGCAAGGAGCCCGATGTGGGACTCGATCCCAGGACGCTGGGATCATGACCTGAGCCGAAGGCAGCCGCTTAACCAACTGAGCCACCCAGGCGTCCCTGGGTGATGGATATTAAGGAAGGCACCTGATGTGATGAGCACTGGGTATTGTGTACAATTGATGAATCACAAACTCTACCTCTGAAACTAATAATACACAATATATTGATTAATTGATTTTATAAAATTTTTAAAAATAAGGCCAAAAAAAAAAAAAGAGAGAGTTTTGTCTCTTCTGTGTGAGTCTGGACTTCCACAGTCTTTGGCTCCAGGAAGTGTTCAGGGATCCGCTCCCTCCAGATCATGCATTGCTTTCCCTAGGGTCCTGGGCCTGGTATTCAGGATGCAGGGTGGAGACACTTGTGTCCATGACAGCAGGTAAGAGGAAGGAATGAAGGAGAGGTCCAGAGGGTTCCTGGAAGCTGCTGCACAATACTCCAGGTTACCTCCCATTTGTTGGAACTTGGTCCCGTAGCCATACCCAGCTGCAAGGGAGCCTGGGAAAGGTGCCCAGCAAAAAATTATATGCAAGAGGGAGAGAAGAGATAATAAGGGCTGAAGAACAAATTCCTGTCACACATAACCATGGGAAAGAAACCATGAAACCGTTACGATTATCTCTCCAGAGGAGATTGTTTTTGACACAACACATTTTTAAGCCTTCCCCACTCACCCACCGCAGTCCCTAAGGGAAAAAAATAACCCAGCCCCTCTGATTTGTAATAAGGCGTACTTGTCTTTCTGGGAACATTCTAGTCTAGTTTCTCCAGTGTCAGTATTACTTGGGTTTCACATGAGAAAAATCAGCGTTTGAGCCGTTCTGACAATGGGATTGTATCCTATAAGACGTGAGCTCAGCGGTCGTAAGTGATGCTCTGTGGGCAAGTGTGTGGTATGAGCCATGGTGTTTTGTAGACAGCTTGCAGGCCAGTTAAAAGAGCTGCTGCTACATTAACAACAACAACAAAAACAAACCAAAAAATCAGAGGGCAGTTTCACTTTTTGTTTCACTTTTACAGAAGACTGGACCTTGTTGGAGAGTGACTTGTCGTCCAGGTATTCTAAGAAACAGGAATGCCTGGACACACTAGTTAGTTAGTACTGGGTGAGACTGACCATCGCCTTGCCCTCCCACTAAGCTGATGCCGTGAGTCCTTCACTTGCTCTGGATGAGAAGGCTGTGAGGAACAGTTAAAAAGTGTCGACATTTTTCATTAAGAGTTTTCCAACAGGATTGCTAATAGTCTCTGTAATTGCCTGACGATGATTTTGATATATTGCTTACATTGGGAATTAAAAAAAAAATTGGGGGCACCTAGCTGACTCAGTTGGTAGAGAATCCGACTCTTGATCTCGGGGTTATGAGTTCAAGAGCCGTGTTGGGTGTAGAGAGCACTTAAATAAATAAAACTTAAATTTTTTTTTTTAAATGAGTTCATTGTGTTTGAATTAAAATGTTGCTCTGGGATGTGAAATGACATAGTATTATTCTTTCTTTCTACCAAGAAACTAAGAAATTGCTTTGCATATGTCAGTTTTCTCCTTCTTTGCCTTTGTCTGTGTGCCTTTATTTCTGTTTCTCCCCTTGTCTGGAATTCCTCCTTCATTTCACCTGAAGACAGCACATCCAGCCTTCCAAGCCCTACTCTGTGCCACTTGTTCCAGAATACTTCCTGACATCCTCCACACCCATTTTTTCCCTCTCAGGGACTGTGCTCCACCTTGTATTATATGCAAGACCATAAGCTTTTGATTCAAACTGCTTTGGCTGTTGTAATCTCTTAATGCAGGGAAACTGAAGAAATTAATGGCAGTGTGATTTGGCATTGCTGCTTTTATCATGTGAATAAGTATAGCTACCCAGTTGCTGAAAGGGTTGTAGATGAGCTTTAAAATATAGCTGGTTCTTATGTTCAGAGAACTAATATCTAAAAGTTATATGGACACTTCAATAGCTCAAAGTTGGTTTTCTAGAAATAGCCACAGCATTGCAGAAACTTGGATTGTCTACCTGTGATTGAGAAGGAAAAGTCCTTCATCCTGAGTCTCCCCATTCCCTTAGTGTTCGTGTGAATTTCTGCCTTGGCTTCCACTTCTGATGTGTAGCATCTGGCAAACTCTTGCTGCTTGGAGACTGAATTCCTTTTTCATCCTAACTTGGTGTCCTAGAAATGAAAGTAGTACAAAATGCATTTGGTATTCTGCAGATATAAAAGTCACAATTATTTTAAAATATAGTAGAATCTAGGAAAAGATATTATTACATCTTTAAACTGTAGATGGGAAGCCATAGATTGCACTAAGGCTTAAGTTGGAACAGGAGTTAGGAAACATGGGCTTAATTACTGGCCTTCTCTTTCATTTATTTATTTATTTATTTATTTTGCCTTTTCTTTTATATTTTTTTGCAAATTTAGTCACTTACCTAAAGGAGTTCTTTATGGCATGTGGACTGTGATGTAAATATAATAATATATTTTAAAATTATTTGAAATGAAAATACAGTGCTCCTTGAGGGTTCCCAGACCCAATTCCAATGTGTGTGGGTATTCCCCTACATATATCACCAAGCAATTCTAGGACACCAGCAGGATGTCCAAGAATTCAACTCAGTTCTGACTCAGAGATCACACAAGTTAAGGGGTCAGACCTACAAGACAGCCCTCTCCGCTGGCCCCCCACTTCAGATGCCAGTCACAAGCTTGTTGTCATTGTGTTACCTGTGCTGTGACTGACAGGTTCAGATTGGCAGTTCCAACGACCTTTTCCTTAGGTTTGATTAATTTACTAGAATGCTGTTCGAAATCAGGGAAACACTTAGGCTCATAAATTTATTAAAGGACATGATAAAGGATATGAATCCACAGCCAAAGGAAGAGATGCATAGGGTCGGGTCTGGGGAAAGGGCGCTGAGCTTCCATGCCCTCTCCACACCCTCCATTCTTTCTGCCTCCCTAACAGTTTACCAACCCAGAAGCCCTAGGAAGTAGTCTCTGGTTTTTTTGTGGAGGCTTTCTTAAAAATAAAGATAGAACACGTATTGGCCATCGGCTGAACCAACCTCCAGTGCTATCCCCTGCCCCTACAAGAGAAGGTTGGGGCAGAGACAGAAAGTTCTAAGTCTCTGATCGCAAGGTTGTTTCCCCTAGCAATCAGCGCCCCCCCACCTTGGTTGGGGTCCAGTATTCATTAACATAACAGAAGACTCCTTTATCACCCTTAAGACTTGGGAAATCCCAAGAGTTTTGGGAGCTGTGACCCATAAACTGTGGACAAAGACCAAATATATATGAGAAATAAATACTGACAAATGACAATATTGCAAATGCCTTTTGAACATAAGATCCTGTTAGTGCCACTAGAAGGCCGGGACAAATCTGAGGGGTGTGAATGTGTCAGGTCCCTGCAAGGCCTTCAGCATCCATTGCCTGGGGAGTTAAGAAGAGTACAGGAGTCAGAATCTCAACAAGTCTCCCCGCGGGCAGGTAGGCCATCAGTCACCAAGATGGGCATACCACAGTCCTATATCCACTGAGGATAAATTTCAAGAGCCCCCATGGATGCCTGAAACTGCAGGTAGTACTGAGCCCTATCTGGGCAATTGACCCTTGAATATAATGGGGCTGGAGGTACTTTCTCCTGGTGTAGCTGAAAATCCATGTATAACTTTTGATTCTCCCAAATCTTCACTACAGATAGCCCACGGTTAACTCTAAGCCTTACTGATAACCTAAATAGGCTGTTAACACATTTTGTAGGTTCTGTGCATTATACACTGTATTCTTACCATAAAGTAAGCTGGAGGAGGAAAAATGTTAAGAAAGTCATAAGGAAGAGAAGATTCATTTACAGTATTCTATTTATTGAAAAAAATTTGTGTACAAGTGGACCCATGCCTTTCAAACCTGTGTTCAAGGATCAGCTGTGCTGTTTTTATTCCTAATCATACATACACCTATGATAAACTTTAATTTATGAATTAGGCACAATAGCATATTAACACCAATAGTAATAAAATAGAACAGTTATGACAGTATACATAAAAGTTATATGAATGTGACCTCTTTCAAAATACCTTATTGCACTGCACTTACCCTTCTTGTGATGATGTGAGATGTCAAATGCTGACCTAGTGAGATGAAGGAGGTGAGCACTATAGGCTTTGTGACATAGCCTTAGGCTCGTATTGACTTTCTGGTTGTGTATCAGAAGAATGATTATCTGCTTCTGGACTGGGGTTGATGGCAGGTGACTGAAACCACAGCAAGGGCAACCGTGGCCTGGGGGAGACTAGTGGGCGGTGCCCTGTGATCAGATGGGGAGTCTGAGCCAGATGCTGAACTCCGCCATGGATTCCATTGGGACGGGGCTGGAGGCCGTCTGTGGGACGGTGTCTGGTACATTTGGAAACCCAAGTCAGGAGCTCAGCAAAGGGGTCTAGGCCACAGCTACACAGTCTTGGGAAATGAATCAGTCAAACCACAGAAACCAGCTCTGGCTGATTGAAGCAGAAAAGGAATTTATTGAAAAGATGTTGGGCAGCTCTCAGAATCTCTAGGAAGACTGAAGAACCAGGCTCAGAAAACAAAGCAAGGAAAAGAGGATGTAGCAGATAGAAGCACAGCCAGGATTGTGCCATAGAAGCAGATGCTGAGGACACTGCTGTCCTTGACTCCTGCCCCGCTGCCTGGCTGTGGAGCTCATTCCCAGAACAATTCTCTGCTTCCTTGCCTTCCATGTGGCCCCAGCTCCCGATGCCCTGCTTCTGGCAGGCGAATCTGGCCAAGTCCCGGTTATATGTCAGCATCTTGACTACAAGCAGGGCTAGAAAAATGAGTAACTGGCCCTTTCAGAATCCAGAAGTGGTGACACTGGGAAGTCTGTGCTTAAAGTAAGGAAACCTGGATGCTGCACAAGGAGATGACAGATGTCCATATAGGAAAGCATCACCTCATTGGTGATAGCTGAAACTTGGGGGTAGGTGTGACAGGCCAGAGGAAGAGTTTAGGGAGTACTGAGGGGACAGTCATGTGGGGGAGAGGAGCTTGACAGAGAGCTGAGAAGGAGCAGCACAGAGGAAAGAGGGAGACTGGGTGGGATTTCCTAGAAACCAAGGAGGGGCCCTTTAGGAGAAGAGCCAGGGGGCAGATTGAGTAACCTCAGCACTTGCCTTCCTGGCATGTCCTCACTGATGACCTCAGCAAAGCATTTCTGGGAGAGTGAGGGGACAGGACACTAGAGAGACATGGATGGGAGACAGTGTAACATAGGGGCTTCTTCCCGGTCAGCCACCTGGCAGTGGAGTGGGCTTTGGCTGATTGTTTAATAAACGCTCAAAACGTCGGTTTCTTTGGGTATGGAAATGCAGTAATAATGGTATCAACATGGGGTACTGAGGATTATGTGGGACAGTGCTGGCTCAGCATCTGGTACACTGTGAGTGCTTAATAAGTATACTTGCTGTCGTTACCTTTGCCCAGAGCTGCAGGGATGAAGGTCAAAGGGTTTTCCCAAGTGACAGGAGCTTGAGTCTCTCCTGTGTCTAAGTGGAGGAGGAGGATAGCAGGAGAGGACACTGAACATCCTGGAGAGGGCAGAGTGAGTAAGGACCTGTCATCAACCCAGGTTCCATCCAGAAAGATGCCTTAGAACCTCAGTCTTTGAGAGAAGGAATGCCTGCCTCATCCATGGGTGGTATGAACTGGGAGAATGTCTTTGCAACTCGAGGGACAGATTGGTTTGCACAACTTTTGTCCTGGCCTTGGGAAGGCCTGCCCATCAATACGCGGATATCCCATTACCAGTGAGAGTGCCTCTGACAGACCGCTGCTGGTATTATTGCTCCAAGGACTTTCTTCTTGACTTTGACCTTGAAGTCTGAGGCTTTCTGTAATAGAAGCTAGGAAAATCACGTCCATCCAAATGATTTTTCCCCCCATTTTGGGGGCTCGGGCGGCGGGGAGATACTGGTTTCTGCCTTCACTATCAGGTGGTTCTTCACCAGTAGTTACTTTGCCAGGAAGAATGGCAGTTCTGACCTCAGTAGGTGTGTGTGTGTCTATCATATTTTTCTTCTGTAAACTTGTGGGAGAAGTATTTTTTAAGTTGAAAGTAAGTGCTGAAAGCAATTTGTAGTACTAATATTACGATGTGGAATTTTATAACTCATGTAGTTCTAGAACTTATTTCATAAATCATGCAGTTTGGGCTTTTTCACCTTGGTCTGTAAAGCTGGGTACCGTTGAATCACAGGAGTGATCAGGGAGGGCCACTTCTGGTTTTCGTGTCCATGGGGACCTGTGGAGGTCTTGTGCTGGTGTTGGCAGGCTTCGGTAAGGGCTACCCTAGGCAGAAGCTGCTTCTGTCTATGCAGGGGTCCTTCCCACTTCTGCTGTATAACGGAGAAGTACTAAAATCCTTCCAGGTTCATGGGAATAGCAGCTGAGTCCTGAAAATACCTGCTGTTGGCTCAGGGTCCAAGGGGATTGACAGTGCACGAATCCCTACCTTTGTGGAATCTGTAGGACTTTTCCAGCATTGGCAGCACTGGTCTCTGATGGGCACTCCCAGTTAGGGAGAACAGCCCAGGAGGTAGCTCAATAGCATAACAGGTCTTTCCTTGAATGTTTCAGAGTCTAGACAATAGTGTCATTTTGCTACAGTCTCCTTTGTTACCTTTCTGAGGCAGAGAGGGCTTTGCAAAATAGGTGGGAAGTCAGTCCTCTTGTCCTGGTGCTCATCCAGTGGCTAAAGACTGGTCATGGCCCTCTCTCGAGGGACTGAAAGAGTTTGCATGGAAAAGGCAGAGAGCTGTAGCTGTTAGGGCTTTGAGAGGCTAAGGAAAACCAGGCCATCTAGGAATATGGAAAACCAGACCATAATATCCTCCCTGGAGCTGGTCACCATTGTTTCTCAGATCCCTGCCAGAGGGTAAAGTTAATTTTTACCTGTTCAGCAAGGATGACAACAGCCTCAGTGGGCTGTTTTCGGAAACACTTTTGTCTTCTCCAGAAACTGATTAAACCTTCAGGTCCCTTTAGGAGTAAAGGCCCGGCCCAGACTCACAGTGCACAAGATTCTCTTCAGGGCACATCGTGGCGCATGTTAGGATCGTGTCCCCACCCAGCATTCTCATCCTCCAGCAAGGCCTCATCGTTGGCTGCCCCCCTTTCTGCTCCCTCCTGTCCTCACTGTTCCTGCTCAGCACTCCACCATTCAGAGCTACCAGGCCAACTTGCCTAGTGTGTTTTCCTCACTCGGATGGTGTGCTCCAGATGTGGCCAGTGCTTTCCTTAGCCTCTGTGTCTTCCCTCCTGCTGTTAGCTTTGTTCAAGTAGCCTCCCTTCAGTTTCCATTCGAGGTCACTGTTCTTTGAGGACCCTGCCTCCTCCCATCCCCAACCCTGAGCCTTTCCTGACCGTTTCAGAGATTTCTGTTCTTCTCTTTGAAAATTTTCTTGATCCTTGAGTTTGGCTTGTTGGCCTACAAGCCTTGTCTGGCGTCCTGGATCATAAGCTTGAGGGGAGAATCTTCCTTGAGCTAAGCTCCTGCCCCGGGGCAGCCAGTCCATACTAAGTGTTGGCCCCGAGGCCGGGTCTGCAGCTGCTGGGCCCTGTTGCTCATTCCAGAGAGGTGGAGCACTGCGTTTGCCCCGATGTGTTTGTTGGTCAGATAGCATTTCCGAATGGTCAGAACAGTTGGTTATAGTTAATCCATTTCCATATCGAAGTCACTGGACTGAAATGTTTCAGTGGGTGTGTCTGATGTCAGCAGATAGATTTAATTTTCCTAGGAATACGGAGTCTGGGCATCTGAACACTCCTGTAAAGATGTCAGAGCCGTGCTTCTGCAGTTTGCCAAAGAGGAAACTCAAAGCGGACCTGGGACCTGAACCAAGGTCTACTCTTTTCCACAGAAATTCCTTTTCTCTTATTCTACCCACTTTTTGGAACTGTTTTTGTTGTTGTTGTTGTTGTTGTTTTTTATAGAAAGAGAAAAAAGTTACCTGAAGTTTCTGAAAAAAGAAGAAGATAAAAGAGGAAAAAACTCAGATAATCTTTGGCGATGCTATTTTTTCCAAATAGCATGTGTAGAATTCCTTGTCCACATGTTCTGCCACTGAGGGAGGAGTCGACACTGGGGACCGTGGGTGTCCTCAGAAGGGCTAAGAGAGTGTGAGGGGCAGGGTTCGTATAAACAAGAGCTCCCTCACCTCAGATTACCGTCACCTCGACGTCTTCTCCCTGTGCTACTGTTAGAGAAGCAAAATGGCTCTTCATTTATTTTTCTCTTCTCATAAAGGGCTTTTCCCTAGAATTATCTTGTTGGTGGGACAGGGGTGAACATTAGAAATATGTGGTATGAATTTATCATTTGTTGTTTGTTTGTTTTTTTTTATCATTTGTTTTTATAAGATAATCTGAGTTTCTTTTAGGCCAGATGAGGGGAATCCTAAAAGTGAAAGAGGGCAGGTGAGCTGTGGCATAAAGGAAGCATTCACGTTATTGAGGGCACACATATGAAAAGGTTAATGCTGACTTTTTGAGTAAGAGAGAAAAAGGGAATTTTTGTCTTTTACTGCTGTAACTCCTAAGGCTTAAGTTACTTGGATGTCATCGATTTGGAAATGAAAACTTTGACATCTTTAAACACTGTATAATTTCTTTGCCACCACTGATATTGAGGACAGTTGTTGATGTCCACAGTTGGCTAAATTTTGGCAGTTTGCTATGTTTTCTCCCCCTTCGGTCTTGAACAAATACTTGAGGGTGTGTGTGCATGAGTGGGTATTATCCAGGGCAGTATCTACACTAATGCAGTTTTATCTTTGAGAACTAACTGTTTAACTTAGACAGTGATGTTAAAGCTCCTTATAACTTGATCTCCTTTCCAAATTGTCAAAGTCAAGTGAGCTGAAACTGACCAAAGACAAAACATGAATCTGTTCTATGAGTTTTAGAGAGAAATAGTGACATGATTTTATTTCTTTATGATGAAATTAAAATAGGGTTTTTCTTTTCTGAAGTTAGGGAAATGCTGACCGTGTGTAGTTTATTGCTTTAAGGTGGACTGTACGTAGCTGACTTCTGTTGGGTTTGTAAAACTTCCTGATTGTGGGATTTAAAAATCTCTGTTATGATATGAGATGGCCCAGGTTTATGTTTCATTTGTTCTATTCAGAGATAATTACTGCCACCCATTTGGGACTTTAAAATCCCCAGGTCAGCTCTGACTCAAACTCGATTGGCTTCTCCATCTGCTCTCATTACTTTTCTTGTCAGGTGACAGTCTTCCTCTTAGTAACATGATCTAATATTTATTGCACTTTTAACTATGTGCCAGGCACGAAGCAAAGGTATTATTATCTCATTTTAACCTCAGGATAATTATATGGTAGATACTATTGCCATCTTCATTTTATAATCATAAGGCCGGGACTTTTGAGAAGTGATTGACCTGCTCAGGACTAGAGAGTGGTGACCTTGGGCCTGGAATTTAAGTTTGTCTGCATTCTGAAGCCCAAACCCTCACCCAGCCACTAGGCTGCCTTGGTTCCTTGGGTGGGTCCTGTGAACTTGGATAAGCCTGAACTACGTACGAGCTTCAAGTTTCTGACCTCAACAGACCTGCATTGGAATTCTGGCTCTCTTAGTAGCTATGTGATCTTGAGTGAATTGCTTAAATCCTTAAAACCTTGTCTTCATTCTGGGGACGCCTGGGTGGCTCAGTGGGTTAAGCCGCTGCCTTGGGCTCGGGTCATGATCCCAGAGTCCTGGGATCGAGTCCCACATCGGGCTCCCTGCTCGTCAGGGAGCCTGCTTCTCCCCTCCCCTCTCTGCCTGCCTCTCTGCCTACTTGTGTGATCTCTGTCTATCAAACAAATAAATAAAATCTTTAAAAAAAAA
>ML106112.1:72878-83294 GCA_003697995.1 Taxidea taxus jeffersonii | reverse complement strand
GGGGGGGGCATCACTGAGCAGAGAGCTTGGGAGCTGGGCAGAAGGAATAGGACATTTTCAGGTCCCTCGAGATGGGGGCCCTGTGGAGGGAAGACCAGGCTGGGCTCTTCCCAGAACACTGGCCCAGGACAGGGTGGCAGTGGGGCCTGGGAGAGTTGCTGGCTGGACCGTGCAGCCGGCCTCTGCTCTGGGCCCTGTGCCTGCTGGGGCGAGTGTCTTTATCCTGCCCAGGAGCCCTGGTATCATCTGGGCCCTGTGCCTGGAGCAGGCCCCCGGGGTCTTCCAGAGCAGACCCTGTCCGTTTCCTGGAGGAGGGAGGGAGGGAGCAGGTGGGCAGGGGGGCCCATGTACAGTGCAGGGGTCCGAGTGGGCAGCCTGGGGGATCACACCTGTGTGTGCAGAGCTGGCTGGAGCCCGTCCCACTCTGCCCCTGCCCTGCACCCGTGTCTAGGCCCTGAGGTCTTGCGCCGGCTCTGGGCCCTGCGCCCCCCACACTGTGAGCGACTTGGGTCTGGTTGCTGATGCCCGCGTGTCCCTTCATGGGCGCCCCGGTGCGTGCGCACTCACAGCGAAGGAGATGGCACCACAGACGGGGTCGTGAGTGCTGCCTGGTGCTGGCGGGGAAGAGGGCCTTTGGGGGAAATCCCTTTGTTCATCCCAGGCCGTGGGGGAGGCCTGGGACCTCCTTCCTGGGTGCGTACTCCTCTGTGTGCCCGAGGCGCCTCCGCTGGGAAGAGAGGTGTGAAGCTTGTGTGCGGGGCGCTCTGTGAGGGGCAAGTCCCCAGGAGCAGGGGCTGAATGAGGCCTCCAGGACCAAGCTGCCCCCCGCGTGGGGCCCTCTGACAGGCAGTGGGGCCGGAGGGTTAGAGCCCAGCCCGGAGGGGAAGCTCGGTGCCGGCAGGCCCCACTCCCCCAGCCGCCCCCACGTGAGCTGACTGGGTGCTGGGGGAAGGCACAGACCCCGGGAGTGTGAGGAGTCTCACCAGCCCTCCCTGCCCGGCACCCAGAGCACCCCAGCCTGATCACACCCCTTCCTTCCTCACTACTGGCTCACCGGAGAAGGCTTTTGAAGCCAGGGTCCCCGCAGCCGGAGCGCCGTCTGCACCGTCCCAGGGCTGGGTTCCAGGGTGTCCGGCATCACCCACTCCCCACGGTCTCCTGGGAGGCCGGGGCTCACCCGGTCTTCTCCAGGCGGCCATCGGAGGTCTGATGTCTTCTGACGTCCCCCCGGCAGACTGGAAACGGGCGTGGGGCTTGGGGAAGGGAAGCTGTTGGTTCGGCCACCATGGGACCACCCTGGGGACAGACAGGCCTGGGCACTGTGACCCGAGGAACATAAGGTCTGACCGCTCACCTCCCTTCCCTGGTGAGCTAACTAAGGTTCCTAGGCTACTGGGGGGCACCGAAACACCGGCTCTACCGCATGTAGGCACACGCGTGCACACATGGGCACACAGGCACACACAAGCACACGTGTGTACACAAGCAGCACATGTATACATGCCACACACGTGCTCACACGCACAGATACACACGGGGCACGCATATGCACGTGCACATAGGCACACATCGGCACGTACACGGGCACCCACGGGCACACGCAGGCACGGACATGCACACAGAGCTGCACAGGCACACAAGTACACGGGCACCCATGGGCACACATGCACACGCACGCCAAGGGAGACCCACGGGCACACGCAGCCACACACATGCACACACGCACGGGTGCACGTTCCATCCCTCTGTCCTGCAACAGTCTCTTCTGTGTCTCCTCTGAAAGCTCTCCCCGTGGACGTGCAGCCTGTATCAAGCAGGAATGCTCTGGCAGGAAGCCGTTTTGTTTTGAAGGAAGTGATTTTTATTTCTTGGGTTTGTGTGCATTAACTGGGAGCTGGGATTTTCCACTCTATCAGCTGTTGGCCCTCTGAGAGCCTGGGCAGCAGATGTCCCTGGAGCATCTGTGCTCGTCAGCAGGGTCCCCTGGCTCTGTCCCCGCTGGGGAGGGCCATAAGCTGCTCCTGGGGCTGGCGGCTGGGGGACTGGGGGGAGGCCTGGGGCTGTCCCTGGGAGCCGGCTCCACTCTCAGGGTTCAGGGTGGAGGGTACAACGCCCTGCCTCTTGTCTTCCACGCATACGGCTTCACCTGCTTCTCTGGGGCCTGCTTTGGGCCTCACCTCCCAGAAAGCCCTCAGGGGCTGAGGGGCAGCTCGTGAATGGGGCCCTCGAGCATGGTGTCCACTACTCCCTGGTCCCCACTGGCCTAGCCGGGCCAGCCCCGGGCAGACGGGGCGGGGCTGCTCCAGGTGCGGGGAGCTGCCCCACTGTGGGGCCACGGGTGCCCAAGAGGCCCCCGCCTGGAGCCATCTGGGGATGGCCAAGTCCATGTGCTCTTAGGGCTGCAGGGAGGGGCGGAGAGGGGCCAGGACAGAGCACGGCACAGGCACGGGAGGGGAGGGTGCAGCCCTCTCCCTCACCCCCGGGTGCTGGTTTGCAGGGCTCAGAACCTTGACCCCGGCAGACCTCTTTACTTCTGGGGGTGGGGTGCATGCAGTGAGGCAGGGGCACAGCACCGCCACACCTAGGTAGAGGCTGGTGAGCGAGCCCAGGATGAGGGAAGGAGAGACCCTGTCTAGGCAGAGATGAAGGTCTCCCTCCACCTGGGCTGGGAGAGATGCCAGCCCCCCAAATCTGCTATTGTCCTCACACGGGGACCATGACCTTAAAGCCATGGTCTGTGTTCACCTCCTAAGTGCTGGAAGAACATCGTAACCTTCCCGTTTGCCTTCCCATGGCCTTCCCATGAGTGCTGGGGATGGGCAGAGCCCACCCTGCCCTGGGGAGCCTGGGCCCGAGAGCCCCCTCCCCGGCAGCATTGACAACCCAGCGAGAGCTGGAGGCTGGGGAGGTTGCTCTGGGCCCGACACTGATAGGTGACCTTGGCCGTGGCTGGCCTCTCTCCGTAGCGCCCGTCCTGGGCTGCAGAAACAGTGGGAGACCATTCAAAGCCTTGGCACAAGCCCAGGTCTGGGCCCGCAGCGCCTCACCCGCAAGGCCCCCACCCCCCGGCCTGCGGGGGCACCTGAGGCTGCCACCTTCCAGAACCCTCTCCTTACGAGCCCCTCAGCAGCTGCCCCTGCCCCGTGGCCAGGCACGGCTGTCGCGGCTGCTCTGCGACAGCTGGGCTCTGTGACCGGCGTTCCCACACAGGAAAGGACGAGCCTCTGTCTGGGAGTGGGCACAGCATGTACCCTCCCAGTCCGGAAGCAGACTCCAGGCCATGCTACCTGTGACCTCCCTTGGCCTCTGACCCCGGCGGCCTCCCTCGGACCCCACCATGGTTCCGGTCGCCCCTTCCCTGTCCTTATTCTTTCACCATCTGTGACCTCAGCTCTCCTGGCTCCAGGCCCGGGGGGCACAGCCACCTGTGGGGCCCCACCCCGTGCAGCCACAGCCCCGCTGCCTCCTTTCCACCTTGCACTCCCTTCCTGCGCCAGCTCAGCCAAAAAAGCGGACATTCCCAGCCTCCGGCCCCCCGGCCCCTGCAGACCCACTGGCGGCCCTCTCTAACTCTGGGAGTGGGGGGCTCCCCGGTGTCCCTTCTCTTTGCTACTAGAGCAGGCCCAACCTGGGTCCCTTGGGCCCACTGTCATCCCTTCCCATGTGCCCTCCAGGACAGCCAGTCCTAGCCCCAGGCCCACCTCCACCCGGGGTCGGAGCCCAGCTGGCCCCTGGACAGGGCAGGGGTGTGTCCAGCAGGACCCGGCCAGAGGCCGGGGCACCCCCTCGGGAGGGCAGGTTCGTGGAAGGGGAGGCAGGGTCATCCCTAGGGATGGCGGGTCCCGCTCGCCCGCTGGAGACAGTGGCCAGAGTAACTTCCAGGCCCGAGACCAGCGGCTGTCAGACTGGGCCGCACCTTTCCCTCTAGCGAGACTTCCACCACCCATCAAGGCCTTGCTATGCCTGTCCCCCGAGGCGCTTCTGTCCCCACACTCCTCCCCCAACAGAAATGAACACTTGGTGCCAAGAGGTGCCAGCACGACCGCCCGATGGCCTCGGGGGGGCGGGTGAGGGCCGCAGGCCAGGCCGTAGCCGGCTCCCAGAGCACAGGTTCTAGCCCAGGTGGGAGTAGGGCGTCCTCTCCTCTCACTTAACCCTGAGGCCCCTCGCCTGGAGGGCCGGCCGCAGTCCTGGGCTCTCAGGACCGACAGAGCCACCAGGGATGGCATCGAGCAGAAGCCAGCCAGGAGCCTGGGGGGCAGGGTCATGCAGACCCCTGGAGGGCTTCCCCAGGTGCCATGATGGGGGCCTGTGCCCAGGGTGCCTGCTGCCCAGCCCCACGGAGCCCAGAGCCCCCCAGCCCTGCCAGATGACCACCCTGTGGCCGGGCCTGCTCGGAACTGTGGTCAACCCCCCCTTGGAGTCACCTTGGGCCCCCAGGGAAAGGCAGGAGCACCCACCTCAGGGGCAGGCTTAAGCCAAGGACCAAGGACTTGGGCCCTGGGCCCCAGCAGCAGCCTTGCTTTCCTCTGTTGGAACCAGGAGCTCGTGTGGACGCCTGGACCAGCCTGACTTGGCCTGTCATAGAGCCAAGAAATATTCCAGAATCAGGAGACTCCACCAGGGCCCTGAATGAGCAAGGCTCTTCCCAAAACTGTCCTTCCGGTTTCCGGGTCTTTGGGAAGAGGGACGCCTAGGTGAGCTGATGGGTACCCAGGAAGGCCTATGTATTAACCTGCCCAGAGCCCTCTCCCCCAGCCCTCAAACAGGTGACAGGTAGGCTCTGGCACCCACCGGCACTGCCTGGCTGGACCCCTCTGGAAGTCATCTGCCCTAGTCACCCCGGTGCTAGCGTCACAGCTATGGGGAGTGGGAGGGTGTGCAGGAGCATGGTGGGGGCCGGACCCCTTCACGGGACAGCCCCAGTCCTGGCTTCCTGCTGGCCAGGAGTGGCCTCAGCTTACCCTGACCATCTTTTGGCGGGGTCTGGAAACGAGGCACAGCCTCACCCAGGGCCCGCATGGGAGAGCGGCCCTTCCATGTAAGGTCGCGACGGGACTCAGGGGCCCCCGCATGAAGCTGACTCTGGATTTCTGCCCAGGCCATGCAGGCCACACTTCCCCTGCCCGGCTCCTGTCTCTGTTCCCTCTCTGTCCCTGTCCTCTCTCTGAGGACACCTGGCAACCTGGCAGCTATCTCTCCCAGCGTGGTCCTGGAGGCTGGGCTGTCCTGGGAGTCAGGGAGCGGAGGGACAGAGAGAATTCCTGGCAGGGGGAAAAGCTCTGAGCTGGACCTAGCACCCCCACTTCCTCTTTGGGTCTCAGTGCCCGACCCAGAGGCACTAACCACGCTACCCCCAGCTCTATGCTTTAGGCAGGTGCTGGCTCCTGGCCTCCTGCCCAAAGCGGCCTTCGGTCCCAGTACGGCCCAGAGATGCCACTGATCGCGTCTGGGGAGGGCTCAGGGGAAGGGGATAAGGCCTTCAGGAATTTTCTCTAGCAGCTTCTCCTTGACCCAGGGCACTGCCTCTTCCAGACTTAAATCCTTTGAGGACCCACCAGCCTGTCTCCTTGACACTTCCCAAAGCAAGAGCATCTTGGTGGGGGGGTGGCTGAGCTCTGGGGCAGCATGGCAGGGTGGGTCCAGCAGTCCAGGGGGGCCACCCCTGCCCAGCAGCTCAGGCCCCCTCAAGACCCCTCCTCACAGACTGGGGGGAGCTGACTGCCAAGCAGAAGGGGGGTGGGGTCCACAGGTCCCTGTGAGTCCCTTGTTTGAGGCCAGAGGACACTGTCAGCCGCAGGTCAGTGAGAAGTCCCCAGGGCACCTGGACAGCCTCAGCCCTGGAGAGCCATCTGTGGGGGACGCTGCTGCCCCACCCCTCCTCCCCAAGAAGAATGAGGTCAAGCCTAGGCCTTGGCCGCCGGCTTGTATCCAACCAGGCAGACCAGAGGCAGAGGAATGGCCTTGAGGACCTCTCGAAGATGAGGCCAACTCCTGACATCCCCGTGGCCCAAAGCCGCGCCCTCCCACCCCAGTGGTCCTCGGGCAGGTGCCCGTCCTCAGCCCCGCGCCTGGGCTGCAGGGCCCCGGGGTCACTCAGCCTCATCTCTGTGTCCTGAGCGAGCTGGGTGCTGCGGGGGGCCTGGCAGGGGCCGGCCTGACCTAAGTCCCCGGCATGGGGCCTCTGAGAGACCATCCCCTGTGCCACGGGCTCACAGGTCAGGAAGACGCACTGTCAGCCACTCCCACCCTGTCCCTCTGAGACCTGCCAAGCCACACATGGTCTCCAGGAAGGGCCTCCCCAGCGCCGGCATCCAGCATGGACGAACCCCCATCCCCCAGTCAGCTGAGCAGCACCCCCCCCCCCCCCCCCACCCCCCGTGCGGCAGAGACGGCCCAGCTCAGAGTTGCTGACCACACAGGGCTCAGCTCAGAGCACAGTGAATGGGGGCGGGGGGCAGGCAGAGAGTGCAGGGGGAGTCCTGTGACTGCGGGAGGAGGCGGGGAGGGACAGCTCCTGGATGCCCCCTCCTGCCTCCCAGATCTCCCTCTCACACCTGGACCCTGCAGCCCAGGAGTCATGGCTCCCGCCTCCTCCTCTACCTGCCGGCCGAGCAGACCCCATGGCACCTGTTTCCTGAGCCCTGAAATTGTCCCTCAGGCCCTTGGGCTGGCCCAGGCCCAGGCCTCCACCGTCCCCCCTGCTCAGGGTCCCCTTGCGGAAGGAACCGGTGAGGGCCTCGAGGGGCTCCTGTGGGAGGGCCCGAGAGCGTCTGGAACAGAGGGGAGGGAGGGGCCTGAGGCCCTCTGCACAGATGGGGAAGCTGAGGCTCAGGAAGGCAGCCACAAGCCAGGATCCCCCTGTCCCTGCCCAACCAGGTCACCCTGGTCAGAGGGAGCTGCTCCTTCAGCCCTCTGCTGGGCTGCCCCAGCAGGGTGGCCGGGAGAGTCTCCCGGAAGAGACCACTCCCTCCGGGAGTCCTGACCCCACTCTCAGAGACCCAAAATAAGAGCAGCCACCCCGCCCTGACCCAGGGGCCTCCATGAGAGGGGGTGTGAGGTCAAGCCCCGTACTCCACCGTATTTACGGAAGGCCACCTGGGCCATAGGGAGACCGAGCCACCGAGTCCCAGACTCAGGCCTCTGGACCGTGCCCATCACCGCAGGATTCCCCGCCCTGCTGCTCATGGCCACCTGGGGGAGAAGGGACGGGGGGGACATCTGGCCTGCTGCTGCCCACCGGGGAAATGGTGGAGGAGGGTGCAGTCCCTGATGCTGGGTCTGAGGACGGGACACCGGCTCCCGGGAGCCACTCTGTTCTCAGGAGGACCTCGTCCCACCAGGATCTGTGGGACCCCCGGGGGACTGGCCACAAGGGCCCTTCCTGCAGGTTGGCTCAGCCTCCCCAGATGAGAGCTGCTCGGGCCCGTATCCCCAGGGTCCTGCTGTCCAGGGTCATCTCTTCCCCCCAGCTCCGGGTCCCGCTGCCCTGGGTCAACTTACTGCCTCACCCCAGGCGTATGCTTACCACTGGCAGAGCTGACCTTGTCTCAGGGCAGCCTGGGCTGGCAAGGGACCTGCAGCCCAGCCACACAGAGAGCCACAGTCCTCCCTAAGGCCAAAGGGCTGCCAGCTCAGTGCCCACCTGGGGATGCAGCCCTGTCCCCCAGGCCTTCCTCCACATTCCTCTTCTTGCCCCTGTCCCATTCTGGAAGGAACTCCCAGATCGATTCCTAGGACAGCCCAGGGGCAGTGCAGAGTCTTGGGGTCAGCACCCCAAATCCTGCCCAGCCCAGTCCATGGATGGCACCTGAGGAGCTGGGGTGGAGGTGGGAGTCTTGGGCCAGCCTCCGCCCCCACCCCTGCACCGCCACCCCCCTCCCGTGTGCTGAAACCCTCCCTTACTCCCATTTCCCTCTCAGCTGTCTCCTGTCTCTCCACCCCACCCCCTCACATTGACCTCTGCCCGGGAAGCCAAGAGCCCCCTGCCAGCTCAGGCGCCCACCCGGCTGCTCCCCCCCAGGCCGCCCAGCTGAGGGGGCCCCAGAGTGCTCCAGTCTGCACTCCCCTACCCCCCCACAGGGCCATTGGAGGGAGGGTGCCTCACGTCCCTGGCCTGGACGTCAGGGCTGCAGCGCAAAGGTATGGAGAGTGGGGAAGAAGAGGCTCCAGACCCACGGTTGCCCAGCCCCCTCCACCCGGCAGCCCACTCTCAACCCTTCCACAGAACTGCCACACTTGTTTTTCCGGGATTTCTGAGATCCCAGCCTCCGAAGGGGAGACTAGGCCAGTCCCACAAGGACAGGCTCAGCCCCCCAGCAATGGCCCCAGGGCAAGGGTCTAGCCAGGGCCAGGAAGCCCTGAGTGAGGACTGAGGTGCAGATGTCCCCACCTTGCCAGGACCCCTGTGGGCCTGGTACCCGCCCTCCTGCCCTCACAAGGTGGGTGGCTGTGCTCATGCTGGTCCCTTTCAGGGAGCTGACCTGACCCCACACCTCCCCCTCGATCATTTCTGAACAGTCCTGGGGCCGGTCCAAAGCCAGAGGCCAGGGCTGCCAAGAATCCAGCTTCTGGGCAGAAGCCCGGGGATGGGAGTCTGCACCCCCAGAATGGGCTGGGCCTGTGTCTGCAGATGACCAGCCCCTACCCCCCACTGACCACAGCCAGCACCCCTCTGTGTCTACACCCCACGCACAGGAACTCTTTCCCCTGCCTCATTTTCCCTCCCAGGGCCAGGGCCCAGCCTCCTCGCCTCCCCCAAGACACACACCTCTCCTCCTCACAGTGGTCACAGCTGCCCTGCGCTGAGCCCCCGCCAGCCCGGGATGACCTGGGGCGGAAGCAGAAGGACAGGGTCACCTGTGAGGACTCAACAGGGGGCAGGACCTCAGAGATAGGCTGTCCACCCAGGAAGGCCTCTGCGCGCAGGGAGACATCTCAGCGTGCAGCGGTTAACAGCCTGAGTCTCCCATAGCGCTCCCGGGCCAGACGGGCAGGACCAGTGTAACTGGAAGGTCACACAAAGGGTGGGCTTGTGCCCAAGGCCGGGGGGCCCCAGGCTGAGAAGGGTACCCCGGGGGACCCCAGCCACAGTCCCAGCAGCCGGCTGTGGGGGAAGCTGTGCCCAGCACGCCTGGCCTTCGGGCCCCACTTGGGTGGCAGATCTGGTTACCTTGGTTACTACGGCCCAACTGGGCTGTCACCATCCAGCCCACTGGGCCTTTTGGAACCCAACTCATACAGTGCAAGTCTCCACCCTCCCAGGGTCCCTGGGCAGCGAGAGGGAATGCTGGGGAATGCTGGGCGGGCTTGTGGGAGGGCATCCCAGCCCCAGGTGAGACACAGACGTGCTCAGAGTTCCCAGGCAAGGAGGGGCCAAGACACATGCTCCCCACACCCACCCGGGCTGCTGGGCGGCATCTCTGGGACTGAGAGAGGACCAGGCGCGCAGGAGCTCCGCCCTCACTCAGCAGCAGCAGGTGGGGGCCCAGGCCAGGGTCAGAGCCTCTTACGTAAGCAGCCCTGCGGGCCGAGGCTGCAGCTGGCCGCCAGCGCCCTGTCCTCCCCAGCATCACGGCATCACGAGCCTCCAGTGGGCTGTCCTTGGGCCCTGGGTGGAGGCCAAGCCAGGCCCATATATAGGGGTCTCTCCAGTGGCCTCTGCTCCTCCTGCCACCTCCCTCCCTCTGCCTGCGCGGCTGGCATCACAGGCCCTGGTCACACATCAGCTCCAGGACAATGGCCGCTCTGCACACTCTGCGGATGGGACTGGTCCTGCTGGGGGTCCTGGGAGTCCTGCGGGCGCGGGCTCAGCCCCAGGTCTCCCCGCAGCCCAACTTCCAACAGGACAAGGTGAGGGGCTCCCCCGCCCAGTCCCCCAGGCGGCACAGGGCCCTGTCAGCGGAGGGGGGCGTTCTCTGGGGCCGAGCTGTCTTCCTGCGAAGGGAGCTGAGTAGAGGGAGGAGGCTGACCAGAAGGCCCCGGTCCCCGGGCCTGCGGCGATCCGCCAACCCAGAGCGCAGAGCCGCGGTTCCCCGACCGGCCGGGAAGCACGCGCGTCCGTGAGCGCGCACACGCCACGTGCGGACACGCGTGCCCGCGCCACCCGGCGCGTCCCCCTCTCCGCCAAGCCCACGACGCCGGAGGGAACCGGCGCACGTTCCACACCTGGGTCCCGGGGCGCACGGGGCGCGAGCGCGCCGACGGGGACGGCCACCCGGACGGCCGCGCAAACCCGAGCGTCGCGCGCGCCCCGCGGCCGGCCCCGGGCAGCACCGCCCGCCCCAGCCCCCTAGGGCCGCCCCCTCCCGCCCCGCAACCAGCCGGGCCAGACCGGGGGCGGGGCCGGCTGGAGGCCGGGGGCGGGGCCGGGGCGGGGCCGGCTGGAGGCCGGGGGCGGGGCCGGGGCGGGGCCGG
>ML106112.1:35747-72778 GCA_003697995.1 Taxidea taxus jeffersonii | reverse complement strand
GGCCGACCCGGGCGGGGTCGTTCGCCGCAGTTCCTGGGGCGCTGGTTCACCTCGGGCCTCGCCTCCAACTCGAGCTGGTTCCGGGAGAAGAAGAGCGTGCTGTCCATGTGCGTGTCCACGGTGGCCCTGACTGCGGACGCAGGCCTCAACCTCACCTCCACCTTCCTCAGGTGGGGCGGCGGGCCGGGCGCTCCCCGCCCCAGGGCCACGGTCTGGGGACAGCCCCTGGCCTGACCCCTGACCCCTTGTGTGGCCTGCCCCCAGGAAAGAGCAGTGTGAGACGCGGACCCTGCTGCTGCGGCCGGCAGGAACCCCAGGCTGCTACAGCTACACCAGCCCCCGTGAGTGGGGCCCCCTCTAGGGCCCCCTGGGTCCAGCGCGGCCGGGAGTCCCGCCTGCGCCAGCAGGACAGGGGGCGGGCTGGTGGCCCCTCCACGGGGGTCTGCTAGCCCGCGGTCTGGCCTGGACCTGCTCAGGCTCCGGTGCGGGGTCCAGGAACCCTCCCTCGGGCACTAGGCCCTCTTTGGGGCTGATCTCCAGGCCCCTCCCTGCCCCCCATAATGGTATTTCCTCAGGTGAAGCACACAGGAGTAGCCCCCCAACCCCCTCACTCCTCCCCACGGTTTCCCATCCCAGAAGCAGGGCCAGGGGCCTCTTCACTCCCCCCCACCATTTACCCCTTCCTTGGGGATGGCTTCCCCCTGGGAAATCTTTCCTCTTCTTCCCAGTTCTGGCCGAGGGGCTTGAGGGTTGCACTATGACCCCTAACGTTCTGGTCCTGTGTGTCTGCTGCCCCCCCGGGTTTCTGGCTGGAGGACCCTGGGCCTGCAGATTTCCGGGTGGTCTGCCCGGAGGCTGGGGGCTGGCCACGCGTCTCCCTCGGAGGGGGGCCATCCCCGGCTCCTGCCCACAGCCGCCCAGGGGGAGAGCACCCCTTCCCGGGCAGAGGTGGGCCGGAGGTCTGGGGCCAGGGTTCCCAACCCGGCTTCCCTCCCGGCTTCCCAGACTGGGGCAGCACCCACGACGTGTGGGTGGTGGCGACAGACTACGAGGAGTTTGCGCTTCTCTACACGGCTGGCACCAAGGGCCTCGGCCGGGACTTCCACATGGCCACCCTCTACAGTATGCACCCCACACCGCACCCCACACGGGGACTCACAGCGCGGCCTGAGATGGCTGCCTGCAGGGGGGCTCCCCAGGCCCCGGGGGTGGGGCGCCTGGGTCCCCGCCCACCAGAGGCCCCGGCTTCTTCCCACCGCAGGCCGCACCCAGACCCCGAGGGCCGAGATAAAGGAGAAATTTAGCACCTTTGCCAAGACCCAGGGCTTCACAGAGGATACCATTGTCTTCCTGCCGCAGACCGGTGAGGGGGGTTGCTAATCTGATGGGGAGGGGATTAGGGTCAGATCTGAGGCGGACAGTGTCCTGATCCTGGGGGCGTGGTGCATCCGGCCAGACCGCCCACGGTCTGTGGTCGGCACACTGTGGCCTCTGGGCTGGGGGCAGCCCGTCCTCACCCCAGACCTTGGCCTGCAGCCCCTGGGCTGGGCACAGGAAGGTACTCCTTCTGCAGGAAAACCCCCCTCCCACCTCCCCCGTTTCACCAAGCAGCCAGCATTCCGGGCCCCTGGTCAGCCCTCGGGACACAGGGTCCCCAGCACGGTGGGAGGCGGGCACTAGAAACAGAACCAGGGGGGGTACAGGAGCACACGGGGGCTCAGGGCCCGGGGCTTCCCGGAGGCAGGCAGCCTGCTCCGGACCCAGGTGGAGACAGGACTCCTACCACCTTGGAGGGGTGTGCTGGACTCAGCACTTTTGGGGGTGCTCAACTACACCAGCTCTCCAGGGCTGCCAGGAGGGGGCAGTTGGGAAAGTGGCCCTGGCCTGGGGCACTGACCACAGTCCCTGGGGGTCTTTCTTGGCAGACAAATGCATGGAGGAACACAAGTAGGTGAGTGTAGTCAGCTGGGGCTGGCTTCCCCCCTGCAATCCCTGCTCACACCTGACAGCACATCCCCCCCACCCCCCCGCAAGGGTGGTCCCAGGCACATGGGCCTGCCCAAGGGGGAGGGGCTCCACCGGGGTTCACGAGATTCCTGGGGGTTAGAGGAGCTGGAGGCTGGGATAGGAGCTGGCGGATCGATGGGAAGGGGGTTCCTGGAGAGGCTCGCTCCCCTGGGGTGGGGGGCAGGGCACGGTATTGCCTGCCCCGCCCACTGGTCCCACTTTTCTCTGCCAGGTGACCCCGGCCCTCAGGACCTGGCCATCCTGCCCTACTCAGCTCTTTCCTCCAAGACCCCCAAGCCCCCAGCCCTGGCTCCCCCCTGCCCCCACCTTTGCCCCCTCAGGCTTCCTCCTGGCTCTGAGAATAAACTCTGGACGCAAATCAGCATCGAGCTTTTGCCCATCTGTCCTGCGGTCCTCGCTGCCCACGGCCTGGCTCCGGCCCTCTCCCCGCAGACCTGACCACACCTCACTCACTTTGGGCCTCAGTCCCCCCCCCGAAAGTCTCTGAGGCTGGCTCTTCATGACACCCCCGAGGGGTGGGCAAGGGCCCGCTAGTGTTTGTTCCCGGTGGGGCGGGCCTGAAGTCCGGACGCAGAGGAGCAGTCCCATCCGGCCTGCCCCCGGTTCACCGCGGCTCTGGCCTTGCCACAGCCCCTGCAGCCAGCTGCTTCTGGGGTGGGGCCCATCACCTCCTACACCCTGGACAGCTGCCCCCTTGCTCCGAGTCTGGAGAGGCCTGAGGCCCCCGGGAGCTTTGCGTTCGCTGGGTTTTTGAAGGCGTGGGATCGGTACACTCAGACTGGGCTGAGATCAGGGACCTAGAGGACAGAGAGGAAGGTGGCCACCCTGTCCGCACCCCCCCACTGGGATGGACTGACTGAGCAGGCTGATGACTGGACACCCTCACATCCCCTCCAGCCACATGGTGCCTCCTGCCCCTGTGCTCCAGCCCCGCACTTTCACGAGACCCCTGGCGCCAAAGCCGCCCCTGCGCCCCAGAGCACGGCCTCCCTGACCAGCCCTGCCCTGCCCTGCGCCCTCCTGGTTCACAGTGGGCAGCAGCCCCCGCATCGCGCCCCCCGGCACCCCCCGCCCCAGCAAACTTCAGCCAGGACCTACAGAGGCGCCAAGAGTTGTGAGGCTCAGAGATGAGGGCGAGAGCTTCTTGGCAGGCTTCCTGGAGGAGAGGGACTGGGGTGTGTGTGTGTCCGTGCGGAGAGCTAGGGGCAGACATCTCAGAAAACCTGTCCGAAGTTCTCCCCCTGCCTGGAAGGATCTAAAGTCTCAGGCGGAAACAACACCGGGGGTGGGCGGGGCTCTGAGCACCCCACTGGGCCAGGGCGCTGCGGGGCACAACCAGATCCCAGCCTAATCTCAGCGGGCTTGGTCTTGGGCCAGCAGGCCAGCCCCCTAGGGCATTCCGGGGTCATAAAGCCCGGGCTGGAGAGGCCACCTCAGCTGTCCTGCTAAGAACCATCGTCCAGGATGCTGCACCTGCTGGTGGCCGGCTGGGTCTTCGCCCTGCTCGGGGTGTCACCAGGCCAGGCCGAGGTCCCCATCCAGCCCAACTTTGACGCCAGCCAGGTGGGCCCAGGCACCCCCATGCCAGACCCATCCCCTTCTCCTCATGGTTGACCACCCTGGTTTCTCCATCCAGGTCCAGGGGCCGGCATTTTCCCCAGAGAGGCTGGAGGCCAGAGGAGCCCAAGCCTGCCCCCCACTCTCTGGCTCAGGCTCAGACTCAGCTCAAACGGGGGGGCAGGAGAGAGATCCCCATCCACCTGCCCCATCAGCTGAGGGTGGGCCGGGTGGGGAGGACAGCAGCCCCTCAGGCCCGTCTGTGGTTCGGTCTGTGGCTCGTGCCCACCGCCACTCCTGAGGCCTCACATGAAGACGAGTGGCAGCCGTCTGCCGCCATGGTGGGTCAGAGTTGAGGTGGGCCGGGGCCTGTCCCCCAGCTCTCCCTGCACCCTCCCTATAGTTCCAGGGCACCTGGTACGTGGTTGGGGTGGCATCGGATGATCAGGGCTTCCTAGACTCCAAGGACAACCTGAAGATGCCCGTGGTCTTGGTGACCCCCTTGGCGAACGGTGACCTGGCCCTCAAGTTTGGGTACTCTACGTAAGTGACCCCATGAGCCCCACCTCAGCCTGGGCCTTAGACCTGGCCACTGTGAGGGCAGAGGTGAGCCGCCTGGGACCAGAGGTGTTCCCGACACCGTAGGGACTCGGACCCAGGCCCCCAGCTCAGGCAGGCAGCGAGGCTCAGATTCCTGTGCCCGTGTCCCAGCCATGGAGGAGTCCTGTCCCTGTGTTTGCGCGTGGGAGTCTGCTGGGGAGACCCTACATCTCCTGGCTGTCTGCCCGGCCCCCAGCCCCTGAGAGGGTCTCTCACTTCTGAGCGCAGGGTGAGGGGGGCCTCAGGGTGCCGGGCGGCCTGAGCACTGGCTTACCCTGCTGCGTGGTCAGCAGTGCCCAAGGTGTTGCCCTTCGCAATGCCTTCGGGGGGAGTCTTCAGGAAGCTCAGACGCCGTGGTTTCTCCCCTCCCACACCAGGCCCGATGGCGGGTGCCAGAAGGAGGACATGACCTTCACTAAGGGTGCCGTGGATGGGCAGTTCAGCAACAAGGGTGAGAGGTGGTGAGGCCTGGGAGGGCTCGGGGCCAGGGCACGGGGGTGGGAACCCCCCAGGCGGCAGGCTCAGCTGGCTCTTGCCCTCCAGCCTTGGCGCAGACTGACATCCGCGTGGTGTCCACCGACTACAAGCATTTCGCAGTACTGTTTGTGGAGACGCAGAAGGAGGGCGTCCGGAGCGTCTGGCTGCAGCTCTACGGTGGGCAGCCCAGCCTGGGGGTGCTCCCAGCACCCCTGAGTGCCCACTGGTCCCCGGGCACAGGCCTCTCCTCTAGGAGCCCTGCGCCCAAGGCTGGTCGGATCTGTTGTGCACATTCCAGCAAGTTCCAACTCCGTGCAGGGGGAATTGCTGTCCCCTAGTGTCTCCTTGGGACCCGTGTCTGCGGTAGAGGGCTCGGAACCCCTCCCCACCCAGCCCCTCCTCCCTGTGCCCCCCCAGCCCATCTTCCTCCAGACCAGTCCCCCCACCGCCCGCCCCGCCTGACCCCTCTGCTCACTGATGCTCCCTGCCCTCAGCCCGTGCCCCGGAGCTGTTTCCTGAAGGTGCCCAGAAGATGCAGCAGCTGGCACCCCAAGTAGGCCTAAACCCCAGCCAGGGTGCCCTGCTGCCCTCATCAGGTGAGAGCCACCCCCAGGCCGGCTCAGGGCTGCGGGAGAGCCCAGACTCTGAAGGGGAGGGCCAGATGGTGCCTTCCAGATGCTGCGGTGCTGGTGTGCAGGCTGCGAGGCTTGGTTATTCAGGGAGGGTTGGGGCTTCCCCACCCCGGGGCAGGGGCCCTGGCTGTTTCCTCAGGCCCCACTCTCTCCCACAGACCAGTGTGCTGGCGCATTCTCCTAGGTGAGTACCCAGGGGCAGGCCTGGACACCACTCCCCAGACTGTGCAGTGCCCCGTGCCCCATGCCCCAGGGTCCCTCCTGGCCAAAAGTCTGCACCCTGGGAACTGGGTGGGGACCGTCCCATAGAATCAACGGGGGACAGCAGGCAGCAGTGGGGAGGAACAGAGTGGGGCCCTCGGCCTGGGCCCGGGCAGGGCGGGAGGAGGCAAGAAGATGGTGCTCACCCGACTCCACCTGCTTTCTTGTTTGCTAGGAAGGATCCGGCCCAGGAGTGCCCACCGTGGGGGGCCCACGCTCCGCCCTCTAGGCCTTCCCCACACCACTACTCTCTGCCATCCCTTCCCCAGCACAATAAATCATCTCCCAAAGCCCACGGCTGTGCATTTCTTCCACGGGGTTCTGGGACCAGGGAGGGACGCCCTGCTGGGCTGGCGGGGGCCGGTGCTTAGTCCCGGGAGGAGCTCCTGCGAGGAGACACACAGGGATGCCGCAGGGATGCCCTGCCACTCACCAACCCCCCACCCTGGACTGGGGTGTGGCCCTTGCTCAGCGGCCCTGAGGGCACAGTGGTTAAGGATCTGCCTCCCGCTCAGGTCAGGATCCCAGAGTGCTGGGATCGAGCCCCGCATCAGGCTCCCTGCACCACAGGAAGCCTGCTACTCCCTCGCCCGCACCCCCTGCTTGTGTTCCTGCTTTCACTGTCTCTCTGACAAATAAATAAATAACATCTTAAAAAAATAATAAAACCTCAGCCCTGTCCTGCCAGATTTGCTGCCTTAATTGGGGTCCTTCTGGGATAGGGTGTCGCAGTCATTAAGAGCCCCCACGGCCTCCTCCGCACCTGCACCCGACACCTGGCCCCGGCCCGTGCCTTTGCTGCCCTGACCCACACGCCAGCCTCTGGCCACCCCCGTGGACACTTCGAGGCAGGGGCCTGCCCCTGTCTCCTCCCGGCCCCAGCTTGACCCCAGTCTGGAACTGAAGCCCTGGGGGTCAGGAGGAGTGTGTGGAGGGTCCAGAGACCCAGCCCCCGCCCACACGTGTGACCTGTGAGCTCACACACCCACCCCTCCTCCCGAGTCTTGGGCAAGGTCTGCTCACCTAGAGGGGCGTCTGCTGGGAGATGCTGTGGGAGCTCCAGGCGACACAGCAGATGGTGGGCTGATCAGTTGTCATTTGGCTTCCAGGGGGACAGGAGAAGAAGGGGAAGCGGATGCTAGGGCCGCAACACAAGGATTTAAAGTGGAGAGGTGGGGGTGCTTGCTCTCCTGGGGGTAGTTCGGGAAGTCTCACCACCAGCCTCGGCACTCCCACCAGGCTCTGGTCCCCTGCCACTGATCCCTCCTGGGAAGGATCTGGAGTGGGGAGAGGCAAATTGCTCCTCATGGCCTTCTGGACACCCTTTCCTCAGAGAGAGGCTCCGCTCTGGGGTGGGGCAGCCCCACGGGGCCTCTGGATCCCAGAAGGGCTGCCCCCGCCCCGCACCTGCAGACCCGCCTGGGGCTCAGCGTCTGGTCCTGCACCACCCAGCTCACACCGCGCGGGGGCAGCCCTCAGCCGCTCTCTGCCCAGAAGCCGGGGATCTCGCTGGTAGGAAAGGCCAAAGTCCTTAGCTGGCCGAGAAGGCCAGCCCTGACCGGACCGGCCCTCCTCTGACCCCACCACCCACCCTCTTTTCTTCAGCCCTGCTGACCAGCTTGTGTCCCTTGAACAAGCTGGCCCCGAGTGGGCCACAGAGCTGAGATGCATGTGACTCCTGCCTGGGGGGTCTCCTCCCAGCTCTCTGCTTCGTTAGCTCGCTCTGCTCTGCCGAAATCTTTTGCTCAATGCCACCCTGTATGCCCCTCCATAGGCCTCTGGGACCCCAAGCCCTGGCTGCCCTGCCCTCCCCCACAGCCCCCGGCACTGTGGCTGGAGCCTTCCTTAGCCTCGTCCCTTGCCCGCCTACCTTGTGCCCACACCCGCGTTCAGTCAGCCCTGCAGGAGGGCTGAGGCGCTGAAGACCCGGCTATCTGGCACGTTTTCCAGATATTTGTGTAATTTTTAAAAACTTAGATGTTTTGGGGGCACCTGGGTGGCTCAGTGGGTTAAAGCCTCTGCCTTCGGCTCAGGTCATGGTCTCAGGGTCCTGGGATCGAGTCCCGCATCGGGCGCTCTGCTCAGCAGGGAGCCTGCTTCCCCCTCTCTCTCTCTGCCTGCCTCTCTGCCTGCTTGTGATCTCTGTCTGTCAAATAAATAAATAAAATCTTTTTAAAAAATTAGATTTTTCGGTTTTCTTTTCACTTTTTGCAACGAATCTCTGCTTCCGGTCTCGAACTAGCTCCCTGGGGCTCCTGTGACAAATTATCATAAACTTGGTGGCTTAAAACCTAACATTTACCTTCTCTTGGTTCTGGAGGCCAGAATCAGGTTCCCTGGGCCGAGATGGCAGCGCGGGCAGGGCCACACCCCCACTAAGGCTGGGTCGGGGGAGCCTTCTTGCCTGTTCTACCTCTAGGTGGCGGCCACGGCCGAACTGGTAGCTGCGTCACCCCGGCCTCTGGCCCCCTGACCACACTGCCTTCTCCTCTTCTTGGTGAAACCTCCCTCCGCCTCTCTCTTAAGGACACCTGGGACGGCATTCAGATGAGCCAGGAAAACCTCCCATCTCAAGATCCTTACCAGCAACTGCACAAGCCCCTTTCCCATACAAGCTGACCCTGACGCGTCGTCATTCAGCCTGCCCCGTTCTTCCTGGAAACATTGTCCAGGCCTCAAGCACTGTGCCTGGGGGGCCTGATGTTCCAAGCTGTCCTCGGGGCTGGGGACTCCACGCTCACCTCCCTGGGGATGGTCCCCCGCTAGAGGCTGGGGACACGGCAGCCTCCGCCATCTCCATCCGAGCTCATACAGCAAAGCAGCGGCCCCTCTCCAAACCCGCCCCCGCCCAGCGGTCTCGGGGTTTCCACACGCACCACCTGCAGCTCTCAACCGGGATCCCTCCTTCCCTCGCCCCGAGCTCTCTCCCCCAGTGTCCACCGCTCTGCCCAGAGGGACTCAGCAGCCCTCTGCTATTCCCCCTGGCCCCCCAGCCTCCACCCCTACAGCCCTCAGCAGCCTCTCATGGTGCTCAATACAGGCTCTATACACATGAATACTGCAGCACTCCCCACCCCACCCCTGCGTACACCCTCCCGCAGCTCCCCACTCTGCATTCCTTCCTCCACAATATTTACTGAATGTCTCTGTGCCAAGCAGTGTCTGAGCTCTGGCAATGCTGTGGCAAGTGAAACACACAGAAAGGCCTGCCCTGTGGACCTCTGGGGGAACTGGGCAATAAACAGGAGAAATAAATGCATTAGTGGCCCATTGCTGAATGACAAATTACCCCCGAATTCAGTGGCCTAAAACAAACAAGCATATATGATCCCCCAGTTTCTGAGGGTCGGGAACCTGGTCCTGGTGTTCTCGGGCCTCTGGCCCACGATTTCTCAGGATGCTGCTGTCCGGCCACTGGCGGGGGCTCCGTGGCCCTCGGGAGGCTCCCCTGGGAGGGGTCTGCGTGCCAGCTCCCTCACGAACCCTGGCCAGGCCTTGGTCCTTTGCCATGTGGGCATGTCCCCAGAGCTGCCACACGTCGTGATTGGCAAGTCAGGGAGGGAGAAGGACAGGCCACTACTTCTGCCGCATTCTACTGGCTGGAAGCAAGTTACTGAACGCAGCCCACACTCAGGGGCCGATCCGTGAAAGTTGGAACACGGGAGGAGGGATGGTTGGGGCCGTCTTAGAGGCCGCTGGCACAGTGAGGAAACCAGAATATACTGTATATGGGGACAAGTCTGGAAAACGAGTACAGAAAACAGGAGAGAGGACAGGAGATGCTGGGCGGGCTGTGGACCTCGATGTAAGGGGACTAGGGAAGGCCTTGCTGAGAAGGCGACCCTTCACTGAAGACCTGAAGGAAGCATATGAGTCTGGGCCCTGGGTGTGCCAGGCAAAGGTCCTGAAGCACCAGCCGGAGGGTGTCAACCAGGGGAAGGGCAGGGCGGGGCCAGGCTGGGCTGCAGGCCTGCAGGGGACGCACCAGCAGGGCCTGAACACCCCCCAGCCGCCTCTCTGTGGCCACCCGGGTGCCCCCTGGCCCTCTTGCAGAGCCTGGAGCGGACCTGTGCTGTGCCAGCTGTGGGCCTTCCTCCATGCCTGCTCCCTCTGCCCGGGATCCGCTATCCTGTCGCGCACGGCCCCCCTCTTGTCCAGGTCACAGCTCGAACGGCTCAAACGGCTACGAGAGCTTCCTGTTTCCTGTGTTTATTGTCAGCCCGTTAGATCTCACAAGCCCCAGGCGACCGGAGACCTTGTCGGCGGGTGAAGGTGTGCCCGAGGCAGGACGCCGGGCATGAGGGGCCGGGCGAAGGCGGGGAACGGACGGGTCGCGTCCTTTATTCCCTTGCATCGGGCCGGGGTAGGGCTTGGCGGAGGCGGAGACGCCGTGAGCAGCATCTCGCGGGGGGCGAGGGCCGCTGTGGACGGCAGGAGGAGGCCGCTGGCACCGCCGCGGGCGAAGCGCAAACGGGGGGAACCCCGGACTCGGCGGGGCGGCGGGCAGAGCCCCGGACGCGGGCCTGGGGACCCCGCCCCGAGAGCCCCGAGAGCCCCGCCCCAGGCTCGCACGCCCCGCCCAGCGCCCTAAGCTCGGTCGGCCGCGCCCCCCGGCCCCGCGCGGTTCCGGGGCTCGGGGCGGGGACAGGGCCGTAAGCCCCGCCCCGCGCAGGCCCCGTGGGCACCGCTCGCGCCCCGCCCCGCGCTCCCGAGCTGGGCTCCCGCGCTGCGCCCCGGGCCTGCGGGCGCGCGGCCGGGTTGGTGGCCCTCCGCTCGCCATGGTGCCGCCGCCGCCGCCGCTGTCACCGCCTCTTTGCACGCTGCCGCCGGGCCCCGGGCCCCCGCGCTTCGTGTGCTTTTGCGAGGGGGAGGGGGGCGAGGACGGAGGCCCCGGCGGCTTCAACCTCTAGTGAGTGGCGGCGCGCGGCGTGGGGGCGCGGACAGTCCGGCGGGCGGGCGGGTCTGACAGCCGCTCCCCCCGCAGTGTGACGGACGCCGCGGAGCTTTGGAGCACCTGCTTCACGGCGGACAGCCTGGCGGCCCTCGTGGGTACCGGGGCTCCCCGGCGGGCCTGGAAGCCCCCAGCACCCCCGACTGCAGTGCGGCCCGCCTACGAGATGGAGGGGGGCGGTCTGGGATCCCCGGGGGGAGGCGGGTCTGGACACCCTTCCCCGAGCTTTGGAGCTCTAGGCCTAAGATGGGCCCGGCGTCGCGGGTGGCTCTGGGTCGGGCAGCTTTGGGGTGGTTCCAGGGTCTTGGGCAGCTGGTGAGCAGCCCCTGTGCCCTGTAGAAAGCCCGTTTTGGCCTGAGCGCGGCTGAGGATATCACTTCCCGGTTCAGGTGAGCCCCGGGCAGGGAGGAAGGGGGGGTGGGAGGAAGGGGTCTGGACACAGCACTCCGCACCCCTCCTTTCCCAGGGCAGCCTGCGAGCAGCGAGCTCTGACTTTCGTCCTGCGGGAAGACGGAGCATCCCTCACCCTTTCAGGGGGGCCCTCAGCACTGGATCTTGACCTCTCCAAGGTGCCGGGCCCAGAGGCAGCCTCCAGGTTGCAGGCGCTGACACTGAGGCTAGCGGACCGAGTGTGCACCTTGACGAGGCAGCTGGCAGGTGGGGTGGGGGGGTGTGCCCCGAACCTTCACCAGGGCCCCCCGCCCCCGCTCGTGCCTCCACTCTTGGCTTTCTTCCCCAGCTGCGGAGGTGACAGCTGCCAGCCCCAGAGAGAGCCCTTGTCTGGTGGGGCCTCAGCTCTTCTTACCAGGTAAGGCCTGTCACATGACTTGAGCTGGGGCTGTGTCCTTCCCTCTGCGACTGTCTTCCCCAGGACAAGAGTCCAACTCCAGACGAGGCGTGTGGAGAAGGGGTTGTGGCCCTGAAACTGGACCGGACTCAGGAACCCCCTCCTGTCCTGTTTCCCTCAGACCCAGACCCTCAGAGAGGCGACCCTGGACTCGGGGTCAGGAGGCGGTGTCCAGGAGAGTCCCTCATCAACCCCGGCTTCAGGAGGTACTCAGCCACTCGGCCACCTGTCCCTCCCTCCTGTGCTGGGGTGCTGCTGTACGCCCCCCTGCCCCCCCACTCCATAACACCACAGTGTCACTTCCCCTTCTCTCCTAGTAAGAAACCAGCCGGTGGTGTAGACTTTGAGAGCCCCTGAAGGTGCCGCAGAGTGTGATCCTGCCAGCAATCTGCCTGTGGGGTGGAGACAGCCTCTGAGCCGTCCGCACCCACCCGTCCTGCTGGAGGGTGGGCACACACCTGCTCCTCACACCCCTTCTCCACCGAATAAATGCTTCCTCAGAGGGAGGAACCGGCCACACTCCGGCTTCTGGGGGCTGGCTGGGGGAGAGGGATCAGAGATCTCCCTGGGACCTGGCACCTGGCACATGGCCGGGTGGGAGGAAGCTGTTGCAGCAGCCTTCACACTCCCTGGGGCGGGGCGGGGCGGGGGTCCCTCGCTCTCCGGGCTCACCCAGCTCCCCGGCCTGGTCTGCATAGGAGCCAAGGGCCTGGAAGGCAGGGCAGCGTTCCTCAAGGCTGGAACTGGTTGCCAGCTACTCCCGGCACACACTTCACTCTCCCAGACCCCACCCGGCAGGGCCCGGCCTCGGGTATCCCACCCTGCATACACACTAGGCCCTGTGGAAGTCGGAGGGGGGCCTGCTCCCTGGGGCAGGGCTGAGGAATGTGGGCTGGCCCCGCCCACTGGCCTGGAGCCCCTAGGTGCCCAGGCTGGGCTCCTGGTCCCCACCCTCCTTGGCCATCCTGCTGCCCCACCCTGGCCTGACTGGTTTGGGAGCCCAATCCAGTCCCCCCCGCCACCCCTGATAGGGTGAGTGGAGGGTTGGGCAGAACCACCCACTGGGTTCTCTGCCCCTGTCGTTCTGGGCTATCAGCTGGAGCTGTGGGATCCTGGTGGGGACTTGGGGGTGGCAGAAATCGAGGGCCCTCCGGTCCCTCGGAGGTCAGGACACATTCTCTGGGGGCACAGGTGCCTTTATGGGGCTGTAGGAGAGGGGGCAGGCGGTGGCGGGAGACGGCAGGGGAGGGGTTAGCTGGGGCGCACGGCCGTCCGGTAGGCCGCCAGGATCTCAGTGCTGGATGGACACGTGTACTTGAACTCCTTCACTTGCCGCGCGCTGTCCAGGTAGCGGCGGACCCCGCGCAGCTCGGCCGGTATGGGCGCCCGGCGGAAGTGCGTGCACACCGTCTGCGGGCGAGGGCGCGACCAGGTCAGGGCCTTTGAGGAGCGCGCCCCCGCGCCCCGCGTCCCGCGCGGTCACTCACGTCCACGATGTGCAGCTTGGGCAGCAGGCTGCAGTCAGCCAGCGTGAGCTGGTCGCCGTCCAGGAAGCGGCGGCCCGACTCGCGGAGCTGGGGTTCCCGCGCGCGCTCGTGCCCCAGGGGTGTGCGCAGGTAGCCGTCCAGCCTGGTGAGCGCTCGCAGCAGCATCTGGTACAGGGCTGGGGTGGTGGGGCGCAGTGAGGCCCAGGCCTGGGCCAACTCCCCCCACCCTCCCGGGGCCTCCAGAGCCGCCTCACCTTCGTCCTGCGTGGGCACCGGGTTCTTGATGAAGGCGGAGAACCTGTGAAAGACGTCGTTGCCCGCCGTGGTGGACTCCCTGTAGCGGGGCGCCAGGCTGGGGAATCTACCGGGAAGTAGGGGGTCTCTGGTCAGCCCCGCGTGCTGCACCCCCTTCCCCACGAGAACCACGGCGTTCTTCCTGGGCTTCTCCCTGGGGGGCCCCGTACCGCCCCCCCAGGCCCGGAGCCCTCACTCAGGGGGCCCCAACGTCTCCTCCAGAAACTCCTCGATCTGCAGGGTGTCTGTTTTGGCATCGCCGTCGTAGAGAAGGATGGGCAGCTGCGAGCCAGGGGCAAAGTCCTTAAGCACATCCAGGGACCTGTGGGCATGAGGCAGCGGGAGAAGTGGCTGGTCAGGAGGGCCAGAGACCAGGGAGCGGCCCCTGTGGAGGCGGGGGGCTCACCTGCGAGTGTCCACCGTGGTCAGGGTGAAGGGCACGCCCTTGAGAAGCAGGAGCATGAAGAGCCGCTGGCAAGAAGGGCAGGGTCCCACGCTCTCGCCGTCTTCGCTGGCCTGGCGTGCGGGCGGTAGAGGAGTGGGGCAGAGAGCAGACCTAAGAATTCCGCCAGAGGGGACCCTGCCTCCCACCGCCGAGAGCCTGACATGGTCCGGGGCTCCAGCTTGGTTGGGCGCAGCCTGGACAAGTGGTCGCTGAGAGCCCTTGACTGGGTCCCGGGAGGTGGGAGGGGCACGGGGACATGGGGGTGGGGCCCAAGCTCTGGAGCCCGGCCCTCCACCCTTATCTTCAGCACCTGGGGCTCCGGCCCTGCAGGCAGGTCACAGGGGTGGGGTGGGCCGAGTGAGCTGTTTTCTGAGTGATTCACTTGCCAAACTGGACACTGGCTGTAGGCCGGCGGGCCTGTCCCCTACCCTGTCCCCTACCCCGACAGTGGGGAGGAGGCCAGGCTCTGGCAGCCCCGGTCCAGGGGTCCACAGATCCGGACAGTGATGTGAGCATCCGGGGATCAGCAGGCCCAGACCCCTCCCACTGCACTGACCTCAAGCTCCACCCGGGCCTGGCCACCAGCGGCCCGATGGGTACCTCCCCACCTGGGGGCTTTTTCTCCAGAAGGGTTGGGCTGGGTCCAGGAGCTAAGGCTGGGAGTTGGCGCCCCCATGCCCTTGGGGACAGCTCACTGGGCTCCCCCCTCCCCGTCCTGGTCCCTCTTTCTAAGTCTCTGTAGAGCTACCGGAGCCCACTCCCAGGGAGAGAGTGCAGACCCTCTGCCTGCCCCAGAAGCAGAGCCCCCGCAGAGCACACTCATCCCCGAGGCCGCCCTCCCAGCCCAGGGGCACCTTGACAAACAGCTGGAGCTTGGCAGTCTCCGCCATGGCTGGGAGCAGAGGCAGCAGCAGGGGCAGCAGTGGCGATGGCGACAGCGGGGCAGGGGTGGGGGCCTGGAGAGTCCTTTAAGACTCCTGGGGTGCCCCGCCCTCCCCGGTCCAGGGCCCGCCCTGACGAGTCAGCCGTGCAGGTGGTTGGTGCTCGTGTGCAAGCATGAGGGTGTGACCGGGGGTGCTGAGTGCGCAGGGTTGTGTGGATGCAGGCAGGGGGAGAAGGGTGCCAGTCTGGGAAGAGGGCAGCTCGGGATCAGACTCACTCCTGCCATGAGCTCCACAGCCCTCCTCTTGTCTGCCGGGGTTCCCTCCAGAAAGCTGGGGAGCGCGTCGGAGAAATAAATGAACAGCCTGGCCCTAGCCTCAGTTTCCCAGTCTGCGGGCCCCCCCGGAAGGGGACGCCCCTCCCATCCCTGGGTTGGGTCTGGCAGAGCCCCGCCCGCCAGGCCCGCCCCATTCCAGGAGAGCTGCGGGCCGGCTCGGGTGTCCCAGGTCAGCCAACCCCACGCCTCCCGCCCTCCCGGTGGGGTTCCAGGCAGGCTTCCCTCCTCCCCCCGTCCTCCTCCTCCTTTCTTCAAGATTTTATTTATTTATTTGACAGAGAGAGCGCGAGCACTAGCAGGGGGAGCAGCAGAGGGAGAGGGAGAAGCAGGCTCCCCACTGAGCAGGGAGCCCTACCCGGGGCTCAAGCCCAGGACCCTGGGGCCGCGACTGGGGCCGAAGGCAGACGCCCAAGCGACTGAGCCCCCCGGCGCCCCAGCTCTTCCCCTTCTTAGCCTTTCAACAGAAGCACCGGGAGGGTTAGAAGCCACAGCCTCCCGAGGCCCTTCCCGTGGCTGGAAGGAACCCACGAGGACACGTGTGTGCACACACCCCGAGCCTGCTCCGCCCCAGTCGGGGCCCCGCCCCCACGCAGTGGGGGCGTGTCCCGAGGGAGGGGCCTGCGAAGGCTCCACCCCCGGGTGGCGGAGCCGGGGATCTGCCCGCCCCGTGGCCTCCTCCCCCAGGGCCTTTCCGGGACCCCGCGGGGTTCAGGGCTCCCAGACGCAGCCTGGTGCTGACCCTGCAGACGAGCTGGGCACTGGCTCCCTTCCGGGGCACCAGTCTCTCTGCTGTCGGCCTGCTCATCGGCCTGCCCGGGCGCGCGCCACAGCCCCAGGGAAGGGCCCAAGGCCCCCACGGCCGCAGGTGCTGCCCCACGGCCGCAGGTGCTCACCAGCCTTCCCGTGGGTCTTTCTGTGTGTATAAAAATACCCTTAGGCATCTGTAGAAACAGTCGTGAAATGGACCAGTGACCAGGTGGTTCAGAGAAGAGGTCTACCAACACAGGATGTGTGGGAGTGCGTGTCACTTCACACTTATTTCAGGAGATAAAGTAGGACGAGACGGTTCGGGGCTGCAGGCGGCAGGTGTGCGGGGCGAGGGTGTGAGCACACATTGCCCGGTCTGTGTTGGCCGGCAAAACCATCCAGACGGCTCAGCCCCCCGGGAATCAGCCCATAAGTGTCCCTGTAAATGCACTCAGGACATATAAACAGATCCAAGCAGGGCGCCTGGGGGACTCAGTGGGTTAAAGCCTCTGCCTTCAGCTCAGGTCATGATCTCGGGGTCCTGGGATCGAGCCCCGCATCCGGCGCTCTGCTCAGCAGGGAGCCTGCTTCCTTCTCTCTCTCTGCCTGCCTCTCTGCCTCCTTGTGATCTCCGTCTGTCAAATAAATAAATAAAATCTTGATCCCGGGGTCTGCTTCTCCCTCTCCCTCTGCCCCTTGCTCCTGCTCTAAGGCAAACAAATAAATAAAATCCTAAAAGAAAAATCTTTAAGATGAGAGCAATGAATGACATGTTGATTTTTTAAAAACCCATGAATCCACAGTGATATACTTCTTAAAGTGGAGATGTTTGAAGAAAATGTCAGCTAATAAGCACGGAAAGGATGAAATAATCAGAAAACTACCATTTGGGGGGTGCCTGTGTGCTCAGTGGGCTAAGTCTCCGGCTCTGGGTTTCCGCTCAGGTGCTCAGGTCATGATCTCAGGGTGATGGAATCAAGTCCCACTTAGGGCTCTGCGCTCATGAGGGAGTTCGCCTAGAAATTCTCTCCCTCTGCCAGTCCCCCCCACTCTCTCTCAAAATAAATAAATCTTAAAAAAAACACACATACAAGAAAGAAAAAAAGGGAAATCGCCAGCACCCCCCACCCCAACCAGGGTGAAAGGGTTTTGAGAAACATGACCCTTCATCCTCCTAGGAAATCTTATGTCCCTTCCAGTCCCCTGGAAGGGGTCTCTTCTGGGACACTGACCATGGCCAAGCTCGAGGGATACAGATTTTGGGACCCTTCCTTGTGGCTGGTCTCCAGGCTCCATTGGTGCTGGGCCCGGGTCCCCCTGCCCCCACCCTGTTCCTGGGAGCCTCCACACTGCCCCCAACCTTCTAACATGTTCCCTCCTGGACTCAGGTCCCAGCCTAGAGGTCACCTCCTGCAAGCCCCCCATCCCGGATGAGATCAACACAGCCCAGCAACGCCGTTGGCCTGTGGGCCCTAAGTGGGCCCTGGGCTCCGGGGCAGGGAGAAGGCGGCACAGAGAGCACACCCGGCCAGCCAGCAACAAGGCACAAAGAAGCCCACTCGGGACCTGGCTCCTGGCAGGAGGTCTAGGCTGTATGGGTGGGGCAGGGGAGGGGAGTGACGGGCAGCCCCTGTCTCCGAAGTCCCCCGGTTCCAGCTGCTGTTCAGAGGGAGGCGGGCCCCTTGTCCTCCTCCAGGCTGACCCAGCCACCTTCCCGCTACCCTGGCCTCAGTGCTCGGGGACATGGCATCTGTGCCTGTGAGGCACACACCATAAGCTTGCATGGGGGGAGCACGCATCTTCACCCCAAGATGGCCTTGCCCCCAAAATGGGCTCTCCCCACTCCACACGTACAGGCCTGCATGGACTTTTTTGTTTATTTATCTTAAAACAAACATCTGTGCGCTATGTACAGGTCCGGCTCCCGGGTGGGTGGGTGTGCAGGGGGCCAAGCTGGGTGGGAGAGCAATGGCAGCTGGAGGGGATGCGGAGGGGATCTGGCCCTTGCCGGCCAGTGGAGCCAGCTTCTCCATTCCTGCCACCCGGCCTGCCACCTGGAGGCGTCCCCTCCCTGTCCCACTCCCACAGCTTCCCTCAGGTGGGGGCTGCCGTGCAGGAGAGCAAGAGGAGGAAGCCTCTTTCTAAAGCAAAATAAATAAAGGCCTGGGGACGGGACCAACCCAGTCCTGGCCTCAGCGCCAGACCAGCCCATCAGTCCTGGGGTCAGAGCAAAGCCCATTCAGGACATCAGGCCTGGCCAGCAGAGTATGCTGGTACCTGGTGGCCTGTGTCACCCCAGCGGCCCGAGGGGCGGCGGGCAGAGCTGGACAGGGGCAGAGACTAGGGGACGGCCCGACCCCAAGGCTTTAAGGCAGAGCAGGGAGAGGGTGTGCGCAGCCCAGGGCCAGGCCGACCTTTGGCACAATCAGGGGAGGGCAGCGCAGTGGCCTCAGGCAGGGCTGAGGACAGGTAAGGGGCTGGAGGGGGCAGGAAGCCCTTGGTCCTGGACCTCCCGTTCCAGGGCCTTGTGGGCGGGCACTGGGGGCATGGGGTGGGGCCTCGGCCACCGCCTGACTTCTGTCCCCACAGCATGTCCTTGAGCCAGCGCCTGGCGGTCAGCAGAGTGTGTCTGTGTTGAAGGAGAGCTGGGCCTGGTGGATAGACAGCAGGCAGGCCGGGCTTGCGGAGGCATCCACAAACCCCCGCACCCCCCCCACCCCGCGCCTGGGACGGGGCACCCCTCCGTCTCCCTGGAGTCCTCCCTCGTGGCGAAGCCTCCTCTGGTCTCTGAATCTGGTGGCTGCCGCGTCTCCCGCTCTCTCCCGGCCCTAGGCTCTGCTCCCTGCTACCCTGCTCTGCCTGTCCTTGAAATGCTGCAAGGTTCCCAACCAGCCACGGGGTCTGCGGTGAGTCTGTGTCTGCCTGTGCCGGGGTCTGGTGTCCGCCCCTAGCCCTCCGTCTCAGCTCCCTCTGTGCCCTTGAGCTCAGGACCCCAAACGTCCCCAGGTGACCCCCCCACCACTCCTCCGGCCCACAAGCCCCAGCCCTCCGGCCACGTGGCTCACCCGCTCCTCCTCGAAGCTGATGAGGCCCTCGTCCTCCGTGTCCAGGTCCTCGGGCTCATCGGCCACCAGGGCCCTTAACTCCGTGGGGGCGGGCCGCGGCCGGAAAAGGCTGAGCAGGCGGCCCAGGGGCGACCGCAGGGCCGAGGGCGGCTCAGTCTCCTGCTGCTCCAGGTTGTCACTCTGCTTCTTGGCGAAGTTCACGAACACCTGGCGGGCGGGGCGGGCGGTGAGCGGAGGCCGGCCCTGCCCGCCCCCGCGCCCACCGGGGCACTCACGTTGTCCAGCGTGGTCTGGCTGACCGAGTAGTCCTCGATGCCCAGCACGCCCACCACCTGCTCCATCTTGCTGAACACCTGGGCCAGCGAGATGTGCTGCGACCGCAGCTGGTACTGCACCTTCGTGTGGTGCCGCTCCTGGGGGGACGCGGGGTCAGAGGCCGCCGGCAGGCCCCCAGCCCCACCCCCGGGGCCCCGCCCACCTTGAGCACCGCCTCCGGAAAGTTCCGGTTGAAGAACCGCACCACGTCCTTGACGTTCTGGCTGCTCTTGGTCCTCACGGTGATCATGTAGCCGTCTCCAAACCTGCGGGACAGGCCTGTGGCCCCGACTGCCCGGCGGCCCACCGCCGCCGCGGGTCGTGTCCCCGCCGCCCCGCCACACACCCCACGGCCTGCCACCCCACGCCGGCGCCGCGGGCTCGGCTCACCTGTTCTTCAGGTGCTGGATGCTGCCCAGGCAGCGCAGGCGCCCGTTCACCATGATGGCCAGACGCGTGCACAGCGCCTCGCACTCCTCCATGCTGCGGGCAGAGGCACGGGCTGGCGGGGCGGAGGCCGGGGCACCGGGGGCGGGGCAGGGGGCGGGGCGGTCAGGACGGGGACACACCTGTGCGACGTCAGCACCACCGAGCGCCCCGTCTTGATGAGGTCCAGAATGAGGTTCCAGAGGAAGCGCCGGGCCTTGGGGTCCATGCCTGTGGTGGGCTCGTCCTGGGGGACCGCCAGGCTCAGCCGCTGCGGCCAGCCCCACGCGTGCCCGCCCCCCCCCCCACCGGCTCGCCAGAGGGCTGCGGGCGTGCCGACCCCTGCCCCGGCTCACCAGGAAGATGAAGGCGGGGTACCCGATGAGGGCGATGGCCGTGGACAGCTTGCGCTTGTTGCCCCCGCTGTAGGTGCCCGCCGGCTTGTCCGCGTACTTGCTCAGCTCCAGCTTCTCCAGGGCCCACTTCACCACCTGGGGGCCAGAAGCCGGTCAGGGCCCGCCCCTCCCGTCGGCCCCTCCCGTCGGCCCCTCCCCTGCGCGCGCGCCCCTCACCCGCGCCTCGTCCTTCCAGGGGATGCCGCGGAGCCGCGTGTACAGCTGCAGATGCTCCCGGGCCGTGAGCTCGTCGAACAGGGCGTCGAACTGCGGGCAGTACCCCAGACTCTGCTGCACCTGGAGCAGCTCCTTGAGCACGCTGGGGACACCGAGCCGTCAGCGCCGGCGGCCGCAGCCACCCCACCCGCCCAGGCGCCCGCCCGCCTGCACCTGTGCCCGTTGACAAAGGCCTCGCCCCCCGTTGTGCTCTCGTCGCCCGTCAGCATCTTGAAGGTGCTGGTCTTGCCGGCGCCGTTCACGCCCAGGAGGCCAAAGCACTCGCCGGGACGCACGCCCAGGCACAGGCGATCCACTGCCAGGATGCGGCCGATCTTCCGCGACTTGTACACCTGGCGCCGGGAGGGCTCGCCCGCTCAGCAGGGGCCCAACCAGGCCAGGCCGCCCTTGAGCCACACCCGCACCTGGGCCCCACCCCTGCCTGGAAACACGCCTCCCACCGAGGCTCCACCCCCACCTGGGACCGCCCCCACCAGAAACACGCCTCCACCTGGGCTCCAGCCCCGCTCCCAAGCCCAGGGCCCACCTTGGTCAGGTTCTCGATCTTGACCATGTCATTGTCAGCATCCCCCCGCAGCACTCGCTGCCGCTCGCTGGCCACGTCCACATCATCCTCCACGGGCTTGGTGGACACTGGCATACGCCTGCGGGGACAGCGTGGGCAGTGCCATCGCCCAGAGGGCCCCCCCCCCCCCCCCCCCGCGCTGTGGCCCCACCTCCCCGCCCTCCCCGACTCACTGTGGCCGCCGCAGGAAGTTGTACTGGCACATGATGGTGAGGAAGAAGCCCACGAAGCCCTCGACGGTCATGGCCACCAGCCCCCTGGTGACAATGTCCCACTCGAACGGGGACTTCATCTTGTCAAACTGGCCTGTGGGGCAGCGGGCTCAGGGCCTGTGCCTGGGGGCTCCACCCGCGCCTGCACGTCCCCTTCTCTGGGCCGGGCATGACCCGGCCGGCAGCCCGCCCGCCCGCTCACCGATCTTGGCGTAGTACTCGTTGATGTACTCGTTGTAGGCCATCTCCATGAGCCCGTGGCCCAGGTTGTAGTTGGGGAAGATGAGGAAGCAGCTTTTCAGGTAACTATTGACCACCTTCAAGTCCTGGAGAGTCACCGGGGGTCACAAGCACAGCCTAGGCCCTGCCGCCCCGTGCCCCCGCTCAGCTGTGGCCTCCTCCCCAGCCCGCTGCCCCACCTTGTCATGCTCAAAGAGCTGCAGCAGGAAGGTGGCCACCGTGGCCGTGATGCCAATGAAGAGGTTGATGACAATGAGAAACACGTAGGCTGAGCTGGGGACCTCGAACCAGAAGGAGGCCGGGTACATGATGGGGGTGATAGACCACCTGCGGGGGGGCGGGTGCAGGCGGTCAAACCAGTGGTCCCCGCCCCAGGCCCACTCCCCGCCTGCTGCCCCTTACCCGTAGAGCAGGAAGAGAGAGAGCACGGCAGGGAAGTTAGTGGGTGACGTGTACGCAGGCAGGTCGAACACGAACAGGATGATGACGCAGCAGGTGGCCGGCACCAGGTAGTTCAGCTACCAGAGCAAGAGTGGCAGGTGAGGGGGTCGGGGGCAGGGGGGAGGGCTCGGGGGCAGGTGAGGGGGCCAGGGGCAGGGGGGAGGGCTCGGGGGCAGGGGGGAGGGCTCCGGGGCAGGGGGGAGGGCTCCGGGGCAGGGCTGGGGGCTAGGGCCAGAAGCGGGAGGCCTGGTAGGAGACAGGGTCGTGGGGTGACGGGCGCCCCTGGCCGTGCGGGAGGGGCGCACCATGTCCCACACGTAGTTGGCGAGCCAGTAGATGACGGGGTTACAGCCGCTGACGAACTGCAGGTGCTTGGCCTTGGTGGACTTCTCGGCCACCAGGAAGACCACAAAGCTGGCTGGCACAAAGGACATGGCCACGATGATGAAGATGGCGATGACTACGTCCGTGCCCTGCAGCCTGGGGGCAAGGCAGCCATCAGCCCCTGCCTGGCACCCAGTCCCGCAGCTGCAGCCCCGGCCCCCAGCCCGTACACACAGGTAATCCAGGGAGAGGCTGGCACTCGTCTTGTTCATGGGGTGGTTCGTGACCGTGATGCCTACGGCGTGGGGAAAGGCAGCCTCAGGGACCCGCTCCACACCACCCGCGCCGGCCGCCCAGCCGCGTCCCTGCCCCGCCCGCCCTGCAGGCTCACCGTAGGCCGCGGGGTTGCCCTTGCTCTTGGGCAGGTTGGCCCGCAGGATAGCGTTGTTGAGGCTATTGAGGTAAGTGGGCATGCTGTGGTAACCCTTGTTGTTGTAGAAAACCTGGAGGGACCGAAAAGTGCCCTAAGAGCGCTGCGGGCTCCTGCCCACCTCGCGCTGGAGCTGGGCGCCGCAGGGCCTGGGGCTGCGCGGCTCACCTGGGCTGCCCGGCGCACCGCGATCTTCCGCACCATGACTGGGGCCCGGGCACCGAATGACGCCGGGATGGACTTCTGGACGTTGCCAAAGGTGATGGCCCCGTACCTGGGTGGGCATCGAGGGGCAGTGAGGCCCGACACGCAGTGGGTAGGCCGCCCCCTCGCCCACGACCGACTCGCAGCTCCCACCCAGCTCACCGGTGCAGCCGGAAGCGGTCGGAGGTGAAGAGCAGGTACTCGGAGACATTGTGGCCGGTGACGTCGGTCAGGATGTCTCCAGTGACCACCCGCATCTGCGGTGGGTGCCCACCCACGCCACCCGGGCAGGAGAAGCCAGTGCCCTGTGCAGAACAGGTGCAGCGGATGGGCTCCCGCACCAGGCGTGGCAAGGAAGGCGCCGAAGTCCAGTTGTCTGTGGGCGCAGCGGGTGCCGTCAGCTGAGGCCTGTGCCGCGCCCTGCTCCCCCAGCCCCTCGCACCCTGGGGGGACCCATACCTGGCCCAGAGGTGGGGGGCAGCGAAGCATTCCAGGCCTGCAGCGGGTCCTCCTCCAGGGACACAGGGGAGTCAGACGGAGCCGGGGAGGGCGGGGGAGGCACGAAGTTGGACAGCGGCAGCCCCTGTGAGAAGGACTCCAGGCACATGCTGTCGAAGAACGCTGCGGCCAGCAGGCGGGACTCGCCACTGCTCAGGTTCAGAACGGGCCCCAGGGAGCCGTTGGCCGGAGACTTGAGCACACAGGTGGCGCCCACACCCGACGGCAGCCGGAACGTGCTCACGAGCTGCTGGGGGCTGGCGTCGGGCGACAGTCGCAATCTGGGGGAACCCGCGGTGTGAGTCTGGGCGGGGAGAGGCCCGCCCATCTCCACGCTCTCAGACAGCCCTTGCCCACCACAGCTGCCCGGCCGGTGGCCTCACCGGTCCTCCTGGCGCTCCTCGTTGGCATAGGGGATGAAGTTGCCGCGGGGCTGGGTGTAGTTGTGGTACTGGGAGGGTGACAGGACCAGTGGGGGCAGGTCACCTGGAGGGGTGCACGGGCAAGCCTGAGCACGCTCCGATTGCCTACCAGTGGCCCCCGGGGCCTAGGTTTCTCCTTCCCAAGACTCTTAGTGTCCACGCTTGGGGTCTGGGTCCCAAGGAGGCATGAGTCCCAGACAAAGCCCACAGAGTGCCTGCGGGCTCGGATGTAGGGCCCAGGCCCAGCACAGGTGGTCAGGAGTGGGGAAGAATCACAGTCCCACTAGAGAGGGACGCTGGCCCCCGAAGTCCCGCCGCCTGGCGCAGCAGCCCTACCGATCTCAGGGACGGAGAGGGCCACGGTCATGGCCACGCAGACGAAGAAGGCAGGGAGCAGGATCTGGGAGGACAGCGCCTTGGAGTTGCGGCGGGCACAGTGGAAGCGCTTCACCAGCAGCCCGTGGAACTGGCGCACCTTCAGCCACCAGCCCTCCAGCTTGCGGCTGCCCTGGCCGACCCGCGTGAGGGCCTCCGCCTCCGCTTCTGCACGGGGAGCAGGGGCTGAGCGGGGGGCCCCCAGCCTCCCCGCGCCGCCCCGACAGGGACCCCGCCCACCCCACCCAGCCACCCCTGACCTTGCAGGCTGACATTGTCGGGGTCCTGTAGGTTGTCAAGGAGCGGGCGGTAGTCGCCATAGACATCCGCGTAGGGGGCTCCCTCGTTGCCACGGGCAGAGCCCACGGAGGACGCGGACTGCTGGGGCACCTGGGACTGCGCCGGCTCCATGCACCGGGCCAGGCCACCCGCGCGCACCTCCCCCAGTGAGGCCGGACCCTCCGCCCCGGGGAGAGCGTCTTTCCTGGACTCCTTCACGTCTGCCGCGGCAGAGGGGCCGGGGCGGGGAGAAGCGGGCTCAGTCCCCACACTCACACACCCCCCGGGGAGCCCGCAGTCCCACGGCCGCCTCCCTGCCCAGCTCCTCAGCCCCAGTCAGCCGGGCAAAGACTGGTGGCAGCTTGTTCCCACCCAGGGCCCTTGGACCCCAGAGCCAGGGGAAGAGCGAGCCGCCCGGCCCAAGGTCAGGCCCCCGGGGGTGGGGGTGTGTATGGGCAGGACTGAGGAGCTGCTCTGGGGCTGCTCACCCGCCTCGCTGTTCTCCAGAGACTGGTCCTCCTCCGACACCTTGAGGAACACCTCCTCCAATGTGGTATCCATCAGCCCGAAGCTGCTCAGGTGCAGCGCGTCCAGACTCTGCTCCAGGTGCTGCGAGGGGCTGCGTGTGACCTGGCGCAGCCCAGGACCCAGCGGGGACGCCCCCGGCCCCAGCCCGCTGCAGCCCACAGCTGGAAGGGACCCCGGCCCTGAGCCCGCTGCAGCCCACAGCTGGAAGGGACCCCGGCCCTGAGCCTGCTGCAGCCCACACCTGGAAGAGACGCTCGAAGGCCCCCTTCTTGGCGGCCTCGCTAGGCAGGATATAGGAGAGCTCTGTGCTGGTGTCGGAGACCAGGAGGCAGGAGGCCACGTGCTTGCGGATGAACTGGGAGACCTGGGGCTCTGAGCAGCTGCTCAGCTGGGTGCGGCCGGTGGGGCTGGCTGGCAGTCCTGGCTCTAGGAAGAGAACGGAATACAGAGGAGCTGCACTTAGGGGCCAGTGGAGGATGGTTCTCTACGGGGGCAGCCAGGTAAAGAGGGGACGTGAGAAGAGGGAGCCCCAGGCCCGACCAGACATGCTAGGCTCACCGGGGCAAAGGCAGGGGCCCAGCCCTGAAGCTCACAGGGCTGGGAGAAGGGGTCCTGGGGTGGGCGGGGCCCCAAGCCAGCTCAGGCCGCCTCTGCACAGACCTTGGGGGTCCCCGGGCTCAGCAGGCCGCTTGACCAGAGTGAGGCGGTAGCCATCCCCGTAGGCGCCCTTGAGAAAGAGCGGGGAGCCGCAGCACTTGAGCTTCCCGTGGGAAATGATGGCGATGCGGTCCCCGAGCAGGTCGGCCTCATCCATGTGGTGGGTGGACAGCAGGATGGTGCGGCCTGGGGGAGCCCAGGGTCAGGGTCAGGGCACCAGGGTGGGCAGGGCCAGGTGGGGGCCGCCCACAGCCGCCCCGTGCCCTGCTCACCCGGCTTGTACTTGAGGATGAGGTCCCAGATGGCTCGGCGTGCGTAAGGGTCCACGCCTGCAGTGGGCTCGTCCAGGATGATGGCGCGCGAGCCGCCCACGAAGGCGATGGCCACCGAGAGTTTGCGTTTCATGCCGCCCGACAGCGTCTGCACCAGCGAGTGCCGCTTATTGGACAGCTCCAGGTCCTCGATCATCCTGAGGGCGGGACAGGATGGGGGCGGACGCGTGGGCCTGGGCCCTGGGGGCCGGGATGCTGGGGTCCCCATAGGCCCCAGCCCCTCCCGGCCCCACCCACTTGTCCATCTCCTTGCGGATCTCCTCCTGCGCCATGCTCTTGAGCCTCGAGTAGAACCAGAGGTGCTCCTCCACCGTGAGCCGGTCGAAGAGCACGTTGTGCTGCGGACACATGCCCAGGTTCTTGCGGATCTCGTCCATCTCTGTGCGGATGTCGTGCCCATAGATGGTGGCCGACCCCGAGGTCGGTGGGAACAAGCCAGTGAGGATGGACCTGGGCGGGCGGGCAGGGTCAGGACCTCCACCTCCCGCAGGGAGCCCCCCGGCTGCCCGCCTGGTAAGGGCTCTGCCCCGACGCTCACATGGTAGTTGTCTTGCCGGCCCCGTTGTGCCCCAGAAAGGACACCACCTGGTTCTCATAGAGGTTCAGGCTCAGCCTGTTAAGAGCCAGCTTCTTGTCGCTCTTGTAGACCTTGGTGAGCCTGTCCACGCAGACCACCAGCGGCAGATGGGTGGGCTCCTCCTCCATGCCCCGCGTCTCCTCTGCGCCAGGGTAGGGGGTCAGTCCGGGCTGCCAAGGGCCCCCAAAACCCCGCAGCACCCCGGCCACCACCCCAGCGCCCGCCTCACCCAAGCGCCGGGTCTCCATAGCACAGGCCTGGTCCTCCTCCATGACACTGAGCCGGGGGGCGCGCGCCCACGGCCAGCTGCACTCCCAGGCCTCCGCGCGCCCACTGCCCAGCCAGTAGGACTTCTGCAGCGGGAAGTACCAGGGCCGGGGCAGCCCGTACATACCTGGGGGGGTGGGGAGTGGAAGAGGGGCTGACCGGGCCTAAGGTGACTGTCCCCCCCAGGGAGCCACCCACACTCTCCTTCCCCACTCCGAAGGGTCGGCGGGTACCTGGGTGCACGGCCTCAATGTACCACGTGAGCACGCCATAGACGGCGGCGTCCACCATCAGCATGGTGACAGCCAGGAGCAGGTTGAAGTCGTCGCCTTCCACGGGCGACTGGCTGAACGTGTGCCACTGGATGCCCACGCCCGCCACCTCATACAGCGCAAAGTACTTGGAGCCCAGGCCGAAGGCTGTTGTGGACATCAGGGACTGAAGGAGGGGCGGGGGGTCGTCAGCGAGGGCAGGCGGCCAGACTCCACCCCCAGCCCGCCCAGCCATGACCCTCACCGCAATGCACTTCTCAAAGGCAGTAATCTTGTCATGGGCCACCTCCTCGCGGATTGCCACATACATGTAGGGCACGTAGCTCAGGAAGTAGATGATGCCGCCGCAGGCTGAGGCCAGCTTGGCCTTGGAGTACAGCACAGACACCAGGAAGCTAGGGCGGGGCAGGCCACCAGCCATCAGCCACACGCAACCCTCAGCACAGGGCCCCGAGCCCTCCCAGCACGTCCCTCCCAGGGTACAGAGCCACTCCGAGAGGGGTGTGTCTGGGCTCCTGGGCGAATGCAAGGGGTACCCTTCCAGGGCCCAAGCGCAGCTCCCTCCGGGCCTGCAGCCAGCCGCTTGGAGCTCACCAGAACATGATGGTGGCCACGGCATAGACGGCCAGGAAGAGCCAGATGATGAGCACGTGGCTGTGCATGAGCACTTGGCCGTACTTGAGGATGGCCGTGAGAGCCGTCACGGAGATGGAGAGCTGCACGAAGCCGGTGATGAACCAGGCCACCCAGTGCACCGCATTGTTCAGGCCCATGGTCTTCATCACCTGTGGGCAGGTGGGCAGCGGGCTGGGGCGGGAGGCCTCGGCCCATGGGATGGGACGCCAGGAAGGACCAACCTGCCTCTACCCCTCCATCCCCCTCCACCTCTGCCCCCACCCCCACCCCGGCCCCCCCACCTCCTTCAGCCGGTGCTCCTTCTCTGCTACAATGTGCTGGATGGTCATGGCCACCGAGTAGACCCAGGAAATCACCATGCAGAGTGGCATCATGTGCTCGATGACGAACAGGAAGCTGTGTTGGGGCAGGGGCATGAGGGGAGGGGCTCAGCCTGAGCCGGGGCCCCCAGCCTCCCCCCACACTCACTCGTCTCGTGTGTAGCAGGGGTAGGGAAACATCTGCACATAGTTGCCGGGTTCCACCACGTCGTGCCCCACGAAGGTGTTGATGATGGCGCGCTCTATCATGTCTGCGGGCAGAAGGGGTCAGCTGTGGGGCAGGGAGCCGCTGGGCCCTCCCTGCCACCTTGGCGCCAGGAGCGGCCCTCACCCTGGATCCAGACAAAGCCATACAGGAAGTAGAAGCGGCCACCGGTGTTGGGCCCCGGCCGCCAGTAGGCCCGGCGGATCTCGTTGGTTTTCTCGGTGAAGCTGGAGTTTTGGCGGATCTTGTAGTGCACATGGGGCGGCAGGGAGCCGTCCTTGCGGGTCTGGAAGATCACGCCTGGGGACACGAGGGGCAGGTGGAGGGACAGAGCCGGGGCTGGCTGGGCGGGGGGGGGGGGGGGGCGGGCTGGGGGGGGGGGGCAGGGGGGGGGGGGCGGGGGGGGGGTGGGGCCAGGGTGGGATGAAGCTGGAGGACGGAAAGGGGCCCAGGGGGCAGGTAAAGTGGCAGAGATGGGCGTTGGGGTGGAGCAGGGCAGAGGCAGAAGAGCAGGGCCAGGGGACCAGCTCACTGGCGAACACGGTGACGTTGTCCTGGTAGGCCTGGTTGAGGGTATAGTTCACGACGCTCTCCTCGTCCGGAAAGCCCGCGAAGACGTCCACACTCACCTGGGGGAGGGGCGCTGTTGGAGCTGGCCCTGGGCGCCAGCGGGGCCCGCACGGCTCGCCCACCCCACCTTGGACATGAACTGGACCCAGCCGCAGGCCGCGTTGTCAATGGTGTCCAGCTGCTGCAGGAGGGCCGAGCCGTTGGGCAGTGAGAAGTTGTCTTGGCGCAGGGCGGGCGGCAGCTCTTCCAGGGACAGGTTCAGGGCCTCGGGGTGCAGCCGCAGCTCTGCCACATACTGGGGGGGGAGGACTGGCTCAGGGGGTGACCCAGGACACGGAGGGGCCCCCCCCCGCCCGGCGCCCCCAGCACCTCCTGCAGCCAGCGGAGGTGCTGCTGCAGCCTGCCCTGCTCCAGGAAGCTGCGGATCTCGGCAGAGATGTTGAGCCACACTTGGGCGTAGTGGGTCACGTTGCCTACAAAGGCAAAGGTCTCGTTGGCCTGCAGAGGGTGAGGGCATGGGTCGTGGGGCTCGTGGGAAAAGCCCAGCCAGCAGGGGGTCCTCCACTCCTTTGTCCCCCCCCAGGCCAGTCCTTTGCCAACAGCCACTACTGCTCTAGCCAGACTTATACCTGGGTGCTGGAAACCCTCCCCTGCCCACCCTCCTGCGGCCACCCACAGTGCTGGCAAGCCCCCTCGCCATCCCCCCCAACCCAGCCCGGCAGCCTGGCTTCCAGCTTTCCCAATTCACCGGCTGCGCCTTCCCAGCTCCTCGGCCGGGCCCTGACACTGGCCCTCCTCGCCCCCACACTCATCCTAGAAGCCCCTCCACGGGCTCCCCCCTTCCTGGGTCATTTACAGCCCAAGCTTCTACTTCTCTCCGACAGGACTTCTGCCCTGGAATGGGCCCTGGCTGACCACCCAGCTGCCCCACCCAAACCTGGCCCACCGGAGGCTGCCCTGGGAGGTCTCTGCAAGGGGTCCCTCCTCTGTCCAAACCAGCACTGCCCGCCCTGGCCATTCCCAGCCAGGCCAGAACCCTGCACCTCACTAGCCGGCCCAGGGCACCCCCACAGTACCCCTGCACCCTGAAACACCCGCCCCCCCATCTGCCAGTCCTCCAGTCCCTGTCCCCCAGCCAAGTCAGAGCTCAAGCTCTGCAGCCCCTCCCAGGACAGCTCTGCGGACCCCAGTCTGCACAGGGGTCCCCCTGCCCAGCTCCTTCAGCTTCTGCCCCAGGAAGCAGAAGGCCCCCAACGTCCAGACTCGAACCTTGAGGATGACGCGGTCGGCCTCGGAGCCCGCCGGCGCATACAGGATCTTGGGATTGCTGGTCATAAGGTGCACGAGGAGCCCCAGGTTCCGCTGCTCCTTGCTCGTGAAGCCCAGGGAGCTCATGTTGCCCTGCCGCAGCGCCTCCGGCTCGATGGTGCTAGCGCCGGGGCAGGACGTCAGGGGGGTCTGGGGGGGCGTCGGCAGAGCGGGTGGGGCGGGGTGTCCCGGGCTGGGGGTGGGGCAGGCCCTCAGGGTGGGCGGGGTGCCTCGGGAGGGGCGCGGAGTGGGGCGGGGCCTCCGAGTGGGAGCCGGGGGGCGGGCTCGGGGCGGGGCCTCCGAGTCAGGCCCCGCCCCATCTGCCCTCGGTCCGCTCTCCCCGCCGCCCACCTACCGGTTGTTGCCGCACAGGATGGGCTGCAGGCCGGCCCACAGCTGCACGAAGGCGGAGCACTGACCCTGCAGCGCGTCAGAGGAGGCGGGGGCTGCCGAGGCCCGGGCGCCCTCCTCCGCCGAGGAGTTGGAGCTCGTGCCCCCTGCAGCCCCGGTGCCATTCGCTGTCCTTCCGGGGCCGCCGGCCGGGGGCCCCGGGGCACGGCGGGCGCAGGCGCCCTGGGGCAGCAGCAGGGCCAGGGCCGAGAGGACGTCCACATCCTGCAGAACTTTCTGGGCATCCAGCAGGTCCTCCAGCAGCGCCTGCAGCCGCTGCCGGGGTGCTGGCTGCTGCTGGGGAGCCGAGGCGTTGGGGGCGTCCAGGCCCAGCTGATGGGAAAGGGGGCAGTTGGGGAGATGCAGGCCCAGGAGGGAGAGGGAGCAGCGGCCCCAGGCTGATGTGAAGGTGGGAGGCTGAGGTCGGGATGAGAGAGGCTGAGGGAGAGTCTGCCGGGGGTGGGGTGGCGGCAGGGAGCACTGGCTAGGGGCTGGGAAAGACTGGGGGAGGACATGGGCCGTGACTCACTGGGGGTGCATGGGACACCCAACTACAGGCACACCCCCTGGCGGCCGTGCGCCCAAGGAGCACCAGCATCTCCTCCGGCCGGGCCATGGGCCTGGGGGCCAGCAGGCAGGCAGGCAGGCCCTCACCTGCTGGGCAATCTTGGCCACATCCAGCTGGTTGTGGAGCTCAGCAGCCAGCCTAGAAAAGCGCTGGGCACGGGCAGCAGCCTGCCCACTGCAGACGGCGTCCCGGTAGCTCTGCAGTGCTGTCTGCTGACCCTGGGGCACCGTGAGGATCCGGCCCAGCTCCCTGGAGCCCTGTGCACACGTCAGTTGCTCCAGGAGGGCAGGGGCCAACAGCAGCTCCTGGGGGCAGGGTGCAGGGGGACAGCCAGGAAGGAAACTCAACCAAGAGGGAACCAAGACTCTAGCCCCAGACGGCCTTGGGTCTCCCCTTGCCTCCCACCTCGGCCCGCACCAGGTCTGAGATAGCCCGGGTGTTGTGATGGGCGAGGGGTGGGGGGAGTCGACACACATCCCCCTCCTGCCTTCCGCCCCCATGCTAGCTACAGACTCCCAGGGACTGCCCCGTCCCCAGGAGAAGCTCGCAATTACCAAGGGAGCCCCTTTCTTCACCCTCTTAGGCGGAAACCCCCACCTGAGGCTGGTGGCATGGTCCCGTCCCACTGACAGGTCCTCTTACCTCCATCCGGAATAGGGGATTGTTGCCCAGGCGGCTCCAGGGCTCCCGACCCCTGGAGAGTCCTGACCCCACATCCAGGGCAGGGGAAGGGCCAAAAAGCAGGTGATAGACCTGGACGGGAGAGGGTGCGGCTCAGGCCAGGGGGTCCCAGAGCCCCACATCCCCTCTCCTCGCTCTCCATTCCTATAAGCAGGGGAGAGCAGAGAGGACAGCGGGGCCAGGAGCCATCCCAAGAGAAGACCGGGCTCGCTGCGGACGCTCACCGCCCTCACCTCCGGCAGGTCCACCCGGGCAGCCAGGAGTGCCTGGGCTGTGCTATTAGGGAGCGACAGATTCTGCATCAGGAAACGCCAGAGCTCCCGTGGGTCCCTGGCCACCGAGCCCAGAGAGAAGGACGACACTGGACAGGCAGAAGGACGGTGCTGAAGGCCAGCTGGGCCCGGGGTAAAGGAACCCGGAAGAGACGCAGAGCCCAGGTGCCCGCACCAGACTTGGCAGCTCAGCGGGGTCTGCCCCAGCTCGTTGCCCCAGGAACCCAGAGTGACGGCCCACATGGACGCCCCGACGCTGGCCCACAGCCAGGAGAGACCAAGCTGGGATCTGAACGCAGCTGACACTGCGGCCTGGGCCCCGAGCCCCCCAGCAGAGGCCCAGCCCGAGCTGCCCCAGGCATACCTGTAGGTCTGTCCAGGTGGCTCTCCCAGGGGTCCGGGCCAGAGCGGAGGGCCTCCAGGTGCTGGCGCAGGGCCTCGAGCTCCGAGCCCAAGCTGGGCCGCGCCGGGTCGAACAGGTTGCCCTCCTCCACCACACGGTTGAGGCTCTCCAGCAGCTGAGTGACCCTGCACCGCCATCGGAGGTCACCCGCTGGCCTCTGTGGGGGGCGGGGGGGGCGGGGGCGGGGCACTCACGTGGAGTTGGCGTACTGCAGGAACCCAAACTCGTCGCGCTGGCCGTCGGGGCACAGAGACTGCATGACCGGCAGGATGCCTGCAGAGGTGAGCGGCGCTGCCGTGTAGAAAGCTGCGGGGGGAGGGGGCGGTCGGGGCAGGTGAGAGGGCCCGAGGGGCGAGGGCAGAGACAGGAGAGGGCCAGGGAAGGAGTCAAGAAAGGGGAGGGGGATGAAGGCCAAATAGAGAAATTTAGAGAAAGTCAGGGAGGAAAAGCAGCTTCAGATTCAGACAGCAGACAGGGGGCAGAAGGCCAAGAGTTCTGGTGCAGATGACCCCAGCAGGTCAGAGGTCAAAGGGTATCTGGCCATCCCTTCCCCACAACTCCCAGGGTGTCCGTCTTCCCTCAGCCACCCAAGGCCAAAATGCCTGACGCCTTCCCTAAGAATTCAGGTGTGGCACTGCCCGCAGGGCCCAGGGGAACACGTGGGGCCCCCACTGGGCAGTGACCTCTGACCTCTCTGGCCAGCTGGTTAGCAGGGAGAACGCAGGAGCCCACGGGGGTCTGAGGGGAGAGCAGCCAGGTGACCCAGCCCCAGCCCTGCGAGGCAGGGCCAGGCGACCCCACAGAGAGATGGGCACCCCCACTCCCAGAAGCTTGACCTGGGAGCCACCATGGTCCAGCCTCCTTCAGCACCCCCGCCCCCCATTCCCCAGTGTGCCAGCTGCCCCTGGCAGTGGGCAAGGGGTTCGGCCGGACCGGCCAGGCCAGGAAAGGCTGTTAATGCAAGCGGGGGGGCAGGGCGCGCTCAGGCCGCACCAGGAGGGCCGCTCGCTCACTTACAGACTGCATGCAGGCCGGGAGGAGGACAAGAGACCATGCGGGGGAGGGGCAAAACAGAACAGAGGAGAACCGTGAGGAACAGCGGCCAGCCCTGTCCGCCAGCCCGGCCAGGAGGCACGGCCAGGGACCACACGGGGGAGCGGGCGCGCGGACTGCACCAGGGCAGCGTGGGAGCTGGGACACGCGTGGGTCACGTGCACCCAGGACACCACGCGGGACGCAGCGAGAACTGCCTGCCCCACCCTGCCCGCCCAGCTGTGCCCTGGGCCCCCGCCACTCCCCACCCCCTGCCACTCCACTCCCCCCCGCCCCCCGCAAGGACACTCACCTTCTTTCACAGAGATGGTCGGTTTTTTCTGCCGAAGCCCCAGCAGGATAAAGAAGAGAACCAGCGGAATGAAGATCTCAAAGGCCAAGACCCACTGGAAAGGGCGGGCTGAGTCAGGCCACCTGCCCCGGGCAGCCTGGCCTCCCACACCACCTGCCCCGGGGCTAGACAGGACAGACCTGCTGCCCTCCTCTCCCCAGACAGATAGATGTCTTCCTGGCAGGCACGGCCGGCCCCGCCCAGCCTGGACCCCACACCGCCCCCCACAGCGACCAGAAAAGGTCAACCCAAGCCCTTCAGGGCCAACAGAGTTCGCCTCCCCTTTCTTCCAGGCCCTTCTCAACGGGTGAGGGCGTGAGTGTTGTCTGGCCCAAACAAATCCGCCCTCTCGCACACCCAGCCCAGGTTCTGGTGCCGTGGGGATTTGCCAGCGGGGACAAACCAGTCAGCTTGTGGTCCACTAGGACCCATGAATCTGCCCAGCTCCGCTTCTCCTTCCCACCTTCTCCTGGCTAGGATCTTGGAGGTGGTCTTGGGTGCCAGCTACAGCTCCCACACTCCCGCAGGGCCAGCCCTCCTCACTGTGACAGCACCATCACACCCCACAAGACAAGACCTGGATAACCGGAGGCATGGCTCTGGCCCAGGCCTCTGAGCCTCCAGAAAAACCTGCGCAGAAGTCTGAGAGCCCCGAGTTCCTTCTTCTGGCCTGGCCCCTCTCCCTCACCCCACGTGGCTCAGATGGGCTCAACAGCCCTGCCTGGGCTCCCCAGAACTCTCCTCTATTCCCGGGACTGCTCCTGGCACTGCCGGCTGGGCACCTAGGAGAGCCCTGGCGGAACCTGCTGGGGGTGGGAAAGGAATGTCAGAGGTCCCCAAGCCCCGGGCTTCCCTGTGTCTTGCCTGGAAAATGGAAGGACTTCTCACTGTCTGTGACCCTGTCCCCTCTCCCAGCTCAGGGAGGGAAGGTGGAAAGAGGACCTCGAGCCCACTGCTCTATGGGGGAGCCCGCGCCCCACTCAGCCCCAAGACGCATCTTGACCCTCACCCCCCAGCTCTTCTCAGGGGACCAGGTTTCCTTCATCCTCGCCCCACCCCAAAACAGACTCCACAGCCCCCACCCCGGTGGCATGCTGTCTGGCCTGGGGCCCGGGCTCCCGCGGCTGTTTACCCGTTCTGACAATAGTGCTCTGTGGTCTGGAACACCCCGCTGTGGCCCGCACCCCATGCCCGCCCCAGTCCGTGCCAGCCTCTACCCCCTCTCCAAGCCAGGAGCCAGGCCAGGGCTAGCCAAGGAGGCACCATGGGCACCCGCAGGGCTGGGGACAGGCACCTGTGCCACACACATGTACACAGAGCCAGGGTGGCTGCATGTGTCGCAGGTGGCCAGGGTCCCGGCCAAGGTACCAGCCCCACCCACTGGGCACCTCCACCGTGTAACTGCAGCAACAGGCCAGGGCTACCTCCTTGTTGCTATAGCAACGGCCGCAGGAGCTTCTGGGAAGAGGAAGGCCTGCTGGGCGGGTGGGCGGGAGGCCAGAGGGGCATCTGGTCACCGCTGAGCACAGGTTCAGCTTCACCTGGGAGCCCCACCACGGCACCCCACCAGGGGCCCGCAAGGGAGTCAAACCCCGGTCCCTTGAGATGAGCCTGGGGCCCCCATGCTGTTCCCGGGGCCTAGGTATCCCCTCCAGGCCCGAGCCACCTCCGGCTGTGTCACAGGGAGAACAGAGAAGAACTGAAGATGGAACAGCCTGACTCTGCCCCGGGATGAGGCCATGGCAGCCCGGGCTAAGAGGGGACAGGTCACAGTCCCAGATGGAGAAACCCCGGGACAGAGGCCCTTGGTTCCCAGCCTTCAAACCAAGCTTTCTGGGGGTGCCCCAACCCTCCAGAGAAGTCCACAGCATAAAGAGCAAAGCTCTGCTCGCTGACCCCGCAGGTCTGACCCTGAAGCCCCAGACCCTCCCCAGGAAGTGGAGGGCCAGCAGGAGTGCGCCAGACACCTGGCCTGCCCAAGTCCCCCCGCACAAGCCCAGCGAGGCCTTAACCCCCCTGAAGGAAAAATTTCTTGATTTGCTGTGGCCTCAGGCCAAGGACCTCGATGTGGCCTGACCAGCCCCTTGTAGTGCTCCTGGGCAGGGGCACAGGAAGATTCTAGGGAAGGCCTGACCTAGCAAGTGGGGGCCACCTCTCACCTGCTTGCCAGTCCCCCACAGGCCACTACTCCCTTCCCTGAGCCTTGAGATCCCCAGTGGCTACAGGGGCCATCATTCCAGCCTCTGCCTCCAGCCCCTGGGGTGCCCTTACTGCAAGAACCCTGGGGCTAATGCATGCCCACATCCCGCTCCCTTTTCTCCTCTGAGCCCTGCCCTGCTGTCCCCAGTAACCCAAAATCTGAAGCAGGGACAGCGGCACCAGAGGCTGCAGGCCTGATCCACGGGACCCAGGGCCAGCCAGCCCCAGGCATGTGGCCCTGGCTCCCCGCCAGGCTCAGGTGCCCCGGGGACCCCTGCCAGGCCGTGCTGATGATGGCCACCCTGCCCTGTGGTCCCAGGGTTCGTACTATGCACTTCAAAGCCCTTCTCAAGGAGGGTCCCTGGTGGGAACTCATCAGCCCCAGGAGACTCCAAGTCAGGTGGGAGAGAGTGAGGATGAGCGGCTGCTTCGTCCCCAAGCCCCCTACTCCGGACCCCAGCCTGCTCTGGGCTCCTTGTGGAAAGTCCCCAGGGCCCATTCAGAAACCTGAGCTGCCCGGGCCTCTCTGGTGCCTGTGCTGCTGTGGGTTAGGCAGGACAACAGGAGGGGCCCTGCCTTTCACAGGGCAGGGGTGCTGAGTGAGGGCCAGCATGATGGCATCCCTAAGGCCTGAGGCTGGCGGCTTCTGTCCCTGACAGCTGCTGCATCCTGTGCACTCAGGCCCCTGGCTGCCCCAGACACAGGGCAGGGGGCTGGGGTGCTTGGGGGTCCCAGCTCCAATCAGCAGGACCAGGCCCCCAGAGGAGGCTGGGGTTGGGGAGAGGGAGAGTGGATCAGCATCAGGGAGGACTGCCCCAGAGGACAAAAGGGTGCAGGGATGCAGACTGGCCGGTGCTGGCACGGCAAGGACACTCCCGTTGGTGAGAAAGCAGGAGCAAGGGCTTGCGGACTTGGGGGAAGGGGGAAGGGGGGAGAGGAGGAGAGGTGTCTGTCCAAGGGCAGGGAGGTGGTGGTGCAAGGAGGGAAAGGGCAGGGTCCCTCCCTACAAGGGCTCCAGAGGGAGCTGGGCCCAGAAACCAAGGACCTTCTGGGCTGGAGAGAGTCTCCCAGGCCAGCCCTCCGTCCCGGGAACGAGGGCCTCCCGCGACCCCAGCGTCCTGGGGCCGCTCGCCCCCGACCCGAGCGGCTAGCCCCGAAGAGCGCACCGCGCGGGGCGCCCATCCCGTGACTCAGCCGCGCACCGCGAATGTCAGCGGGCGAGTCCCCTTCCCGGAGGCCGGAGCCCGCAAGGGCGGGCGGGGTCCCGGCGGGGAGGGGGGCTCGGGCCCGCCGCCCCCGGGGCCCTCCCGGGGTCTGCGCGCGCCCGGCCCGGCCCCCCGTGCGCGCGGAAAGCGCGCCGCCGGCCCCCCGTGCGCGCGCCCTCCGGCTCGGGGCAGGCCGGGAGGCGCGCGGGGCGGCTCACCGGGCTCCGGCGCTTCAGCGTCACGTTCTTCCAGAGCAGCAGCTGCAGCTGGTGCAGGAAGCCCAT
>ML106112.1:0-35347 GCA_003697995.1 Taxidea taxus jeffersonii | reverse complement strand
CGTCGGCCGCCCCCACTCGCCGGGCCCCGGAGCTCGCGTCTGAGCCCCCGAGCCCCGCCCCCGCCGCCGGCGCGCTCTTCTCCCGGGGGCGTCTGGCCCGCGCGCGGCACCCCCGCTGGAATCTGCGGAGGCGCCCCAAGGTGGCCCCTGGCCCCAGGGCGCCCTGAGGGGATGCTGGGGGCGGGGGTGCGCCCCCTCCCCCCGCCCGCGCGGAGGTGCTGGGGGCAGGAACGTCACCTGGACGTCAGAGCCAGGTCCCGGTGCCCGGGTCACCGCCAGGCTGGAAGGGGGCAGCCGCGCGCGCGTGGGGAGGGGATAGCTCAGCGCTGGCGGGAGATCCCACCTGTGCGGGGTGGCCAGTGTCTGCCGTCCGAGCCGCCGCGCTCCGGCCCAGCCGGCGGCTTCCTGGCCCAGGCCGCTGAAGGCAGGAGTGGGCGCTTGGGAGGGGGTGCAGGGGGCTGTCCCGCCGCTGGGGGAATCCCCCGTGTCCCTTGTGAATGAACCCCTTGGCGACCAAGCGGCGGGATGGGCCTGGCCGGACTCTGCCCTGGACACCGGTTCCCTGCAGACGGGGCGCACAGGGTGCTGGAGCGGACTGAGGCCGCGCCCTCGGTGACCAAACCCGAGAGCCAGCCCCGCGGGCGCCGGTGGGACTCGGAGCGGAGCCGAGAGCGCAGGGGCTGCTCGGGGCCGGCGGAGCGAGGCTGCAGCGGCCCAGGGTGGCCAGCAGAGGGCAGGGAACCCTGCCCGAGCCCCCACGGCTCCTCCCTCCCCAGTCTCAGTTTCCCCACTTGAAACGGGAGGGGCAGGCCATGGGATGTCCAGGGTCGGGGGTGCACATCAGGGGTGCATAGAGAGGGCTCCCCTAAGCTGATGGCAGGCTTTGGGGGACCACAGCTACATGCCCCTTCCCGGCTCCTTCTTTACAATGGGGCAGGGCAGAAGGGGCCCAATCCCACATCCTCTTCCCTAGTCAGCACGTGGGGCTAGGTCAGGCCGGGAAGTGGCCTTCCCACAAGCCACTGTCCATGGGAGGGCAGCTTCCTGCCTGCACCTGCCACCCACCCCCATCTGGGGCAGGGACAAATCCTGACCTCTGCCCCAGGGCAGTGGCCTGTTGGGGCCCCTATCTGCAGTTCCAGCTTCTCTTCCCTGCCCCCACAGGCAGCCTGCCACAGGGGTTCCCCTGCTGCCCGTGTGGTAACCCACCACCTCGCAGAGCGAGCCGGATCCTGCCACTCCCTAGACACCCCTGCAGCCGGAAAATGAAATCCCAGGGCCTTCAGGACCAGGCTCCTTTGAGCCCCCCCCGACCCCCGCCACGTTTCAGACTTCAGCACCCCCCTACTCTCCACCCACCTCGGCCTTTTGGGGGTCAGGGAAGACTCCCTGGTGCCGTGCCAGTCAGCAGGGGGTGCAGGAAGCTGGCAGGCGAAGGCAGAGTGGTGTGGGGGAGGGACCCTATCAGGACAGGGAGGCCTGTGTGGCGGGGGGGGGGGGGGGGGGGGGGGGGGGAGGGGGGGGGGGGGGGGGGGGGGGGGGGAGGCAGTGGGGGAGGGCACACATGACAAGACCCAGCACGCGCCATTCTTGTCCTCCCTTTCTTTACTGATCACTGACCCTCCCAGAGATGCGGGCAGGCTGGCTTGTCCTGGCGTCCCCGGGGCCCGGCTCCAGCACAGTGCAGGGTGTGGGTGATGTACCTGCATGGCCCAAGCCAAGGGACCTCGGTGACAGAGGAGGTCTGGGGGCTCAGAGTTTTCCCCTCCAGACTGCAGGAGGGCCCAGCCCCTGGCCTCTCCCACCGGTGTCTGGGACAGACGATCCCACTGGGGTTTTATCAAGGTGGGGAGGGAGGTCCTCGGAGGTCCTCGGGAGCCTGTATCTTAGATCAACTCGCCCCACGCACCCCCACTAACTCTCTCCCACTCTCACTTTCACCCCCGAATGCCTGCTCCGGTGCCCACCAGCCTCCTTCTCCGGCAGTCTGCCCAGATCAGCCCACTCCTACCTGACCTCCACTTTCCCATTTCTAACCCAGCCTCTGCACTATCCTGAAGGCCCGTGGGGGCCGGATGCCTAGTGGTTTGATTTCAACATCCAGCCCTTCACCCCCACCGCCGGCACCCAGCCACCCTCCTCAGCCTCCTCCTCGTCGGGCCAGAGCTCAGGCCTGGAACCATGCCTTGAGGTCCCAGTACACCTGGCCTCGAGGCAAGTGGGGGTACCGGGCGCAGACGGCGCAGAAGCGCTCGCGCCAGTCCTCAAACAGCCGCACGCGGAGCCGGTCTCGCCAGGCCAAGTAGCGCCGGTAGCCGCTCGCGTTCATGCCAGCCAGGAAGGAGGCCAGCTCCCGGGCCGAGCCGAAGTCGTCCACGTGCACGAAGGCGTCGGCCGGTGCAAAGGCCTCGTAGTTGGCCCGCGGGGGCCCCAGCACCACAGGGACCGTCCCGGCTGCCAGCGCGTTGCGCCAGAACTTCTCGGTGATGTAGTCTCGGTGCTGTGAGTTCTCGAAAGACAAGTAGAAGAGGTACCGGGCCACGGCGGGCAGCAGGCAGCGGGCGCACAGCGGCTTCCCGTTGGCGCGGCCGAACACGTGCACGCGCAGGTGGGGCGCCAGCCGCCGGTACAGCTGCACGCGCCGCTGCCGCGCCTGGAAGTTGCTGACCACCCAGGCCGCCACCCCCTTCTTGGCCGGCAGGGGTGGCGCCGGGCCCTCGTGGGGCTCCAGCCGGCCATAGGGCACGAAGATATCGGAGTCTCGCCGGTAGCTTAGCACCCAGTTAAAGATCCCGCCGAGGCCACCGAGGCCGTGGGTGTGGCTCGGCGACTCCATGGAGGCCCACACCCAGGGCTGTCCCCGCGGCCGGCTGGCCAAGGGCAGGTGGGCCCGCCGGGTCTGCAGCTCGCGGTGGTGGAAGACCACGGCATCCGCGCTGGCCAGCAGGCTGTGGTTGGTGCTCAGGTGGCAGTGGGCCACGCCGTAGCGGGTGCAGGTGTTGCTGGGCAGCTCGGGGGGCTGGTCGGCGAAGGGCCAGTGCCAGACGAGGATGACGAGCGTTCGCGGGGGTGGCGGGACCCTCGCGGGGGCTGGCCCAAGTTGCCACAGGAGCCACAGGGCGGAGAGGAGGGCGGCTGCAGCCAGGGCCCCCAAGGCCCGAAGCCTCTGGGAGGGGCCGCACCCTACAGGGGACACAGGAAGAGACACTGTCTTCCCAGGGTCGCCGTGGGCCCCGTCCCCCCAGCGCACCGTTCCCCGCAGACCAGACACTCACCGGCAGTCCCCATCCGCGGTGCCCAGAGGCAGCCACCCGGGACACCCAGGAAACTCAAATCACAGCAGCCGCTGGGCAGAGAGGCCTACAACCACAGCCGCACCCCCAAGCAGCCCGACTGGAGGGAGGCCCTTTCATCTGCGGAGACAGCGAGGGCAGGCTATCTTCCTGCCCCTGCCCCGCCCCCGCCCCGCCCCTGCCCCAGGGGACCTTGGCATCAACCCCCCTCCTCACCCCCTCCCACTCTGATCCTCTGGCTGCTGGGGGGAGGAGGGGCACCCTCAGGGTCCCGGGATCAGGCCTCCCATCCCTGCTGGGCTTTGGGAGGCCTGGGGATGACCCGCCAGGCAGGCAAGATGGGGTGACGCCATCGCAGGTGGAGGCGGCCCCTGACACAAGGACCCGGCCGGGCCCCCACCCTGGCCCTCGGCAGCGTGGCGCCCCTCCCGGGATGGCATCACCCACTTCCCGCTCAGCGCCCGCTCGTGCCGCTCCCAGACCCTCGGGCTGCAGATGTGCTGTGCTCGGCCCTCTGCCAAGGGGCTGAGGTTTCTGCCTGGGTTCCCAGGGGGCTACCCCGCCCCCACCTCACCCCTGCCACCTCAGGACACCTTATCCTAGAGCCCAGATTCCAGGGGGGCGGGTCTCTGTCCCAGGGTCCCGGGAGTGTCAGTCCCCATGAGGCCACAGCACAGGCCCATGCGGGGCAGATGCCAGGCTGGGATTGGCCCCAGGGGGGGCTGCAGGACCACTGTGCTTTCTTTCCTCACCCGAGGACACATGTCCACAGTAGTCCCATGGTCCCGGCTGCCTGGAACGAGCTGCTGACACTGCCGAGCGGGGATGCGGACAGGGGCCTGCCCTTGGGGACTCCAGGCCTCCCCCTCCAGGCCCCGCAGCCCAGAATGGGGGTGGGGACAGAGAGGGGGCTTTCCAGACTGGAAAGGGAAGGAGTCGCTGTGTCCCTGACCCTGACAGGTAGGGGCTGGCTCCTGGTCCAGGAAAAAGAGGGCAGGAGTCCAAAGGCTTTCTCCTTTCCCCACCCCTACAATGAGACCAGCCCTGGGGGCCCAGGCCTGGTTCCTTCCCCTTCTGCTCCAGTTCCTCTGAGCTGGAGAGATAGCAAGTCAGCATGATCCGACTTCCCTTGAGCTCTGACCTGCTCCCCACTCAGCCAAGCTGGTGCCCCGCTGGCTTCCTCCCCCTGGGCCCTGCCACTGGACCCTTCTTGGTCCTAGATGTGGCAGGACATGGACTGGCTCTCAGGTTCTGCATCTGGAGGCCTCAGGCCACTCATGTTCTTGAGGTCCTTGGGATGGGGGTCATGGAAGGGGCCGCGAACAGGAACCATGGCCTGGGTCGGCTGCCCCTCGCCATCCTGGGGGCTTTCCACCACCCCGCTGTCCCCCTCCTGCTTCCCTCTTGGGTGCCTGGGGTTGCTGGCCTCCTCCAGCTCCTGCCCATTGGTGAGGACCAGACTGGCATCAGGGTGGGGGTGGGAGCTGGCGTTGCACCCACGAAGGAGATGAGCGAGCGCAGGAGAGGGGGCCATGGGCATCTCTGAGGCTCCACAGACCCGGCAAAACCTCTGAGCTGCAGCGCGGTGGGGCTTTGCGCAATCCGTGGTAGGATCAGGCGGAAACCGTCTGGGGGCCTGTGGCACACAGGCATCGGCCAGGCCTGACCGCCTGTGGTGGGCGCCAGGGCTTGAGCAGAGCCGGCAGCTGTGGCCGGTCTTTGTCCTTTCAGCGGCTCGACCACCAGGGAGATGACCACAGGGGCCCTGGGCCTTCGGCCACACCCTGGCCTCTCTGCCCTGGCAGGGGTACCGCAGAGAGCCACGCCCTGGCTTCCGGCCTTACTCCAGCCCACCTTTCCATGGGGCGGGCACCCTGCAGTTGGTGAAGTGTGCGAGGAGGAGCCCATCCCGCTTCCAGCTGCAGAGCCCCTGCCCTTCCTGTTTGCACGGCCAGGCTGGCCGGGGCCCCTGCCACAGGCCTCACCGTACCCACAGACTGCTCCCTTCCTGGGTGGATTCGAACAAGCCTCCCACTCTGCCCGGCGTCTGCTGCCCCCCGCCCCGCCACACCCCTACCAGCTCAGGCTGGCAACCACGGGGCCCCTGTCGTGGGAACTCGCTGGCTGGGAAACGGGGCTCCGAGATTTGGTCCAGAAACAGGTCAGAGTGAGAGGCTCTCAGAGCAAAGTGGCAAAGAAGAGACACCATGAGTCAGAGGGAAAGTGGGGGCCTCATCCTTCTGCCTCGCCCCAGGCCCTGTGACTCACTGGGACCCAGGCGGGCACCTCACTCCAGCACCATAGCCCCTGAGCTTCTGGGAGTCAGGCGCGCACTGTCGCACTGTCCCGCAGCCCCAGCCCTGGTCCCACCGTGGGGCCAGCCTCCTGGGGGACACCCACTGAAGAAACCGCAAACTGGAGGAGGCCAGGCTACTGGCCTGTGACCGCCTCCCCCTTGCAGACAACAGCACCTAGGGCAACGGGGGGCAGATCTGGCTTTAGCCCCAGGCTGGGGGTGCCCCAGGGAGAGAGTACCCGCCCGCCCCAAGGGTGAGCTTGAGCAAGGCCCAGGCCGTCCGTGTGCCCAGACGGCCCCCTGGCGGCCGAGCCCTGCAGTCCAATGCTCTACCCCGAGCTATAGCCCCGGCGGCGGAGCTCTGAAGCCATCTGTCCCCAGCAGAGGGAGCACACGCTTTCCGGTCGAGGACAAGATGAGCCAAGGGTTCGGGGAACGCCTTCGGAAGGTGAGTGCAAAGGGGCTCCCGGGCCAGGGGTGTAGCACGAGGGCCGTGCGGGGAGCCAGCTGCAGCAGGCGGTGGGAGAGGCGGCTCTCCTGTCTGCAGCCACTGGCGCATGGGTGCAGGTCCCCGCACCTGCTCTCCTCCTTCCCTCCCTTCCTGCCCGGGCCAGGGGCCACATCCCCTTCCTTATGCACGAGCCGCTGCAGGATCTCTGTGCCCTGAACCCGAGTTTGCTCGGCTCTTTCTGCACCACACGTGCCCTGGTGGGCGGCGTGGGGGTGTTGCCGGGGGACTGGGAACACAGGGCCAGCCCGGCCAGCTATGCTGGTGGACAGGAAAGTAAATCTGACTTGCAGAAGAGCACCACATCCTGGAGTCTCCAGATGGAGAGGTTCCCGCCTTGTAGGGGCATGGCTCAGGGGCTGCAGCCCCCCACATTCTGTGCCCAGTGTGATCCAACCCCCAGGGTCTCGCAGGTGTGGGGCATCTCCAAGCAAAGGAACATCATCTCGGGGGCTGAGCTGGCAGTGGGAACGTCACCCTTTGTCATCCATGCTCAGGCAGGACGCCAAGCCCGGCAAGGTTGGCTAACGGGTGAGCTGAGGGCAGAGACGAGATCAGCTTTCGTACCAAGAAGGTCGCTCTTGGTATGGCCTTGGGACGGCTGCGGGAACGGCAGCAGGGGGCACTGAGGCTACGGGTGGCGCGGAGAAAGGTAACAGGCCCTTGCCCAGGATTGGGGTCTCCAGAATCCCTGTGGAGATAGGGCTTTCCTGGACCCTTGGCCCCACCTCAGGGCAGCCCACTGCTCTCTGGGGCCTATGGAAGAAAGTGCGGTTGTAGAAGTTCAGACAAAAGCAGAGCCTGGCTCTGAGCCAGCCTGAGGTCAATGGAAGCCAGAGGAAGCAGGTGGAGAGTGGGCTGTGAGTGGCTTAGCACCCTGTGCCAGGTAAGCTGGCTGCGGGAGACCCCACGGCCTGGAGGGGACCAGCCCCTGCCCTCTCCTCCCTGGCCCAAACATTCCCGTCCTGTCTCACTGCAGCTGTTCCGAAAGGGGGGCCCTCCTGCCTGGGGCCCTGGGACAGGTTGGGAAGCTCTGAGAAGCTAGAGAAGGCCAGGTGCCCGCGCTATTCTACCCAGGTCAGGCCCACGGGAAGTGTGAAAGACACTGCGCCCGACCCCAGATATCAAGGGGAATCTCCCAGCCTGGGCATGTGGGCGACAGCTGGCAAGCCAGATGGCCTGGGCCTTCTGGAGTGAAGCTGGGACTGTCCCACGCCCCATTTTCTCTGTGGCTACCTTCCCTAGTGGCACAGATTAAGTGACAGCGGACAGGTGATCCTCGCCAACCTGTCTTCACCTCACACAGAATCCCGGCGCCCATGCCTCCTGTCATCTCCGGCAGAGAAGGGAAACTGAGGCTCCCGGCTGTGCATCTCAATGCACAAAAGGGAAAACAGACTCCCAGCTGAGGGCCAGCCCAAGGCCACAGCCCAGGAGTCGGGGTGGAGGGGAGGGGCTTCCCAGTCTGGGTGGGCCCTGGTGCTCTTAGGACGAGCCATTCGCTCCAAGCCGGGGCAAACCCATTCCCCCCAGCCCAGCCCTCCGGTCTCTCCTCAGGAACCCACCTGTCCCAAATGGACCTTGTTTCCCCCCTCTCAGGATGCCCCATCTATCCAGGGGCCAGAAGTTCCGTATTCTCTGGAACCCCCCCCCAGACACCACCAAGGGGCTTCTGCATCTAATCCTTCCCCCCCACCAACCAGGAGACAGACAGGCCCCATCCCCTCACTCCATCTGCAGGAGACCCAGAAACCCCTCTCCCCACTCAGCCTCTGTACTGCTGGTCACACAGTACAGCCCCCTGCTCTGAAGCTCCCTCCTCCCTCCCACCAACCTCCTTGCTCCTGGGTGGGTGGCTGGGGTGGGCCACGACCCGCTGACATTCAGGGTCCCTGCTGCCTCTCTCTCCTGGCCCAGCCCACCCTGCCCTATCAGCCTGTGAGAGGGGCCCCCGGGCCTCTGTGGTTGCCATCACAAGCCCACACTCAGGGCCCGCATCCTGTTCTTTCCCGCCTTCCGGCCCAGATGGCCAGTAGCGGAAACGGAGGTTGGGTGCTGCTGCCCTCACACCCCTGCTCTTTTCAGCATACCTGGAATGGGACCTTTTAGGGAGTGGTACCAACTCTAGACCAGCACCCGCCCCTACCTCGCTCCTCCCCTACTTGAGACAGAAGTTTCAGTAGGGGTGAGGCCTACAGGAGAAAGGGTAGGAGGGATCTTGTGTTGGTAGAAAAACAAAACGCCTCTCTTCCCCAGCAGGGGGTGAGACCGCCTTTCCAAGCAGAAGCAGGAGCGGGGAGATGCACCCACCATCTCTGGGAGGGCAGGAGGAAGCCCCAGGCCTCCTCCAGGGTCCATCCACCGTGGCCCTAAACGGTGGGATGGAGGTCAGTCTCCAGCACACCAAGGTGACGGGTTTGAAATGTATTTTAATTGGTTTTGTTGCCAGGATTCCTCAGCCATGCCTGGCCTCAGGGTTCTCCCTATCCCCTCATGTGGGGGTTCGGACTCAACAGGACAGGTGCAAGAAGACAGAGAAGGTCCCGGCAGAAGGGGGCTGAGTCTCCTCAGTAAGGGGTTCCCGCCCCGGCCCCCCTCGTGCCCCGGCCCAGCCACAAGCACGCCCACTGCGAGAACATGGCCTCTTTAACGCGAACCGCCGAGCCCTGCCCCTCCGCACCCCCGGGCCGCGCAGTCCGGGAGAAGGGAGAGGCAGCCTTCGGGTCACTGCGGCAGGGGCGCGGATAGCGAGGAGTGGTCGAACAGCGGGTTCCGGACCTCCATCTCTCCGGTCTGTGGAGGCCGGGGTCAGGCAGGCGGGGGTGGGGCGCACGGGGGAGCCCCCACCCCGCTGGTCCCCACCGCCGCCCCCTCCGCACTGCCCGGCCCCGCCCGGGGGGCTCCTGCCGCGGGACTCACCGGGGCCAGGCCCGGGCACTCGTACACCGTGAAGTCACCGTCTTCGTTCTCCTCGTCTGAGGACAAGGACTCCAGCTCCTGGGGCGGCTCTTTATGCCTGGGTAGGGGGCGGGATCGCTAGGGCCTCCCACACCCTCGGGTGCCAGGGGCCCAGGCTGCCCCGGGGGGCTCCGCGCCCCTCGGCCGGAGCCGGGGCGGCGCAGGTGGGGGGCGGGGGGGCAGGGGGCCTCTCACCGCTCCAGGCACCGCATCTGCTGCCTCTGGTGCTGGTAGTGGTACATCTCGGCGCTCTGCGCGAGCCTCTGGTCGCCGGGCTGCGCGGGAGAGGGCGGCGGGGGTCAGGCCGCGGGGCCGGGGGCCGGAGGGGCGGGGCGGGAGCCGGAAGGGCGGGGCGGGGGCGGAGGGGCGGGGCGGGAGCCGGGGGGCCGGAGGGGCGGGGCCGGGGGCCGGAGGGGCGGGGCCCCGCACCGAAATCCCGGGCGTTGCGGGGGAGCCCGGCGCCTGCGGGGCCGCGTAGTCGGCCTTCTGGGTCAGGCGGACGTCTCGCTGCAGCCTGCGGGGAGCGGAGCCTGAGACCCGCGGAGTGGCCGCCCACCGCCGCCCACCGCCCGGCGCGCCCCGCGCTCACCTGCACCAGCACAGGGCTGCCAGGGCCAGGGCGGCCGCGCCGGCTACCGAGCACGCCACGACCAGCACTGCGGGGAGGGGGCGCGGTGAGGGCGGCCTTCCGGGCGGGGCCCTGCCTCCTGCCCACCGAGAGACCTACGGACCTACAGACCTACCGAGGGCGAGTCCATCACCGCGCCCGCCCCGGGGCTCCAAGGGGGCCACGTGCACCGGCACAGAGGACACAGGGGAGCCCAAGGAGGTGTGGGGCGTGGGTGCAGGGGCTGCTCGAGTGGAGGGGGGGCCCTGGCGGCGCTCTGAGAGCCCCAGGGTGGCCGCTGCAGAGAGAAGGCAGGTTAGAACACTAGGACCAGCCAGGGGTCAGAAGTGACCAAAAAGCTCCCCGCGGGGGGGGGGGGGGGGTGAGTGATGGGGGATGGGCTGGGCCTCACCCAGCTCCAGCTGCCGCTGTCCAACTTCAGGCTGGGGCTGTGCGGTGAGCATGGAGTGCCGTGGCTCCTGCCGGGCCAGTTCGTGAGCCAGGAAGTCAATCTCATCTTCCAGTCTGGGCCTGGGCAGGCTCTCCCCTGGAGACAGTGAGGGCCCATCAGGCCGGCGGAGAGACCCCCAGCCACCCCAGCTGTGGGCAGACCTCCTGAGGAGCTGGGGTCCATCCAGGAGCAGACCCCTGACCCAGACCTTCTCCTCCCTCCAGGTTCCTCCCAGGCACGGGTGGTGGCCAGAGGACTAGGTACCAGCCTGCAATCCTGGCCATCCTGAGTTGCCTTGGTGACCGCTGAAGGCAGCCCATGTGTGCAGCAGCTTTCCCAGGCAAGTGGGGGCAAGGGATTGGAGGTGTCAGGGGAATGTGTCAAGGCCAGAAGGAGAAGAGAAGGGGTACCCGCACCCTGCTTGTTACCCACGCCTCACCCCACCCCTTCTCTACCAAGACAGGCAGTGACTCCTTAAGAAGCGGGAAGAGGCCCCGTTCTGTCCCCACCCCCATCAGCTAATGGGTAGGAACTGAGGGCAGCTATCCCGACCGGGCTGGTGGCTGCCCCTCCCCCCGGGTCCCAGCCACAGCCCCCACAGTCCAGACAGAGGCTCCAAGGACACACTCTGCACAGGAGGGAAAGAGCAGAGCGCCTGCCTCCTTCTGAAGCAGGCCTGTACAGTCTCCTTCCCCAGCCCGCCTCACTCACTGCCAGGAATGCGTTCCTCCTCCAGGAAGGTCCTCCTACCCCAGACGACTTCTCTCTGTAATGCCCCATCCCACCTGAACTCACTGAGCATCTGGCTGGCTGTGCAGACATTCTGGGCTCAGGTTGGCAGGTGAGGCCCACGGATGGCACAGGGTGAGTAAGACATGGAGCAGGAGCGCACATGGTGCAGGGGGCCCAGGCAGCCCGGGGCGGGGAACTCTGACTCCTCCTCTCCTGCGATCACCCCAGCATTTCACACCAGACACCCCTTGCCCTGATAGGGGCTGACTGCCCCCACGCCTCAGCCCGCTGCCAGGCTCTGGGCTTGTGCTCTCTGGAAAGGTCACGGGGCCCCTTGGAGACATAAAGGGCTCCACACCAACAAAATTCAGGAGACCCAGGGTCTGAGGCTGAGTGACAACCGAATCAGGGCAGGGAAGGGGGAAGCACATCCTTCTCTCCCATACCCACAGGCCGGCGCATCCTGGGCACGCAGTGTCCCTGCGGGTCTTCCTGGAAGGGCTGAAGGCAGGGCCCACAGACTCGCGCACCGGGGGGGCAGCGCGCCCGCCTCCTCAGGGCGCAGTCCAGGCTTCCAGGACAGGCAGCTGCATCTAGGAAGGAAGCAAAAGGCAGAGCCAGATCACGGCCCTGCTTGGCTCAACCCTGGCAGAGGCTGTCCTGCCTGGCAGCCCCTCCCCCCAGAGCTGACCCAGTCTGGCCCAGCTCCGGCCATTGTTCTGGGCAGGCCCTTCCTCCCAACAGCCAGAGATCAGGACCAGGAAGACAAGCAGTCCCCACACTTATCGGAACTCCCCTGCCCCACCCACTCCCAAGAGTCCACTCTCCAGGCCTGAGCCAGCCCTGTGCGGAAGCGGTCCTGGCTGGGAACATGCCCTCCATCCAGGCTGGGAGCCCTAGAAGGCGGGGCCCGGGTCTCTCTGCCTCTGGGGGAGCCCAAGACAATGGCCACCCAACTTTCCCAGCACCTCAGGGCCGCCCTGCAAGTCCCATCCTGTCATCCCACACCCCTACAGCAAGCTGGAAGGTGGCACAGAACAAGACAAGACAGACGCTCCTCCCTGTGTCTGACCTCTGGCTTGTCTCCGGAGCACAGAGAAGCTGCTGGTCCAGGGAGACCAAGGATGGGGTCAGCATGTCTCACTTGCTTGAGATACAAAAGCCAAGCCAGGGTCACTCCCTCAGGGCTTTGGCCCTGGCCTGGTCCCTGACATTGGGCCCAAACTGTGGTGTTCTGTAATGATGGCCAATGGTTCTCATCTTGACGCTGGGGGATGGAAAGCAGTAGCCCTCCATACCTCAGTTTACCTTCTGGGATACAGAAGGCCTCCAAGCTAGGGAGTGCCCTGAGGCTGGAACACTGGCCCCAGTTACAGGGCAGCAGAGCTAGAGAACCTAGGAAGACACCCAGCAGGACTGTCAGTCCTGGTTGGGGAGGCTGGGCTGGGGTGTCTCTGGAGGCCCAGGACTATTCCTCTCAGCATAGACCCCAGCCCAGACCCCAGCCCGCACTGCAGGTGGGCCACCGAGGTACTTGGGGGATCAGGGAGTGCTGGCTCTGTCCTTCTCCAGACCTTGGCTGGCCTGCCTTGGTTTCCTTGGTAACCTGACACTCCCAACCTCCCGGCTGGAGGCAGGAAGCTCCAGCAGGCCTTGCAGCAGGCACCAGGCAGCAGGCAGGCAGACTCCCCTCCAGGGGACCCCCATCCTGTACTACCTGGGACAACAGACGGCAGCATCAGAGAGCGGGGCTAGTGGGCTACTTAGCTGTTCAGCCTGGGCCCGCAGATCAGTCTTGACCCCATCCACGAGCTGGGGTGCATGGGGAGTCAGGCAGTCCCCGCTCAAGGTGCTGAGAACCCAGAGTGCGCAGGCCAGGGGTTGGGACCTAAAGCACCAAGTTGGTTCCAGGCTCTGGGTTCCAGAGGCCTCCCTACACTCCCCCACCCCCAGCCTAGAAAGACAGGGGTGCTGCCTGGCTAATCTGGGGAGAGTGCGCACTCCAGCCTTGGGGTGCAGGAAGAGATCCCAGGAACAGTGGTGGCTGGAGAGTGGCTGGCACCACACCCTGCATCTGGAAGTGTCCATAATGCTAATGAACAGCTGGGCGGCACCTGGGCACCTGCCCACCCCAGGCGCTCAGCACAAAGGCTGCTCTCCATTTTCTCGGAGGCCCCACCCTGCGTGCCCTGGAGCCAGGTTCTCTGCAGGCAGCCTCCATTGTGCTTGGTCAGCCACACTCCAGTCTCCCGTCCAGGGGTGCTGTGGCCAGGAAGAGGCCACACAGAACCACATGGCCCAGGTTGGCATCCCACTGTGCCACCTACTAGTCACTTAACTTCTTGGTACCTCAGTTTCCTTATCTGTAAAGTGGGCTAAGAATAGCTCCTCTCTGGAAGCCTGGGTGGCTCAGTTGGTTAAGCAGCTGCCTTCGGCTCAGGTCATGATCCCAGCGTCCTGGAATCGAGTCCCACATCCGGCTCCTTGCTGGGCAGGGAGCCTGCTTCTCCCTCTGCCTCTGCCTCTGCCTGCCTCTCTGTCTGCCTGTGCTCGCTCCCACTCTCTCTTTCTCTGACAAAAATAAATAAATAAAATCTTAAAAGCAAAAACAAAAACAGCCCCTCTCCTATGGTCCTGCCAGAAGTGAATGAGGGTGTGAGCACAGTCTCCCAGTTCAGCCCTGGGGTGGGGGTGCGTTTGGGACCCTGGGTTCCTGCAGACCTTCTGGCCTGGAGCCTCAGTGCCCCTCTAGGAAGCGGGGCGGGTCTCCCAGGACCCTGGGCCCCTCAAGCTCTGCCCCCAGCGCAGAAGAGGGACCTGGAGGGCAGCACCTCCTGCCTCCACTGAAGGCCGAACAAGCCCCCAGGCCTGGGACCATTCTGACCCTCAGGGCAGCGAAGCAAGGTTCGTGCCCAGCACCGCCCGCGGCATGGGGACAGGCAGCCCAGTCCCGCGACCCCGACCCCGGGGCGGACACCAGCGGCTCGGCCCGCAGGCTCCCGGGCCGGGCCCGCTCCCGCGAAGCCCAAGAAGCGCCCACGCAGACGCGCACAGGACCGACTCCCCGCGGCGCCCCCCCGGCGAGCACCCTCCCCGGACAGACACACAGCGCGGGCCCACGGGTCCAGAGACAAAGACAGGCCGCGCGTGAACTTCGGGGCCGCCGCCAGGAGCCCAGAAGCCGCCCCCGCCGGCCGAGCGCTCCAGGCCGGGCCTGCTTCCCCGATCCCGGGCGCCCCGGGGCCGGCGCCGGCCGCACTCGCTCACCCGGGCGGCCGGCCGAGCCACCGCGCAGGGCCGCGCCGAGGACGAGGCCGGAGAGCAGCAGCCGCAGCAGCCGCAGGTGTCGCGGGGAGGGCGGAGGGACGGGGGTCGCCATCCTTCAGCGCCGCCGCCGGGGCAGCATGGCACCGCGCGGCCCGGGGCGCGGGCTGCGGGCTGCGGGCGCCGCGTCGCGGAGGCGCGGGCGGCGGCGGCGGAGGCCGAGGGGGCGGAGGCGGAAAGGAGGCGGCGGCGGCGCTGACGCTGCGGCAAAGGATCCGGGATCGAGGCGCGGCGGCGGGAGGCTCGTGGGGACTGCGCCTGCGCGCTCCAAACGTGGGGGCGGGCCGGCGCCCCGGGCTGCGCCCCCCCGGGTTCTGATTCCCCCTCCTCCCGCCGGCCCTCGGGGTGCCGCGGCGTCTGCGGCCTCTGCGGCCGGCGACCTTCTCTGTTCTCCGCATCCCCGGTGGGCCCGGGGTGGGCTCCCTGGCAGGTCCCCTCCCTGTCGCCAGTTGCCGCCCAACCCCCAACCTCCCCCCGGCTGGAGCACGGGGACCTGCCTGGGGCCTGGAGGCCCGAGCCCCGGGAACACCGGGACGCCGGGCGCGCGCAGATAGAAAGGTGCGTCCGAAGGCGCACCTGGGCCCTCGGAGACACAGGATAAAAGCAAACACACGGGGCGCCTGGGTGGCTCAGTGGGTTAAGCCTCTGCCTTCCGCTCAGGTCATGATCTCAGGGTCCTGGGATCGAGCCCCGCATCGGGCCTCTCTGCTCAGCGGGGAGCTTGCTTCCTCCTCTCTCTCTGCCGGCCTCTCTGCCTGCTTGTGATCTCTGTCAGATGAGTAAATAAAATCTTTTTTTAAAAAAAGCAAATACACGCGCAGGACGAGGCCGGTGCTGGTGACCGCTGTGCTTGGGATGGGGCGGCTGGTCTCAGTGAGGCCGCCAGGGGGCAAGAGTGACCTGGAGCGGCTGATGAGGGACAGCTGGGAGCTGTCCACGGTCCCTAGGTGACACCCTTCAGCTCCCTGAGGCCTTGCGACAAAGAGCAGCTCACAGGGCACCTGTTGCTCCCAGAGAGGACACACACCCATCCCACCTGGGAAGCCACCCTGTGACTCACTGCACTGAGAGGACAGGGGTGAGCCCCCCCACCGGATGTTTCCCCTCGGCCCTTTGTGCCTCAGAACGCCAAAGACAGGGCTGGCTGCCTCCAGGTTGTGAACGGTTGGACACCCCGAAACCCTGCAGAAGCTGCGGGCGTGCGAGGACAAGCACCACCGTTCTCCCCCCAGGCCACTGACCAGACAGAAGCAGTGTCTGTGCTCACTTTCTGGAAAGGTTGGGGGACAGGGAGAACAGCCCAAAGCAAGCCTCCCCACCCGGGATAAACCAGTGCTCACAGGAGGAGGCTGCAGGAGCCCCGGCGGGGTGGGGGGCGGTGGCTCCCCGGGATGCGGAAGACGCAGGAGGGGAGGTGTGTCCCAGCGCCAGGGCACGGGGGCTTTGCAGCCAGCCTCCTCACAACGTGCTGCCTCAGAGCGATGCGGCCCTGCCTTCCTCCTGGTCTTCATCTCACGACTTCTGGAGGGCCCACCCCCTGGCCCCTTCCAGCTGGGAGCGGCCACTCCCACCACCTCCACCTCCCACCCTCACCCCAGGCCAGTCCTAGGCTGGGGCGTCCTCCAGTCTTGCTTGGCTCACAGACCTGAAGGAGCGGCGGGGGCCCTGCTGGCCAGATAAGACCCAAGGGACTCGGGGACTCTCTCTTGGCGCGTGGTCCCTGGCTGCTCCAGGCGCAGCTGCGGAGCCGGGAGCGGAGTCTTCACGGCTCTGTGCCTGCACCCGCGAAGGAAGGAAGCAGGAAGAGCCTGGGGCAGGTCTTCCTGGCCAACACAGCTGTGGGCGAAGAGGGCAGGCAGCTGCAAGGGGGCCCCACCCTAAGAACATCCTCTGCAGGGCTCTAGAAAGAAGTTTTTATTACAAAATTTTCACAAGTAGGCGCTGCGTTCCCAGCCCGTGGGCTCTGACTCTCCCCTCATACAGAGTCAGACTTCTGGGGGGCTGCTCCCGACGCCCTAACTCCACTCCCTACCCAGCCGGCCCGGGGTCAGGGGCCGCACCCCCAGGAAGAGGAGGCCCCGCAGGCTGGCGGGTGCTGGAGCGGCAGGCACGGCCTGGAGCCGGCTCCCTGTGGGCGTGCGCGCCAGCGTCCCCCGTCCGGGTCTGGGCAGCGCTGGGGGTAGGATGGGGTGGGGGAGGCCGGGTCGGGAGGGCGGGGGTCCGGGAGGGCCGCCGCCCCCAGCCCGCCCCTAGATGGCGCTGGACGCCTTGGCCGCGCGCGCCCGGCGCAGCAGCAGGACCGACGCGGCCAGAAGCAGGGCGGCCGAGAGCAGGACCAGGACGACCCAGGCGCCGAAGTCTGTGCCCTTGCGCAGCGCCGGCGGCTCGGCGGGGATCAGGTTGGTCAGGTTCAGCATGTAGCCGAGCGCCCAGCCCACCGCGGTGTCCCCGGCCTGCGGGTGAGGGGCATGGCCTCAGCCTCCGAGCGGTCGCCCCTCTGCGCCCCGGGACCACCGGCTCCCACCTTCTTCTGGAAGGTCACCCCTCCGAAGGCGCGCTCGTGGAAGCCGTAGCCCCGGCTCAGCAGCTGCTGCACGAACGTGGCCCCGGCGCAGTAGTGGGGCAGGTGGGCTCGCTGTCCCCGGGCTCGAGCCTGCAGCTGGGACGCACAGAGGATACTATTGGTGACCACCTGGAGGTCTTGGTCACGAGGAGGGGTGGCCGGCGGCGTGCTGTACCCCTCGACCCCAGCACACACCCATGGCCAAGGAGGGGCCAGGGAAGCCTCAGCGGCCAAAGGGGCCACCACCCCCAGGCAGGACGGTATGACTTTTGGATGGCAGTGGGCTGCCCCTGCTTTGGAGGGGGACCTCGAGGGGACAGCAGGGACGGCCACCCCGGGAGCAACAGGCTGGCAGCAACCTTAGTGCAAGGTCAGGGGCCCAGGAGAAGCAACAGGCCTTCAGCATGGACCTCGGGCGAGCCTTTTGCTCCCCCCACTTCCCCACCCCCCAGGTGTGCCTGAGACTAGACACAGAAAAGACGCGATGGGGCCTCTGTCACCTCCAGAGCCCCGAGACGCTGTCTCTCCTGGGGTCTGGCAGGCACCCCATGCTCCACCTATGAAAACACCACTTCCTTCACTTGGCACACATCTGACCAGTGGCAGAAGCCAGAAACCTGGAAGTTGTCTTCAGAGCCCGGCTCCCCTACCCCAAGCTCTGGTGGTCCTGCCTGCTACAGCCAGTCCCCACCCCACTTCACTCCCTGGGCCCTGGCACCGCAGGGCCTTTGCTCTTCCCTCTGTCCTCCAGATCTGGGTCAGGGAGGCCCACTGCTAGCTGGCGGGACCCTCTTGCCTAGCCCTGGAGGAGCGGGGAGGAGGCTCACCTCGCTCCATGTCTGGCTGCACACCGTGACCACCGCGGCCTCCAGCTGCTGCATGGTGGTCACAGGGAGCCCCATCACTGTCCTCAGGAAGTCCATAGTGTAGAAGAAGGCAGAGAAGGCCTGCAAGGGGGCTACAGTCACCCCGAGAACAGGCCCCACATGCTACAGGGCACCAGCCCCCACGCCCGTCCCCTGCACTCACGATGAAGTTCCCAGCCACAGGGGGCTGGAAGATGCCATTGAAGGAACATCGCGAGAAGCGGCAGGAGGAGAAATTGAAGAGTCCCTCGACGAGGCTACGGCAGAGGGCAGGGTCACTCGTCCCAGACAGGCTGACCCTGGCGCTGCTGTTGAAGGCCTGGGGCCGCCGGGCCGCCACACACGGAGACTCGTACACGTCCCGAAGCAGCACTTGGGTGGAGTAGCCCCTTGGCCAGCAAGGGTGGAAGCCATGGGTCTGGGGGGAATGCAAGGGTGCGGCTGGCATCCCCCCTTCACCAGGCTCTGCCTGCCGCCCTCAGCCCAGGGTCTTTGCAGAGCCTCCCCCTAGGACCTGCCTGGTGAATCTCCCCTAAGTCCCGCGTGGCAAGATCGCTTCTGTGCTCAGGAGCACTTCGTGACCCCCCATGTCTGCTGGACAGCTCGCTCCCCCGACCCCTGGCCAGGCACTCCAGGCCTTTGGAGACCCAGCCCTGGCCCTCCTTCCTCCCTAGCCAGGCAACGTCCAGACCCAAGCCCACTGCTTGACATTTGTGCCTGGGAGACGCCTTTGCATCTGTCCTGCCAGCTAGGGAAAGCCCGACTTTGGCTTCTGCTGTCTAGAGCAGGCCCCTCGGTCCAGGCTCTGCTCTGGACCCCTGGCTCCCATCTCTTTTCACCCCTCCTTCCAGGAGGGCACAGTGGTGCAGGTGGGCAGGGGGGCATGGGGCACCTGCAGTGCGCCGGCCAGCAGCCTCAAGAGAACCTGGTCCCGGCCGTAGCAGAGGAAGCTGTGCGTGTAGACGCGGTGCGGCTGGCCGTACAGCCAGAGCTGGACCTCGTTGGCTGGGTCCTCCGCCGGGCTGGCCGTCTCGAAGGTGATCTGAGTGGAGGCGCCCCCCAGGTCCATGGCCCCCAGCGTTCCCTTCCTCGGCCGGAACCACCGGCCCACCCAGCCATACTGTGGGGAGCGGAGGTTGGGGTCAGCCAGCAGGTGGGCCCCATGCCCCCGGCTCACCGGGCTGGCCATCAGGCCCACCTTGATGAAGTTCTCCAGCAGGTAGTTGGCGGTCACCCAACCGAACACCCCCTCGTCCTGGCCCGAGAGGATGTGGGCACCACGGAAATCAAAGGGATACTGGGTCAGCGTCTGGGTCACAGCCGCAAGCACATTGGCCGAGGCCTCTGGACTGGTCATGCTGTAACACAGGGATGACTCTGAGGGACAGCCTCCGTGGGTGGCTGAGATCCAGCTGCTGGGGGGCACCGTGTCTGCCCAGGGCCACTGCTGAGGGTATGCAGGGGCCTACCCTGTGCTAAGCCTCTCGTGGAGACCAGGAAGGTCAGGGCTGGGCACACTCACTTGAGCAGACGCATGCCTGCTGTGGCTCCCAGGTAGAGGGGCGTGCCCCCGTGTCTCTCCTTGGGCACCTGCTGAAGTGCCTGGTCCAAGCACTCAACAAGACTCTGGCCCGCCCTGGAAGGGTTGTCTGCGTAGCTGGAGATCCCCCCTCCTAGAGGGAGACAGGGAAATGGGCCCAAGCCTGACGGGCAGCCCCTAAGTGAGCCATGCGCTGGCAGGATTGGGGACCTTGGGCTCCCAAACCAGGTGGCGGCTTAGACACACCTTCCCAGCTCCAGCCCTCAGAGACAAAGAGGCTCACCTTCCTGGGGGCCACCCGGTCTCCCAGGCTGCTGCCTGCCCATGGGTGTGCACACAGACGCCAGGATAAAGCACAAGGCATCGTCAGTCTGGCCTGCCCTCCTCGGGGGCCTGCCTGGGTGCACCTGTCTTGGGCCAGGCAAGGCCCCACCTCCCAACCACCGCCTGGGGCTTCCTTTCTCCACTGAACTGCCCCTAGCCTTTCCCTGTGGGAGGCTTCTGCAGCTCCTTCCTGGAGCAGGCCCCAGCCGCATCAAGCAAAGGAGGCATTGAGATTCTGGAGGCTAAGGTCAGAGAGGGCCCCTGAGGCCCTAGAATGAGTAGGTGTCCAGACTAGGGGTGCCTAGGGTTCAGGGGACCTTACCACGCACGTCACAGGAGCTGTGCTGGCCCACGATGCCTGTGTCATTCTCCTTGTCTGCGGGCCACTTGTAGATGAACATGGATGTGTGGGAAGAGCCAGCGTCCAGGACAATGCCATACTGGGAGTGGGGTGAGGGTGGAGTCAGCCAGCGGGTGGGGCCTGAGGCCATGCCCTTTGACCCCCAGCTCTCTACCTGAGCCCACCCCATGGCAGGGTTGGAACCTCCAGAATGAAGTGCTGGGGCTAGGGCGGCAGGGACAACCACAGAGACCCAGCTTGGCTGGGGAAAGAATGGGGGCAGGCGCGGGTGGACAGCCTGGAGCCTCTTCTCTTCTGACTGCAGGAACCTTCCTGGCAAGGGAAGCTCAGGAGCTCTGTCAGGGTCAGAGGAGTCCTGGGACCACCCCTGGAACCTTGCCCTGGGGACATGAGGTCCCCAGGTTCCAAAAGAGAAACCCAGCTGCAGGAACTCCCTCCACTCTTTCTTCCTCTTCTCTGTCCCTGCCTCTCTGACCTCAGCCCAACCTCAGGATCTGGAAGCATGCCTGAAGACACCCCTCCCTGAGCCTCAGAGCAAGCCCCCGTGACAGCTGGGTCCTGCCCAGCTGAGAGGGGTTGCATGGGCTTTCCTCAAAATCCCAAGGGCCAGGATTCCTCCAGTGAGAACCCTGCTGGAGAACATGCCGTCTTCAGTCCAGAAAGGGGCCATTCCAGTCCTCTTCCCCAGCCTGAGAACAGCAGCATCAGCCGGCTAACCCTAATCAGACCACCCCCCCCCCCCCCCCTCTCCGCCCCCCCCACCCCCCCCCCCCCCCCCCCGGCAGCCTCCCATCCCGGGCCCCCCCATCCTGGGCCCCCCAGGGCTTGGAACACCCACTTGCCACACCAGTCCCCCTTCGCACAAGTCCAATAAGGAAAGGGTCAAGGGAGTCCGCGGGGCTCCTGGAGACTGGTGGTAGATCTGGCCTAGTCCACCCCAACTCTTTAGGACCAGCCCAGCGTCCCCCGCTAGGCGCCCAAGGGCTGCCCCCGCACTGTCAGGGCCTCCGGGCAGGTGAGGAGGGGTCCTTTAGGCTCCAGCGCCTGTGGCTGAACCTGGACCAGATGCGCCCCCGGGGGCCACAGGGGGCTAGGGGCCGCGGGTCAGCCGCAGCCTGCGGCGTCCAGGGGCCGCATCTGGGGGAGCGGACGGTCAGCTCCTGGGGCGCGGCGAGCGGGGGAGTTTCTGGGACTCCGCGCCGCCAGGCCGGGAGCGCAGGTGGGCGCGTGGGGGGCCCCCGGCTGCCACGCGGGCGCGGCCGGGCCGGCTGGGCTCCGCGCCGCCCCGCGGGGTCGGCTGGTCCGCCTGCCCGAGCGCGCACCTTGAGGGCGGGCGGCTCCCGGACGTCGCGGGTGGGGACGCACAGCAGCAGCAGCCCGGCGAGCCCCGCCGCGGCCAGCAGCAGCGGCGGCAGCAGCGACAGCACCTTCCCGGCCATGGGCGGACGCGCGGGCGGACGAGGCGTCGTGCGAGGGGCGGCGGGGAGCGCGGGGCGGGGGCCCGGCGGGTAGGCGCCCGGGGCGGGGCGCGAACGGGCTGGGGCGGCGGCTGGCCACGCCCACGGGCCCGCCCCCCGCCCGCCCCCGCCCGCCGGCGCAGGTGGGAGAAGTTGCGGCTGAATCACCCGCGCGTCCTAGCGCCCACCTTCCTCCTTCCCGGCCGCCGGGTCCCCCAGACTCGTCCCCTCCGCGGGCCCCCCCGACCCCTAGGGCTGGCTACCAGGGTCTGCCTGTGGGCCCCCGCGGAGTCCCCCCAGGGCGGGACCGAGAGCGCTCCGCGCCCTCTCGGGGGGAGTCTGTGGGCTCGTGGCCCGAAGGCCTGGCACCCGAGCGTGGGCTGGGCTGGTTCCCAGGCAGCCTCGTTCAGAGGGTCAGGCAGCTGGAGTGGCCAGCTCTTCCCTGGCCCAGTCCTGAAAGAAGGAGCCCCGCCCGCCCCCAACAACAGGAAGCACATGGGACCCTGACAGGGTCCCTGCCCCACCGTCAGAGCAGAGAAGGGCCCCGGAGCCGCATGGCAGGTAGCGCAATTGTATGACCGGCCGGCCCTGTGGACACCACGCAGACCCCAGGCTGCAGGCCCTTCAAGGTGCGGGGATGGGAGATGGCGGGGGTGGGGGGTGGGCTCAAAGCTGAGCGGCCAAACTGCATGAAGCCAGCCCTGCCTCGCGCAGCCCTGGTCCCAAGGTGATAGGTGAGGGCACAGATAGACAAAGGGGCAAGTTGGTCACAGACACGCCAAGCTGAGAGAGGAAAACCCAGGCCCGACCTCCTGGCTCAGGGTCCATCCCCGATGCCCCCATGCCTGGGGAGGAGGGTGCCCAGAAGCCTGGGCTGGGGAGGCAGGAGGGGAGGGGAGCAGGAGGAGGGCCCTCTGCGGGCAAGACCCAGAGATAAGGGAGATCTGGACCTGGTCGACCACTCACAGGTCCCCGGCTGGGGGGGGCGGTTTGCCGGGGGGGGGGGGGGGGGGCAAGTGATCAGCCAGCCCCGCACCTCAGCTCTGCCCTTAATGAAATGTCTGGCCTCTAGGCTTCCACTCCCCACGCACTGTGTGCTAGCCTGGCCAGGCATCACCCCTTTCCCTGGCCAGGGGCCACCCCCACATCAGGCCCTGGGCAAGATAGCAATTCCAGCGATGAAACAGCAGGGAGCCATGTGGCAAGACCACTCTGGAGCCCCAGTGTCTGGGGTGGGGTGGTGGGGGGCCATCGGGTAGCCTTTGGCAGGGGCAGGGTCTAGGCAGCACCCCCGCTGGAGCCAGCTGGGACAACTGGGCTGGGTTACTGCCGGGCTGAGGGTTAGGGTGTCACTGAACAGCCTTCCTTTCAGTCTGCACCCCAACAGCAGAAGGGGTGGGAGTCCCGGAGATGGCCCAGCCTCCTCGCAGCCCCATCCGGCTGGGCTCCAGCGGATGGGTGTGGCCAGCACAGGGCTGCAGGCCCCATTCCTGCCAGCACCCCTCCCTCTTCTAGGCCTTTTTTCTGCCTAGGCCTTCTGGGGAAGGCACAGAAGGGGGAGAGGCCTGCAGATTAGATTGAAAAGAAAGAGACAAAGGCGGCCCACAGGGAGCCCGGGGAAAGCAAAGGCCGGTGGGGGGCAGCGGCCCACAGGCCTGCCCCCCAGTACTGGCCCCCAGCCCCCACACCTCATCCCATGAAGCCGAAGCCCGAAGCCCGAGGAGGGCTCCCTGATGTTCTGGTTGGTCCCACCGGCCCCACGCTGAGACCCGCCAGCCATGAGAGGATGGGGCCGGGGTGGTGGAGGCCTGGACGCCACAGGGCTCGTGGCAGAGGGCCCAGACTAGCTCCAGAAGAGAGGGCAGGCCAGGAGCAGGGAACAGCCAGGACGAAGCCTGGGAGCACATTCTCTCTGAGACAGAACCCTGGCGGCCACATGCTTCCTTGGTGCAGAGAGGCCCTTCCTTCCAGAGTGGAACAGGGACGGGGCGGGGGGGGCGAAGGGGGGTTCTGCGTGAGAGGGGCCTCCGGGAACCCCGGGGAGAGCTCCAGATGTGCCACACACGGCCTGGGTTCTGGCAGAGGCAGGTGGTTGCAGAGAGGTGTGGGGAGAGGGTCCTCAGAGGAGCCGGACCTCCTGGGCCGGGGACCGTTGCGGAGGCCGGCTGACATCTTGGCTCTGCCTGCCTCAGTCTTGGCATCTGTGGCAGAAGCATCTTTGCTGCTAAAGGTCCCTCACTCCGTGAACCTGAAAAATCAGCCTATTTTCTAGCAAAGATGGGTTTGTTTGGGAATAGCCAAGAACTGCAATTCAGTCTTTGCAAGCTGCAGCCAAAGGCAGGCGTGTCCCACAAAGAGAGGAAGGAACGCTCTTTTACGGAGAAGGAGGAAGGAGTGGGAGGGCTCGTTCTGAGCCCAAGACCACCGGAGGGAAGCACGCGCTCCGGGTGGTGAGGGCCGGGGGTGGGTCCCTTGTAGGGGAGACCGTGTGCATCTTTCCCTGGTGGGGCCTGGGGCTGACGGTCTCCCCACCGTGGACGCCGAGTGGTCTGGCTGCCCCTCCAGCGTCCCCTTCTGGCATCCAGAGTGCACTGTGGCGAGGCCTCCCTTCGCTCCGGTCCACAACATCCCGTTGCCTTTCATCATGGGCTCATCTGGTCACTCATCCTTTCACCATGGGCTCATCATGGGCAAACACTCACTGAGCCCCTCCCACGGCCAGAGGCTGTATGCACGCGCCGTGACTAATGATGGGGGCGCGGGAGGCCCACCCGCCACCCGTCCTGAGGAGAACAGACTTGGCAAGGGCTCCCCGGGAGGGGGAAAAGCCTGTGCTGCCTCGCCAGGGACAGCGGACCCCGCGGAGAGCGGTGCCCCGCGGACGGGAACAGGCGCTGGTACCCGGCTGTCGCCGCCCCTGGGGGTCCCAGCCGGAGCGGCCACTGTCGTGGATTTTGTGTCTGCTCCTGTCCTCCGTCTCTTTAGTTTCCCACCTGTCTGTGCATTTCTAAGTGACCAGTCGTGCTGCTTTTCCTGGTCTTCGGACCCGATTGTGCGCCGGACGTTGGGTTCTGTGACGGGCTTTTGTCCCACAACTCCTGGGACTCATCCTGGAGGCTGCTCGGGGGCGGCCTGTTCGCTCCGGCGGCCGCGTGCGCTGGCGCCGGCGGCGAGGGTCCGAGGGCCCGAGGGTCCGAGGGTCCGAGGGTCCGAGGGCTGGCGGCGCGGCCGGAGGCTGCCCGTATGTGGGCTTGTGTTCGGCTCTGAGCACATCCTCCCTGTCTTCAGAACGGGGGTGCCGTCCGGTCCCAGTTCCGCTTCTCTGCATCCCCGCGAGCGTTTGGGATGGTGCAGCCTTGAGATTTCCGAGAAGCTGGGGAAGACGGGATCCCGAGGTCTCCGTGGCATTTCCCTGGTTGCTGAAGAGACAGCGTAGCCTGTCCCGGCCTTCTGCCCAGCGTCTACTCAAGTTCTCAGCCCAGTTTCTAGAGGTTGTGTGTCTTTCTGTATGCGCCGGACGTCCGTCCTCCAGCTGCGAGGTCCCAGAAGCTCTGAATCATCCAAATGGTCTCATGGGTGCCGTGGCCGTGGGGCAGTGGGATACTCTCAGTCACGCTCTCAAGCTTTTACTGCTCGGGGCCAGCCTTTGGCCCACCTGGAGGTGGTTTGTGTGGGGGACGCCAGGAAGGGCTCCAATCCCCGCTTTCCTGTGTGGAGAACCGGCTGTCCCGGCCCGTGGGGCCCACGGCTTGGCCTCTCAGGCCTGGTGTGTGGGGAGCGCCGGCCACCGCGCCCTGTGCCCCGGCCCGGAGCGCTGGCGTGGCTTCCCGTCTGGGAGCACAGCCCCGTCCCCCCTCCCTGCTTCTGTTCCTGGAGCTCCGAGCTCTTCCACGGAAATTTTTAGAGCCCGTGTCGGGATCACAAGACCCATGGCTTTGGGTCTACACTCCAGTTGGGATGTGAGTGTTCGCGAAGAGAAACCCCGCCAGAGTGGCGTCCCGAGGCCAGAAGGGGGACCTGGAAGAAGCGTGGTCGCAGGCCCACGGAGCCCACGGAGCCCACGGGGAGGCCGAGCACTGCCTGTCCTCAAGAAAGTAGCCCCGGCGGCTCGGGGGCGGTCATCGCGGTCATCGCCGGGAGGCCTGCTTTGCTCCAGCGCACCTGGCTGCAGGACCCCGGGCTCGCCCTCCGCCCCTCCTAAAGCAGCGACCCTCGCGGGAGTAAGGAGGGCGGCGGCGCAGTCGCAAGGCTGTCGCGGTTGCTGGGGCGGCCGACGCCGAATTCCCCTTTCCTGCGAGCTGGGATTTCAAGGTTATACCAGCAAATAAACGTTTCCTCCAGAGAAATGTACGTAGCTTTTGGATGGCCTCTTCCTTGACTAACCGGCAGGACTTGCCGGGACAACACACAGGCCTGCGTCTCGCTACCGTTGCCGACTGTGATGGTGGGTCGTCGGTCTGTCCATCGTCCTGACACGTCCGAGGGCCGACGCGTCCGAGGGCCGCTCTCTCTGTGCGTGTTCTGGCACGAATGCGCCCTGGTTCACCGGGACCGGTGCCCGCGAACGCAAGTGCTGGCTTGTGCTGTGTGTCAGAGCGCTCCAGACGGGCTCCCTGCGTCTCTGGCCAGCGAGACACGGATCTGGGGGAGCGGACTCATGCCGCTGTGGGAGCTGGCAAGTCTGCAGTCCGCGGGCAGGCCAGCAGCTTGGAGACTTGGTGGGGTGGGGCGGGGGTCCGTGTTGCAGGCTTGAGTCCAAAGAGCATCTGTGCGTAGAATTCCTTCCTCTTTGAGGGCCGTTACCCTCTTCTCTTGAGGCCTTACGCTGATTGGGTGGGGCCCACCCACAGTCTGGAGGGTGATCTGCTTCCCGCCAAGTCTCGTGATGGGAATGGGAATCCTACCGACACGTCCCTTCACAGCGACATCCAGATGGGGCTTCAATCCAGCGCCTGGGCCCCATACCCCAGCCAGGGTGACACACAAAATTAACTAACCATGGCAAAGGGTAACTTAATTTTAGTTTTATCTTTTTTTAAATTTTATTTATTTATTTGACAGAGAGAGATCACAAGCAGGCAGAGAAGCAGGCAGAGAGAGGGGGGAAGCAGGCTCCCCGCTGAACAGAGAGCCCGATGCGGGGCTCGATCCCAGGACCCTGGGATCATGACCTGAGCTGAAGGCAGAGCTTAATGACTGAGCCACCCAGGCGCTCTTTTAGTTTTATAGTAATACAACTGCTTCAGCTTTCCCTGTTTTTGTTTTTGATGCCATTTTTAGGTCTCTCTTAAAACAGCTACCTGAATTTCTAAAACTCCAATCTGACAATTAAACTAGAGTTGATCTCACTCTTTGCAGATGACATGATACTCCCTGTGGAAAACCCAAAAACTCAATCCCCAAATTGCTATAACTCGTATAGGATTTCAGCAAAGTGGCAGGATATAAAATCAATACACAGGGGCATCTGGGAGGCTCATTCATTAAGCGACTGCCTTTGGCTCCTGTCATGATCCCGGGGTCCCGGGATCGAGTCCCGCATCGGGCTCCCTGCTCAGCGGGGAGTCTGCTCCCTCTCTCTCTGCCGCTCCCACTTCTTGTTCTGTGTGTCAAATAAATGAATAAATAAAATCTTTTTAAAAAGGGGGGGGACAAACTGAGGGTTGCTGGAGGGGAGGTGGGTGGGGGCTGGGGTAGGGGGGCTGGGCATCGGGAGGGCGCCGCACTCATCGTCATCACTGGGATGAGCACAGGGTGTTACACACGCCCGAGGAGCTGATGAAACTGATCTCTGCCTCTGACGCCGGTAACACACTGTGTTAATTCAATGTACATTTTAAAAAGGAGAGCTGAGCCCCTCACAGATGTGATGAACACACGGTGAGGGTCCTCCATCCCATACTGTTTTCCTCTCTGCTTAAGACTGTCCCCGCCCCGCGCTTCTCGGAAGGTGTGCGCTGGACGGCGGCCGTTCCACCCGACTCTCCCGGTTACTTTCACGCGCATCCTTAATGCAACCTAAAGTGAGTATCTTTTCCCTCATGAACAATCCGAGCCCCAAGGATGGCTCAGCTTGTCTTCCTGCCCCATGCGCCACCGCCACGTGGCCGCGGTTCTCTCCTGGGCTCCCACCAGCGGCTGCTGCTGTCACTGCTGTGGCGCCGGCGGGTCGTGTCTGCGTAATTACGCGGAGTGATGTGTCTGGGTTGGCTTTAAAATATGTCCACAGATGGCTTGATTCTCCTTCCCTGAAAAGGTGGCGCCGATTCCCCTCCTACGCCGCTCGAGAAAGGACTGGATCGAGGATGGCTTCCGACCATCAGAGGTAAGACAGAGGTGACCCTGTGACTCAGTGCTGAGCCCAGGTCCTCCCAGGCGGGTGGCTCTCTCCCAGGGGCTGCTCCTGGGTCATCTGTGCGAGGGAAGCCGACACAGTGCTGTGAGGATGTAGACACAAGGAACCCAGGTGCTCGGCCAACAGCCCCGTGAGGGTGCCATGTTGGAAGCCGGCCCTTCCCGGACGGTGGCCCCCGCGGACACCTCGCCTGCGGCCACAGGACATCCCAAGCTGGACCGCCCAGGGTGATTGCTCCCGAGCTCTTCACCCACGAGGAAACAGCCATTGCTTTAAACCACTGAGCCTCAAGTTAAGTCACCCCGCGACAGTAGCTAACTCATCCTTATTTAGGGTTCCTTCTTGGCTTCTGCCTTTTTTCTGAGGTCCTTCCTCCAGAATTTCCTTTAGTGAATTCCTGTGGGTGGCAAACTCTCATTTTGGGGTGTGGGAGGAGGAAATGTTTTTCTTTCTGTAGCCTTCATTCTTGAAAGCGTTTCTCTGGGTCGTGGCCGCCACCTTCCTCTCCCGCTGGCCTCCGACGGGCTCCCTGGTAAGCAACTGCTTTCATCCCCGGATTCTTTTATGATTTTGTGAGAGAAAATGGGCATTTCTTCCGACTCGGCCTGGCCGGCACTTGTAGGGATTTCTGGATCAGAGAACTGAGGTTTTTAGACAGTTCTGGAAAACCCGAAGCCACTTCCCTGTCCCGCAGCGCCCCTCCTTCCTTGTCCTCTTCTGGGAAGTGCAAGCAGGGGGCGCCCTTGACCCTCCGGGCCGCGTTCTCCATCACTTCCTAAGCTCTTGTGGTTCACCGAGTCTCCAGCTGAAAATCTCCACCGGAGGCTTTAATTTCGATTTCAACGTCACTTCTACAGACTGTTTGCTTTTTCCTGCTTTATCGCTCATCTTTATAGACTCGAAGCTTATGCTTTCACAGAATAACAAACTATGAAGGCTATTCCTTGTTTATATTTTCAAGAATCTCTTTTATTTCTTTCGACATATAAAAGTTACAGTATATTCTCTGATAATTCCGATATCTGAAATATTTCGGAATCTGTTCTGCTGGCTCTTGCGGTGGGTGCACTCCCGGTGTTTGTGGACAAGCTTCTTAACTTAGATGCTTGTTTTCCTTGGACTTGACCTGCATGGAACCCCCCGGGGCAGCGATTCCCAATCAGGGGACGTTTCTCTCACCGCCCCCCTTGGGACATTTTGGCAACACCTTGAGACATTTTAGTTGTCATGACTGAGGGTGTGGTTGGAGCCCAGGGATGTTGCCAGCATCACAGCAAGACAGCAGCCCCCACCGACTTTGCCCCGGGTGTCACCAGTGCTTCTGCTGGCTGTCTGGGGCCCCTTGGACTTCTTCCCTTGCAGCGTCGGGGCCCACGGGAGCCTGGCTTCAGACCGCGAGCAGAGAGGGCCGTAGACGGAGCACCGAGGACAAGAACGGAGCCTTCTGCGTAGCTGGCTCGTCCCGCGGTCCGCCGGCAGCTGGAGGGGCCCGCTCCGTGCAAGTTCTCCCAGGGAAAGACCGCTGGGGCGGCCGGCATGAGGACGGCAGAGGGAACGCAGAAGCCCCAGGCAGGGTGGACACCCCAGGGGACACCGCTGCCCTCCAGAGGCTGCCTCCTTCACTGTTACGGCCTCCCCCCACTCGGTTCTGTCGTGGAGGGCTGGGTGGGGGTGAGCCGGGTGAGGCAGGGAGGGCAAAGACCAGAGGCGGGAGGCTGGCTGCCCGGCTGGGGGCCGGCTACTGGCCGGGCCTGGGAAGGGCGGTGGAGGCTGAGCCCGGGGACTGCCCTGAGTGACAGTGTCACAGGAGAGTTAAGAGCAGGGGGCGGGATAGTGTTCGGTTTGGAAGGGTCAGGGGTTGCATCTGGAGAAGCTGTGAACAGACTCCTAGCGAGAGGGTGGGCTTGGGCTGGTGTGGAGCGACTGATCTTGGGACAGGAGGGGGAAGAGCAGGTCCAAGAGCTCCTGGTGGGTAGGTCTGAAACTGTCAATTGGGAGGATTTCTTGAGGACTGACCCCTGCCCTGACTGTCCCAAAGGGTGCTGGGGGCCCTGTCTTACCTTTCAGGACCCCACTCCCCTCTTGGCTCCCCTCCCACAGTCTGCATGGGTCTAGGCCTGGGGGTCCTTGGGGCCCCAGAAGAGCCCACCCCACCCTCCAAGGAGGGCAGCTTGCATGCTGGGCAGATTTGGACTGACCCAGGACAATCCCCCTACCCTCTGTAAGCCCTGAGCACGGTGTGGGGAGCCCAGAGCTGGAGCTGGCAGGGAGCAGACAGCCACTCTGCACCTGAGACCCCTCCTCCACAGCAAGGACCCTCTGCGGCCATGGGAGTCCGCGGGGTCTCTCCATACTCACCCCACGCCTGGGGCCCCCCACTGCACAACCCAACGGTGATGTCCTGTCCTCAGTGTGGGCGGCGAGTTCCTGTGGGGATGGTGGCCCAGGTCACGAGGCCCCTCCTGGGGTGGAGGCTCCCCTCGGGGGGCCTGGTGTAGGGTTGGGGAGTTGTCCCTGACAAGGACCCTGCCTTGTCTCTTCCTGAGCCCTCTGGTTTTCCAAGACTGATGCCAAGCTAAGGGTAGGAACAGGGAGGTCCCTACACCTGGGAGCCTTGAGTCATGTGAGGTGGGCCCTGGCAGGGAACCTGGGGGGCTCACCTGGGAGGCCCATGCTGACATCTCTTGTGGGGACAGACCTCCCTGGGGGAGGGGCACACCAGAGCCACCCTGCTGACCATATCCCGCCCTGGCCAGGATGCCTGGTGGGCCCAAGGCCCGGAGCAGGGGTCACAGGCTGCTCTGCAGGCTCATGAGCGCTAACCCAAGTTGTTTTAAGGTCTGGGGTCTGTGAGGGGGAGCAGGCAGGCTGGCCTTGGCCCAGGTGTGAACTCTGAGAGCTCACCCCCGGGAGCTCCCCCAGGACCAGACACCCCTTCCATCTGCTCCGGCCCCTCAGGGAGGGAAGATGCCCTTGGGCTCCTGGGCCCAGTCTCCTGCTGGGCCCTAGGCGGCACACCTCACAGGAGACCAGCGGGGGCCCTGGCAGGGGCTGGGCAGTTCGGGTCGTTGTGCACGAGGCACCCTCTGCTGGCTGCGGCCAGAAGTGCAGCCTAGTGGGACCAGTACCTTCCCCGGGACACCCCGGGTCAGAGAGGCCAGGCCAGCTGTGACCACGGCAGGAGGCCCGCCCAGAGCTGCCTGAGATCCGGCAAACACAGGGAGGCGTCCCCTATGGTCCACTGACGGCGGCCGTCGCAGCTTCAGGCTGTGCCAGCACAACGAAGCCCCAGCCCGGTTCAGCACCCCCAGGCCAGGAGTGAGTCCGTGTCTGGGGCCACGGACTGTCTCCACAAGGGGTTGGGGGATGGAGGGGAGCCCAGATGGTGAGAGGGGACAGAGACTGGTCCAGGCCAGTCAGGTGGTCTTCAGCCCAGTGGGGCTCAGAGAGGGGCCAGCGCGGACTGACCACCACGGCAGGCCGAGAGCGGGTCGGGGCCCCGGCAGCTAGAGGAAGGTGGAGTCCAAGGGCCCGGCGTCCTGCTGGCTGAGCGCGCGCGCCTCGAACAGCTGCCTGATGAGCGCAGATTTCTCCTGCTCCAGCTGCGTGATCCGCTCACTCTTGCTGGTTACCTCCTGGGCAGGTGGGAGGTGGGTCAGGGTCCCGCAGGCCTCCGGCCCCCACCCTCAGCCCTCCCCGCACCTCACCTGGGTGAGGAGCCGGTTCTGCTCCTTCAGCATGAGGACGGTCTGCTGCTGCTGCCAGCCCGGGGCTGAGGGCGAGGCGGGGGCCGGGCACGGGGGCCCCGAGGACAATGAGGGTGGAGCCTGCGGGAGGGAACGGTCAGGCAGGTCAGGCAGGCCTGGCATCCCCGGGCACAGCCTCCAGGGCAAGGGGGAGGGGTGGCACCACGCTGGGCACGGGCGGCTTGGGGGCCACTCACCCGGCCAGCACAGGCCGCAGCCAGCAGCTCCCCCAGGCACCGGGCCACCTCCTGTACCTTGGGCAGCAGCCGGCCCAGCGGGAGGGGGCTCCCCTCCGTGCCCCAGTCCTGGGAGGGAAGCAGGAGAGGGCAAGTCAGCGAGCAGGACCAGCCACAGATCAGCCACCGTGCCCGGGGGGTCCTCCCAGGGGCCGCTCCTGTCTCCCACCCCGAGTGACTGCTCAGAGCAGACGGAGCCCACGGGTGTCGCTGCCGGGGGTGGAGGCTCCAGGGCGCACGCAGTGCGTCTGTGTGGGGGGGTCCTGGCACCCTGGCACCACCCGTGCTCGGGGCAGGTCTCGGGACAGGGGCAGCCCTGGGGCAGCACTCACGGCGCGGGCCCTGCTCCGGCCCAGGCGGCGCCGGCGCTCCCGCACACTCTGGAGCTGCTGCTGGTACCAATCACGGCCCTGCGCCATCATCTCCAGGCCCTGCAGCAGCGCCGCCTTCTCCTGCTCCAGCTCCTGCATCTGCTTCAGCTGCCGCGCGCGGGAGGCCACGTGCTCATGAGGAGCCACGCATCGCAGAGCGGCCCCCCCCCCGCCCCCCCCAGGGGGCACCCCCTCCCCCCCCCCTCCGCGCACCTTCCCCCAGGGAGCAGGGGCGGCACCCCCAGCTCCGCAGCTCCCTTCAGGGCGAGCGGCGCACACACAGCCGGGGAGCTGGGCGAGCTGGGCCGTTCAGGAGAGGGGCCGTGCCCGCTCCGGACGCCACGGCACACCCAGGCCGCCTTCTCCCTGAAGGCCTTCTTCATCTGGCCTTGAGCCATCCGTCCAGTGGATTCAAGCCCGCGTGGGGAGACATGTTTGTGACCAACTGCCGTGCCAGGCCCCCAGAACCCAGGCTTGGTGGCTACCTCCCAGGGGGACGGCTGGTCCAGGAGGCCAAGCGTGGGGCCAAGTCCAATCCCAGGCACCAGGGATAATCCCCCAGGGCCCTCACTCACCAGGTCACAGTCCACGCCGTTGGTGATGGTGTGCCTCCGACGCTCCCCTCGGGCACGGGGAACCCGGAGGGCATCGCCCAAGCTGAACTCCCGGGGCCTGCAGGCCAGTGCAGCTGTGGAGGGAGGCAAGACCCTGGCTCATTTCCAGGCCTGCTTAGTCAGGCCCAGTGCCTCCCCTCAGGCCTGGCCATGCAAAGCCAGGTGTCCAGGCCGACATGCCTCCGGGCTCGTGGGTAATTCGGGGCCTCTGCACAGAGCCCCCCATCCCAACCCACCCCTGGGCCACCGCCTTCCCCACAAGCTCCCCTCACCCCAATACTGGGAAGGCCGTGTGGCCCTTGAGGCTGCAGGTTTGTACACACAACACAGACGTGTGTGCCCACAGACATGCCCCCGGAAGAGCACCTGGAGGGCAAGGGCTTCGCCTGGTTTGGGCATCCCCCCGTGCCCAAAGGCTCCAGGGGCTCAAAGGCTGCGGGGAATAGGGTAAGCGAGCAGGGCCCAGGGCTTCCCGGCTCTCTCCTTGTCTGCCAGGGCCTTTAAGGGTGACATGAGTCAGTGCAGGTGAAATGGGAGGGCACAGGTGGCCCAGACCTAACTTCTCCCACGGAGGATAAAACATGACCTTGGGCCAGCATACACGTGCCCACACCTCACTCGGCGCATAACTTAGCAGCTCCTCGGCTCAGGGACCCCCTGCAGTGGAGTCGGCCTGGGGGTGAAAAGCCAGCAGGGCCAGCGGGCTTCCCTGGGGGACGGGAGTGTATGCAGGGCAACACAAGAAGAGAGGAGTGGATCCCTGGCCCTGCTGGCTCAGCCTCACAGGCTATGCCCCCAGCACTGGCTCATGCGAGAAGCGGACATGTCCACTGGGTTGGCACCAGGTGACAGGGCAGGCCTCCAGGCAGCCGCAGCGGACAGGCTAAAAGCAAGCCCAGAGATCGCGTCCCAACCTGCCCGTGCTACATGGCGGGCAGAGAAGACACAGCAGAGGGACACTGCGGGGTGGGGAACAGCCGCAGAACACCTGGGCTTGGTCTGGGGGCAGCTCCCAGATGACAGCACCCTGGGTGTTCTGTTGGGTGACCAGCAGGTGCAGGCAGCCCTGTCCCCATCTGGCCCTGAGCCAGCAGCCTGTGCCCACTGGGCCAGGGTAGACCTGGGTGCACTGAGCTCCAACAGGGCCAAAGAAGGGGGGCCTGGAAGGGGTCTCTCCCTTCCCGGGAAGCTGGGGGATCTTTGGACTCCACGCACATGCCACGCCTCTGGTCTGGGCCTCTGTCTGTAAAGGGGACAACGAGAGGCTAGCCTGAGCCTCAAGCTGCCCCGTGGTGAGCACGCGTCACCTGCCCGGCCCTGTGCCGAATCCTCAGAAAGGTGCAGCAGGTGACCTAGGGCCACCCAGGGCCCCAGGACAGAGCGGGGCCGGACCACAGGTCGGAGGTACCCAAACCCCAACCCCACACTGATTTTCAGGTATGTGGAGCCTTGGGGATGGCTCTGGCCATGCACCCAGGAGTGCCCCCTGCCTTCCCAGACCACGGGACAGAGGGGTTGGCCAGTGAGGAGCAGGGAGAGCCCCCAACCTGCGATGGGCTGGGGGATGGCTTTGCCACAGAGCCCAGGAGCCAGTCACAGGGCCGGCGAGTGTGGGCAAGGCTGGGGCGGAGGCCCAGTGAGGCTGGCAGAGCGGTGAAGGCATAGAAAGGGCTGGCAGTCGCAGTGGTGGGGGTGCCGCAGGCAGGCAGAATGCCTCGCGGGGATGGGACCCCAGCCCCATCCATAAGGCAGCTGCTATCCCAGAGCAGACACTAGAGGGGCCCGCAGGGGTCATCCAGCCATCTCCTGTCACTGCCCACTGCAGCGGAAGCCAGGCAAGGACCCCGCTGGCCACCCCCCGATGGGGGCAGGGGCAGGGGGCGGTTTGCTGCGCTTGGGTCTTTCCCTGGTGTCAGCCCGGTAGGCCTCGAAGACTGGGCTGGAGACTCGCCCACCACGTCACTCTTCCCGCAACCCCACCAGGTCTTCTAGGACCGTCCCTCCTGTCCCTCCTGCCTCGGTGGTGGAGGCCCAGCCCTCTTGGTAGAGCTGCCAAACTAAGGACCCATAAAGGCGGAAGGGGGCCCTCTCAGGCCGGGACACGCTCTCTTCTCGGAGCGAGAGGGAAATCCTCCGCCTGGGCTGTTACCGGAGGCGCGACTGAGGGCCTTCGCGTCCCCAGGCGTGGGGCAGGAATCCCCAGTGCTCAGCTCAGGCTGCGTAGGGCGACTTCCTGGGGGAGTCTGGAGTCACCCCCGGCCCCTTGGCCCCGGTGGCCTCCCCCAAGGTGGCGGGGGAGGGGCTGGCCTGCCTCCCGGCGCCGCAGCACACCGGGAACGGCAAGAGGGCCCCTTCCCTCCGGGCGCTCACGGCCCTCGGGCTCACTGAGGGCGGCACGAGAGGCACCGGCAGCACCTCTGTGGCTGCGGCCGGAGGCGCAGGTCGCGGGGTCGGCGGCGGGGTGGGGGGTGGAGGGCAGCTCCCGGCGGGGCTGCGGGCCGCCCCGCACTCACCAGCGTCCGCGCTCGGGCTCCGCTCCAGCGCCGCGCCCCGGGGCCGCTCGGGCTCCGCGGGCCCGCACAGCTTCTCCAGGCTCCGGGCCGCGCCGCCGGGGACGGCCGGCGGGGGCCGCGAGCCCGGGGCTAGGGGCTTCCTCTCCAGGACCGTCCGCGGCTCGTCCGCCGGCGCGAACGTCAGGCGCGGCGGCGGCGGCGGACCCCCGGGCCGCGCCGGGCAGCCCCCCGG
>ML106111.1:52945-100452 GCA_003697995.1 Taxidea taxus jeffersonii | reverse complement strand
GCCGTTACTCCTGTACCCCTTCTTGCCCTATAAAAAAGATTGTAAGCTTGAAGCCCGGGCGCGCTCAGCTAGCTGGTGCTGCTGTCCACCCGCAGGCGCGTCTGTGAAAAATAAACCCTCATGCCTTTGCATCCAGTGGAAGTCCGGTGTCCGATTCTTGGGTGGTGAAGTCTGAGGGTCTTTCACTCCCAACTCAGGCCTTACTTACTCCTTCCCATGTCAATGCTTCTGCTCTGAATTCCCATGGTGGTACCAGCATAAAACTAGAGAACCTGTTAGTGAAAGAGGACACATCCTCCATTCAACAACCACAAGTCTTCTTTCTGCTTCCAGAAGAGGCTGCCTGAAGCCAACCTCCTCTCCACTTTTGTCTGAAAAAGAAGTTAAAGAGCATCAGAAAGCTGGGAGACCCATACTCTTGGGCCAGGGGGAAAAAGGTGCCCTTTTTTTGTTTTTGTTCCTCTCCAGGTGGTCCACCGCTAGAGAGAGTGTAGGTCAAACAGGTGCTGGACAGCTTATGGGGTATCTCAGAGCTTCGTTATTGGCAATTACAAGGCAGTGGAGAGAAAAAGGTATTTCCAAGAACTTCAAGCTAAGAGGAACTTAAAGGTAACTGGGAAAGATTAACTAGAGTAAGCTGCTTCATTTACCCTCTGCTGCTTTCCACCTCAACTCACCCTCAAAGTGGTTCTATAGAAGCAGCAGCTGCTAAAGTCGAGCAAGGTGAATTAGGAAGAGTACCATCTTAGGGAAAGTACCTTCAAATCACCCACATGCCTCCTGGTACCTTCTTATGAATGTAAACTTCTTCTAATATCTTTTCTAAGGCCAGTCTTCCTGAAGTGACCATAGCTTCATTTTAGTCATACTATTATTACCCCCATTTACAAATGAGAACTATTTTCATGTTCATGTCTAACTTGAGCAAGCTAGGGATTTAAAGTATGGTCTGTGCCCTTTTAGAAAGGTAACTCTTAAGAATTTTGTACCCAATTTCTTCCTTTTGCCTCTCCAGACCTACTCTCCACCTTGTCTGTTGCCATGGGTGACTTACCAGAGTAACCACACAATGGTCCCTTGCCTTCTAGCTTCTAGTTGGTGTGCCAATGGAGATCCTGGAGCAGATCAGAGCAAGGAGGATAACATCTTTCCTTTAGACCCAACTGTATTGTACTAACTGAGCCTCAATCATCATTATTTCCCCTTTATATGGCCCTTTCTATTCAACTCTACTTCTGGCTACTGGTCTTTCAGTGTACTTACTTAGGAGTGGTAAGTGCTTCCTTGTTACAAAGGTAGGAATAAACTTCACTTTCTTTATGGTTTCTTGTCCACTTTTATAAATAGGCCCTTGGTTAAACCCCACTCAGATATCCTAATTTCAAAATATTCTAATAATGTTGTCTGTTGGAACCTTGAAACAAATATCAATTGTATATAAAACTAAGAGAAAAGATTAATGTTTTAGTAAGAACTGTATATTTCAGAGATGCAGAAATTGATGAAGAATCTTATTATAAGGTCTCAGCCAATCCCAAGGGCCATCATGGCAGGGAAATATTATTTGCAGTACAGGGGCAGTGCCTTTGTCCCTAACTAGGACTCTAAGCACAATATTAAAGAGCCTTTCCTTTGTTATTGTTATTGCTTGACCTTGACATTTTCTTTTGGAATGAAACCCTCTTACAGAGATGTAGGATGACATTCAAAGTTATTGCTACAGTGGAATGGAGTGAACCAGGTATTTTCTTCTCTGAGCAGAAAGTATTTGAAAGCTCTAGGAGTTCTTCTCTACTTGGGATGAGTATGTTAAATATGGTGGCAGAATAAGGGCATAGGAAGGGCAAGTACATTCCTGAAAAGCAAAGATGGTGTTTGGATTCTCTTCCCACCCTCGATTTATTTATTTATTTATTTATAAATATTTTATTTATTTATTTAACAGAGAGAGAGAGAGAGATCACAAGTAGGCAGAGAGGCAGGCAGAGAGAGAGGGGGAAGCAGGCTCCCTGATGAGCAGAGAGCCTGATGTGGGGCTCGATTCCAGGATCCCGAGATCATGACCTGAGCTGAAGGCAGAGGCTTAACCCACTGAGCCACCCAGGCACCCCTCACTGTCAATTTATTCTCCTTATTGTGTTTAGGGATTGATCTTACCTTTAAAAAGAAAGCTAAAAACAACCTAAAAGCCTAACCATTAGGATCCAGCAAGACACTGACGTGTGCAGGAGAATTGTGAAAACTGTGCAGAGTTAATGCTTATGATATACAGTTAAATGAATAAAGCAGAACATTAGGTAGTATATGAGTCATGGTTACAACTGTAAAATATATAAATATATTTATACAACTGCAATATATATGTACATGTACATATATATATTTACAAACATACATATACACAAGTAAATTCTGGAAGGATAAAATCAAAAAAGAAAACACTGTTAAGGTAAAAAGATAGTATTTTTTTTGTTAACCCTAAAGTAAAGCCAACAACAATAATAGGCAATTTATTGAGGAGTTACTATGTACCACACACTGTTTTACACTCTTTATGTGTACTAACTTAATTAACCATCACACCTACTCTCTGAGTAAGTAACTTAACTTTCCTTATATTACATTTGAGAATATTGAAGAACAAGGAGGTAACTGATTTTTCCACAGTTAACCTGCTTCTGAGCAGCAGACGAACAAGCAGTCATGCTGATACCACAGCTCGTAGACACTTAAGCTATTGGTTCAAAGAAGAGGAAAGTAAAGAGAGTAAGTCCCACTGTTTAGATCAGCCACCTACTAAGTGGCAGAACTAAGACACATGCCCAGCTTACTTATAAATAATGCTTGGACCTAAAACCAAATTCTAGACCTAATAGTCATAACCAACCCCAAAATAACTTTCTTGTCCTGATTCTGTGGTCTGAGGCACCTTACAGTTCATCTGACTACCCTTTCCAATTCTGCCTCCCTCATGACTGCTCATAAAGCTGCCTACCTCTGGCCCATGGCATTAAACAAGCTTTAAATAGAAACATTGGTCATTGCCTCAAGAAAGAGGTCAGAGTTCTCACTTTCATGCTCCTAAATCTGAAGGCATGATTCTGACATGAGAGTTCTGAGTCTTGCAGCTGTGTTGTTTTGTATCAGTCACATTCTCCTCAGAGCATTCTCATTAGTGACAGGACTGGATCAAATGGTCTCTGAAATCCCTCCCTCTCTGCTTCTCATGCACAATGTATTGCATTATTTGTGACTACCTTTAGAGGACCTGAGATTTTTCAGTCTGAATCAGACCTACTGAGTGAATCTAAATTCCCTTTGCCTAATTTCCCATTGCCCTTGACAGCCCTAGGCTTCTCCTGGGCTTTATGAGTAAGTGACACATTACACATCAAAATTTTACCACCCTATGTTTTCTTCCCACTGGGTCTTGTGCTTATCTGTGACAAAAGATGCTTATATGTTACCATATAAGTTAGATTAGTTTTCCTGTTAATATTTTATTTCTTCCAAGAAACACAACACCTTAACTCTTTTAAACTATCTCTTTTGCTAAAGGTTAATATCCCCCAATGTTTTCATTCTTACAGATCATAAACAAGTCCACTGACCTACAGAATATTAATCTTAAAAGTTCCAATATTTTATTTGTATGTGGTAGAAAGGAGATAATGAATTAGCCAACATGTCATTGATTTATTAAGTCAACAAACATCTATTTACTGAACACTTACTATGTGCCAGTCACCATGGCTAGGTTCAAGAAGATAAAAATTAATAAGGAAAGAAATATATACTCAAGGGTTCATGGTTTAAGGGAAATACAGGCATGCATAACTTATATTCCATGTCATAATGCATCAATACCCATGTGACAAACCACTTGGGGAGATCCAGAAAGGCTTCACAAAGGAAGGGGCATTTGAGCTGAAAGCTTCATCTGAATTTCACCCCACAGACCTTATTCAGTGACTCCTTCCCACCAGTTATGGGCAGGAGTAGACAGGAAGATAGATCAACTAATGTGGGTGAAACTGCAGTTTCCCCCTCACTTTTCAGTGGCAAAGGGGTCCTCTAGAGGGAGCTATGTGATTGTGGGAGAGAAGCAAGGCACCTTTTGGATGTGTTTGATTAGCTCTCCAATCACAGAACATTTTCATTTTAATGACAGTTGTCTCCAAATCTCAAATCATTGTGTATATATTGTCAGTATTCTTACAAATCTGACTCGTTCTTTTCAAGTAACTTTTACTTGATGGAAAAGAAACCTGTGTTGGCTAACAATACCTAGTGTAAATAAATAATCCAGATCTTTCCATAAAATTAACATAAGGGCCCTGTTGGCAGGGTTCCTTCCTCTTTGAATGTGGACTCTCAGACAAGTTTAGCCCTATCTCTACAGGTGTTTTCTGAAAGAAAAAACAAGGCTCTGATGCCAGTCTGTGAATTCTTATTATTTCAGAACACAGTTCTTTATCTTCTACTTTTCTTATAAAATAAAGGCAAAAAATTTATTTTTTCACAGCTTTGGAGACCAACACCTGAGATAAAGGTGTTGGTAGTTGGTTCCATCTGAGGGTCTCTTATAGTTTGCTGGAAATCATTGGTGCAGTCATGTTGGATTATAGCCCACCCTAATGACTGTATTTTAACTTAATAACTCTTGTAAAATCCCTATCTCCAAATAAGGTCAAATCCTGAGGAACTGGACATTAACACATATAAATTTGAGAGGGACAAAATTCAACCCATAACAATGTCCAAGCTAAAAACTTAATCTTAGCTGTAAGTGTTCCCTCTCCTTCTTCGGTCTTTAGCTATGTTTCATTGTTTCTCTCCATGTCTACCCCCTTAGTCTGTACTTTCCTCTCCAGGTGACCTCTGCCCCTGACTCACCTCCTCCAGCCACTCCTCCCTACAAACAGCTGTAGTCCTAAAACCATACCTTACTAGATCTGTTGCATTATTATGGTTGCTCAAGGACACAGAGTGACTCTCTAGCACTTCCAAAATCAACTTATAAAGCCTCTGTCTTTTTCCAAAGCTCTCCATATCTCCCTGATAGATTAGCACATTCTGGAGAGGTTAGCCAGTTTTCAGGGGACCACACATGTCAGGTATATATTCCTGCTTCCAAATCTTCTTGTATTTCCACCGCCTAGAATACCCTCTTTTACCTACCCCAAACTTGTATAAACCATCAAAGCCAGCTTAAATTGCACTTCTTCAGTGACACCTTTCCTGACGTTTCCCTTCTTAGAATTTTACCAGGATTTTCTACAACCAGAAACTTAAAGAGGTTTTTTTGTTTGTTTGTTTGTTTGGTGTTGTTTTTGTTTTAACTATTTCTTGTATGTAGAGGCCCTCCAAGCAAGTTGTGAGCTGCTTGAGGATAGAACCATAACTGGCATTTCTCTTATGTCCATCCCTCTGCCCAACACCATGCTGAGACATGTAAGATATTAGTAAATGTTGGTTGAATGAAGCAGTACATAAGTCAATGATACAGTGAATGAAAGAGGGACTGACTTAATGACTTCATGAATGAAAGATTATACCCTACAAGAGTAGGGTTCTGAACCTGTTGGGGGCTTTACTAAATATTCACTTGTGATGATGAAGGGTGCCTCAGTGTGATGGAGGCTTCCTTTTTAAGGGAAATGCTGCATCCAGCTTTGTCCTTTATTGGAGTGCTTAGATGACCATAGAAATGTCCTCTAGCTAATCAGGAAATGAAGAGAGAGGAGGAGTACCTCCCCCATCTCCCACTTTACATCCTGTAGCTCAAAGTTCTTTTCAAAGAAGCATTGCATATTAGACCTCCACAGACACAGGAAGAGCAATTTAGATTTTCACAGGGAGGTTTGGGTGCAGCCTTTGGAGGATTGGGGTAGGTTTGTTCACTTGTGCCCCTGACAACCATGGCCTATCATGAGGCAGGTAAGGGACTATCCTGATGTTTCTCAATATGCTGACAAAAAGGCAGGGATTAGCCCTGGCTATTGTTCAAGTTACTGTAAAAACAGGGCTCAAGAACCCCTTAACCAATGGGCTTTCTGATTACCTTTAGCAATGGAGAAATAATAAAGATGATTGACCAAAGGGTAACCCTCAAGGTAAAGAGTCATTGCTTATTCACATACTGTCCATAGCAGCCATCACCAGACTAGGGACAGATGCTACCTCACAATGAAAACACAAGAAATATACAGGAGTACTCAAAGTCTCCAGAAGAGGGATGCTTGAGAGGCTCAGTCATTTAAGTGTCTGACTTGGTTTTGGCTTAAGTTATTATCTCAGGGTCATGAGATCCAACTCAACATCATGCTCCAAGTTTAGCACAGAGTCTGCTTGAGATTCTCTGCCTCTCCTTCTGCCCCTCCCCCTACTCATACATTCTCTTTCTCTCTCTAAAATAAATAAAATAAAATATTTTTAAACAAACAAACAAACAAATAAATAAATAAATCTGCAGAAGAAAAAAAGGCCACTCTCAGCTCATGATGGAAGCCCCAGATTCTGTGATGGGTGGGCAAGCCCTTTGAGAGCCTATTGCTAGTGGGGTAAGAGCAAAAGACAGAAATAAAAGGGCTGACTCTTTCTCTGAAAGTCCTACCTTGGTTTGTGTTAGGACCAGAGTTGGAGAATGTTGTAGCATCTAGCCTTCAGAATAGGCCAGTGAAGGACCAGCATGGAAGGAGAACCAACCATTTCTATTCCAAAGTCCAACAAGGATCAGCTACATAATTTGCAGGCACAGTGAAAAATGAAAATGAGGGATTCTTTGTACAAAAATATCAAAAAATATTTTTCAAAAAATCTCAAGATGGTGATGGCAAAGGGCCAAGTGTGGGTTCTGTTGAGCACAAGATCTTGTGTGACAGCCAGGATGCATGCTTGGGAAACCAACCCTAGACCCAGTCCATGGAGGAGCACAATGTTCAGTATAAACTAGTCACAGTAGCCTTGTTATACCCAAACTCTCCTATCTCAGAGCCTGTGTACCTGCAGTTGTTTCCACCTAGAAAACCTTGAACACCTTTCATGCCTGCAGTGTACAGTTTTCCTCTTAGATTGTGGCCAAGCTGTTTGCTAATAATATATTGAGGGCACACTTTTATGTATTATATCTAAACATAAAAATGTTCCTTGATAAAAACTACAACTTTAACTTGCCAGCTGGACTCTTGTTTAACAAAGTAAGTTGCAGAGAATCTCAGTATGGATTATGTTGACATAAGAAATGAGCACTTCTAGAACCAGTATAGGGAGTGAGAAGTTGGCATCAGCTGCTCAGTGAACCTTGGTCTGCAGCATGCTCTGGGGGAAAGCAGAAGTTGGAAAGGAGGTAGCAAGACTTCTGAGAAGAGGGAACGATGGAACCTGAAAAGTCAAGATGGAAATGAATCTGCTTGTGCTAGGGCAGGCATAAGATGGTGGTGGCTACTTAGAATGGGAAGTAACTGAGGAACCAACACAAACAGTGCTGATTGATCAAATTAATGCCAATTTTACTTACATAACCAAGATGCTGTCATGTGGGATGTGTGTGTATGTGCATGTGTGTATACACATGTGCACATGTTTGCATAGAATCTGATCATTTTATTATGGATAATGCCTGAAAACTAGAGAGGCAATAGTTACATTTCAGTTGTATACTCTGGTTTTAGAGTCTTAACTTCAAGTTTCGGCACTGCCACTTTCAAACTGGGTGACCTTGGCAACATTCCGGGCCTCAGTTTCTTCATCTATAAAATAAGAATAATAATAGTATTCTATTATTTCAGGGTTGTTTGTGGAAGGATTAAGTGAATTAATACATGTATTGTGCTCAGATTACCAGGACATAGTAAATACTCCACAAATGTCACCAATTATTATCGGGATTAAATCATAATTGTAGCAGGATATGATTGCTAAGTCAAATTATTGTCTGAGATAGCTGTAGGTAGGGGTGTAAGAATTACGTTTTGTCTGTACTTTTTACCTTATGAATTTTTAAGAAGTGGAGCACCTTGGGGCATTCCCACTGACAAATGACTCCTACACACAGGCAGAGCACAATTTCCCTAGAACGTTGTGACTAGTCTTCCAGATCGGATGCCACTCAGAGGAAACCTTGCACGTTTCAAAAAAGTAACTTCCTTAATGCACATCTGCTTAGTTTTCCTTCCTCTCTCTCTTCTTTGTTTCCTTTTTCTAGTCTTACTTTAAATCTCTTGAGCATACTAATGAGATTGAGAAAATTTCCCCACTCCCATTTTTTAACTGCATCATGATTCAGCATACTTCTGATCATTCTTTTATTCTGGATGCATAGATTTTTCTTGACCTTTTTAGGGACCTAATTCTCTGTGTTAGTTCTACGTGACTTATTGTGACCAGAAATAGACTAGGTTGCTTATATTGTTGTCTTTTTTTCCCCAAAGCCACACACTAAGGGCATTTGTGATATACTTAATATCTTCAGGATGACTTTTTGCGGTTTACTAATCCCAAGCATGGATTCGGACGAGGCATAATTCTCTCATAAGATTATTTAGGTGCTGAGATAATGTGTTCAAAACCACAAAGCAATTTAGAGATAAAATTGGGATTTCTGAAATTTCAATGCATTGAATGTCACATAAGAACAAAATATCAGCAAATAGAAAAAAGTCCACTTATTTTTTTATGGTGGAATTAAAATTCATGTTTTATCAGAAAGTTCATTCTCCTTCTGCACTCTCTGGAGCAGATGCTTAGTTGAGGTTTTCTGTAATGAAGTAGTATGTGGCAAGAAGTAATTAGAAGATATGTGTTGGGTAATTTCAGGTGACTTTGTTTTGTTTTATTTTTTTTCTAGAAAGGTGGTAGAGGTCTTAATGGGAGAGAGAAACAAGAAGTATTATGTTTTAACTTTTTTATTTGAGTACACTGGACACAATGTTACATTAGTTTCAGGTGTACAACATTCAACTCTATAGTTATGCTATGCTCACGACTAGTGTAGCTATAACTTGTCACCATACAATGCTATTATAACATCATTGACTATATACCCTTTGCTATGTCTTTTATTCCCATGACTTATTCATTCCATAACTAGAAGTCTCTATCTCCCACACCCCTTTGCCCATTTTGCTTTTCCCATTTACCTCCTCCCCTCTAGTAACCATCAGGTCATTCTCAGTATTTATAGTTCTGAATCTGCTTTTTGTTTGGTTAGTCATTTGTTTTGTTTTTTAGATTCCACATATGAGTGAAATCACGAGATATTTGCCTTTCTCAGTTTGACTTATTTCATTTAGCATAATATCCCATAGACAACAATGGCAAATGGCAACTTACCACAAATGGCAAAAATCTCATCCTTCTTTATAGCTGTGTAATATTCGTGTGTGTGTACCATATTCTTCTTATCCATTTGTTTATCAATGGACACATATGTTTCTTCCACATTTTAGCTATTATAAATAATGTTGCCATAAATAAAGAGGCTCATATATCTTTTTGAATTAACAATTACCTTGGATAAATATCTAGTAGTAGAATTATTGGATCATATGGTATTTCTATTTTTAATTTTCTGAGGAACCTACAATGCAATCTTTATCAAAATACCAACAACATTTTTATTTAAATTCAATTAGTTAACATATAGTACATCATTAGTTTCAGATGTAACATTCAGTAATTCCTCAGTTGCATATAATATCCAATGCTCATTGCCAACAGTATTTTTTAAAAGATTTTATTTATTTATTTGTTAGAGAGAGAGAGAGAGAGAGAGCGAGCACAGGCATACAGAGTGGCAGGCAGAGGCAGAGGAGGAAGCAGGCTCCCTGCCAAGCAAGGAGCCCAATGTGAGACTCGATCCCAGGAGGCTAGGATCATGACCTGAGCCAAAGGCAGCTGCTTAACCAACTGAGCCACCCAGTGGTCCCTGCCAACAGTATTTTTAACAGAACTAGAACATATAATATTAAAATTTCTATGGAACCATAAAAAACTTCGAATAGCCAAAATACAACATATTTTGTTATGTTGTAACAAAAATAAACACATAAACCAATAGAACAGAATGGAAAGCCCAGTAATAAGCCCATGTATATATGGTCAATTAAGTTATGATTAAAAAAGGCAAGAATATGTATTGGAAAAAAAATACAGACTCTTTAAGAAATGGTGGCTGATTTCAAAAGAATGAAATCAGACCATTTTCTAGCATCCTACACAAGAATAAACTCAAGAATGGGTTAAGACATAAATGTGAGACCTGAAACAATAAAAATCCTAAAAGAGAACATAGGCAGCACTTCTCACAAAAGAAACTGAGGGTTGCAGGGGGGAAGGGGGGTCGGGAGAGGGTGGTGGGGTTATGGACATTGGGGAGGGTATGTGTTATGGTGAGTGCTGTGAAATGTGTAAACCTGGCGATTCAGGTTAATTCTGTTACACTGAAAAGAAATTAAATAAATATTTTTTTTTAAAAGACAGCATTTCCACTTATCAGATGAGCAAAAATTTAAGATTGCTAATACCCACTTTTGGGAAAAAGTCAGGATTGGTTTTCCAATACTGATCTGAGGACCTTTTTCACCAGAATCATTTGGTGGGTTTATTTAAAAGGCGATTCCCAAAACTTGGAAACAACCCAGATGTCCTTTAATGGTTGAACTGACAAACTGTGGCATACCCACACCAGAGAATACTACTTAAAAATGAAAAGGAGCAAACTATTGATACAGGCAACTACTTGGATGGATTTCAAAGGTATTATTCAGAGCAGAAAAAAAAAAAAAAAACAGCAGTAGCACTGCTCTGAATGGACAAGCCAAAAATTCACCCAATATGTAAGTATATTTCCATCATTCCACATTAATTAAATAAATAAAAGTTTACTTCAAATATTTAAATAATGTATGAATAGATTGTTTCTGTTGCTGAGTTTATTCATACATTATTTAAATATTTGAAGTGAGTAGCATCCCTTCCGTTTTCTGGGTCTTCCTTTTTTTTTTAACTTTATTTTATTTTTTCTGTGTTCAAGATTCATTGTTTTTGCATCACACCCAGTGCTCCATGCAATACTGGCCTTCCTTAATACCCACCACCAGACTCACACAACCCCCACCGCCCTCCCCTCCAAAGCCCTCAGTTTGTTTCTCATAGCCCAATCTCTCATAGTTCATCTCTCCCTCCAATTTCCCCCAACTCCCTTCTCTTCTCCTTCTCCCAATGTCCTCCATATTATTCCTTATGCTCCACAAGTAAGTGAAACCATATGATAATTGACTCTCTCTGCTTGACTTATTTCACTCAGCATAATCTCTTCCAGTCCCATTCATGTTGATACAAAAGTTGGGTATTCGTCTTAGTATTTCATTGTATATATGGACCATATCTTCTTTACCCATTCATCTGTTGAGGGGGCATCTTGATTCTTTCCGCAGTTGGGCAACTGTGGTCATTGATGCAATGAACATTGGGGTACAGATGGCCCTTCTTTTCACATCTGTATCTTTGGGGTAAAAACCCAGTAGTGCAATTGTAGGGTCATAGGGTAGCTCTATTTTTAATTTCTTAAGGAATCTCCACACTGTTTTCCAAAGTGACTCCACCAACTTACATTCCTTCCAACAGTGTAAGAGGATTCCTCTTCCTCCTCATCCTCTCCAACACTTATTGTTACTGTCTTGTTAATTTTGGCCATTCTAACTGGTGTAAGGTGGTATCTCAAGGTGGTTTTAATTTGAATCTCCCTGATGGCTAATGAACATCTTTCCATGTGTATGTCTTCTTTGGAGAAGTGTCTGTTCATGTCTTCTGTCCATTTTTTTTGGCATGATTGTCTGTTTTTGGATGTTGATTTTCAGGAGTTCTTTATAGATCTTGGATATCAGCCCTTTGTCTGTATTGTCATTTGTGAATATCTCCTCCCATTCCATAGGTTGCCTCTTTGTTTTGTTGACTCTTCCCTTTGCTGTGCAGAAGGTTTTGATCTTGATGAAGATTGACCATTCTTGTACACCATACACAAAGATAAACTTGAAATGGATAAAAGAAGTCGACATGAGGCAGGAATCTATCAAAATCCTAGAGGAGAACATAGGAAGTAATCTCTTTGACATCAGCCACAGCCACGTCTTTCAAGACAGGTCTCCAAAGGCAAAGGAAATTAATGTGAAAATTATCTTTAGTGACTTCATCAAGATCAAAAGCTTCTCTGGGCCTTCTTGGTAATGTCCTGCAGCTGCCTCCATGGAAGTTTTGTTGCTTGTCTACAGATCTCATCCTTCTCATTGGGTTACCAAAATTCCACCAATATTTTTCAAGGTTCTGGAATGAATAATACTAAAACTTGTATGGAACCAGAAAAGACCCTGAATCACCAGGGAAATGTTGAAAAAGAAAAACAAAGCTGGGGGCATCCTGTTGCCTGATTTCAATCTTTATTACAAAGCTGTGATCACCAAGACAGTATGGTACTGACACAAAAATGGACACATAGACAAATGGAACAGAGTAGAGAGGCCAGGTATAAACCCCCAATTCTATGGTCAAATAATCTTCAACAAAGCAGGAAAAAATATCCAGTGGAAAAAAGACAGTCTCTTCAATAAATGGTGCTGGGAAAATTGGATAGCTATATACAGAAGAATGAAACTCGACCATTCTCTTACACCATACAAGAAGATAAACAAAATGGATGAAAGACCTCAACATGAGACAGGAATCCATCAAAATCCTAGAGGAGAACATAGGCAGTAACCTCTTCTTTCCTTTCTTTAAATCCTGACTTGCATAGAATTTCCTCCTTCTCTCCCCTACCTTCTGCCGGTACCATACAAATTAGGACTTGACACTAAAACAGATATCACCAAATCTTCATTTGTTTTTTCCATATTTTCAATTAGGTTATAAGATTATTAAGGGCAATAATATTATTTTTCTATAGGTCTGAGCCCTAGGCAAATGTGTAATAAATACTTTTGACTCAAGTAGGTCCCTTATGCATAAAGTGGAAGATAAATACGCTTAAATTTATGAGCTTCTCTTGAGGATTGCAGGATATGGAAGCAGAGGAATCTTATTTAAATGTAAAAAGGAAGTTCTATAATTTCCACGGAATTTAAACTCTTCTTATTCTGAGGAATATACCTGGAAGTGGAACTGAAGTATCAGCTACAGTCACACTGTTCTCTAAATTTTATTTTATTTTTTTAAAAGATTTTATTTTTTTATTTGTTAGAGAGAGAGAGAGAGAGAGAGAGCGCACAGGCAGACAGAGTGGCAGGCAGAGGCGAGAAGCAGGCTCCCTGCCCAGCAAGGAGCCCAATGTGGGACTCGATCCCAGGATGCTGGGATCATGACCTGAGCCGAAGGCAGCTGCTTAACCAACTGAGCCACCCAGGCGTCCCTGTTCTCTAAATTTTAAATAAAATATGGCTCAACCCCTCAACATGGGAAAAGTAGCATTTTTCCCATACAGGGACTCTTTGGGATACTTTGTGTTTGGAAGTCACATCAGCTCCCACACATCTGCTCTGCTAAGACCCCTCTTTGTCCTTCACCTGCCATAGCCAAACTCTCCTGTCAGGGCAGACTCTGCCTTGACAGTTCTTTTTCCCTAGAGTCTTATAAAATACCCTACATATGGCTTTTGTATAAGTCTTTAGAGAGGGCTGGAAATACAGAGCTACAAATAAAATAGTAGACAGCCTCCCTTTTTTGATAACTCTATTTTTAAAAAGTCTTTCATCAACCTCACTCCAGAAATTCCTCATTGACCTACCTGCTTTTTGCTCCAGACTTCTTTTGCTTTGTAGCTCTGCACCTTCTCTGTCTTCCTTCTTTTCCTTCAGACCTTTTTTAGCACCCACTCTCTAATTCCTCTGAAGTACTTTTACAGAGCAGTGAACAATTCCTGAAGCTTCACTTTCCCCAACCCAAGCACTCTAGGATGGTATTACCTTAACAAAGGTCGTTAGCTTTCTAAAACAAAACAAAACAAAACAAAAACCTTTTCATTTCACTCTACAAAGTTCTGGTAAAGAGAAATGTCAGCCATGAAGGAAATGCTTTCAGCAGAGACAAGAACAGAGCTCACAAAAAAAGTGTGGCACAGATGTGGAATAGGTGAACTGAAGAGTGAGGAAAGCTCTGTTAAGGCTTTCATGGTTTGGTTCTGTGTCAGCCAATAGGTTTTATTTCTAACTAAATTTTGGAGGGCTAGGGACACTGTTAAACCACCCATGTGGCTGGGTGAGCCATAAAACTTGTTTGAGCCACTTTCCCCTCTGGGGATAAGAATGAGGCCAGCACTACATACAGCAGAGTGCTAGCATACATGTTCCCAGGAGATGCCAATAAATGCTTTGTTTGGGCATTAAAGAAAGGTACAAACACATAATTTGTGCAACACTCTCTTTTGTTGACACATATAAAGTTAATAATTCTTATTTTGTAAGTGATATAACCTCATTATAAAAAATTATAGGGATGCCTGGGTGGCTCAGTTGGTTAAGCAGCTGCCTTCGGCTCAGGTCATGATCCCAGCGTCCTGGGATCGAGTCCCACATCGGGCTCCTTGCTTGGCAGGGAGCCTGCTTCTCCCTCTGCCTCTGCCTGCCTCTCTGTCTGCCTGTGCTCTCGCTCTCTCTCTCTCTCTCTCTAACAAATAAATAAATAAATAAATAAATAAATAAAAATTATAGGTGATGAAACTCACTTCTAATCTCCATGTGAGAAATAATCTCTGAATATTTTAGTGTATTTTATGCTCTAATAAGGGTTTTCTTTTAATATTTTATTTATTTAATTGACAGACAGAGATCACATAGTAGGCAGAGAGGCAGGCAGAGAGAGGGGGGAAGCAGGCTCCCTGCTGAGCAGAGAGCCTGATGTGGGGCTTGATCCCAGGACCCTGGGATCATTACCTGAGCTGAAGGCAGTGGCTTAACCCACTGAGCCATACAGGCACCCCTATCTAATAAGGGTTTTAAGGAAATAAGGGCTTTTAATCTCTAAGGGTCAGTTTTATTACAGAAAAAGACTCTTATTTTATAGGATCAGAATTGGATACCAAAACCTCATCTTCATCTGTTCCTGGAAATGTCATAACCCATTCTTTAAGTTAATGTGGCTATCCCCTAGGAAACTAGGGGGTTTCTTAGTCCTCTGCCCCTTAAAACTAAGTTAATTGTTCAATAAATGCTTACTGAGTGACAGTTGTTGTGATCAGATACTGTTCTAGACAGTGGGGTTATATCATAGAATAACAAAGAAATTTTTGCTCATGGAGCTCTTCCTTGTAGGAGGAGATAGCAAGGAGATGGACAAGTTTTTTTCATTTTATCTATGATCAAATAAACTGAGGAAGTTGTACCAGAAATTAAACGTCTTCAGAGCTTAGGAGAATAATTTGAAATGCCTATCTGTCTTAAATGAGAACATTTCTTTAAGGTTCTTTTATTTATTATTTCTTTTTTTTAAGGATTTACTTATTTTATATTTTCAGTGTTCCACATCTAGTGCTCCATACAATAAGTGCCCTCCTTAATACCCACCATCAGACTCACCGTCCCTTCATCCCATCCCCACCAAAACCCTCAGTTTGTTTCTCAGAGTCCACAGTCTCTCATTCTTCATCTTCCCCTCCAATTTACCCCAATTCACCTTTCCTTTCCTTCTCCTAATGTCCTCCATGTTATTCCTTATGTTCCACAAGTGTAACCATATGATAATTGACTTTCTCTGCTTGACTTATTTCACTCAGCATAATCTCCTCCAATCCCATCCATGTTGATACAAAAGTTGGGTATTCATCCTTTCTGATGGCTGAGTAATATTCCATTGTATATATGGATCATATCTTCTTTACCCATCCATCTGTTGAAGGGCACCTTGGCTCTTTCCACAGTTTGGTGATTGTGGCCATTGCTGCTATGAACATTGGGGTACAGATGGCCCTTCTTTTCACTACATCTGTATCTTTGGATAGTACTGCAATTGCAGGATCATACGGTAGCTCTGGTTTTTTGTTTGTTTGTTTTTTGGTTTTTTAGGACTTGGAATTTTTTTTTTTTGAAGATTTTATTTATTTACTTGACAGAGAGAGATCACAAGTAGGAAGAGAGGCAGGCAGAGAGAGCCAGAGAAGCAGGCTCCCTGCTGAGCAGAGAGCCTGATGTGGGCCTCAATCCCAGGACACTGAGATCATGACCTGAGCTGAAGGCAGAGGCTTAATCCAGAGGCACCCATGTGCCCTGGTAGCTCTATTTTTAATTCTTAAGGAATCGCCACACTGTTTTCAAAAGTGGCTGCACCAACTTGCATTCTTCCAACAGTGTAAGAGGGCTCCTCTTTCTCCACATCCTCTCCAATACTTGTTTACTGTCTTGTTAATTGTGGCCATTCTAACTGGTGTAAGATGGTATCTCAATGCAGTTTTGATTTGAATTTCCATGATGAGTAGTGATGAAGAACATTTTTTTCATGTGTCTATTAGCCATTTGTATGTCTTATTTAGAGTAGTGTCTGTTCATGTCTTCTGCCCATTTTTTGACATGATTATCTGATTTTTGGGTGTTGAATTTGAGGATTTTTTTATATAGATCTTGGATATCAGCTCTTTGTCTGTAGTGCTATTTGCAAATATCTTCTCTGGTTCTTTTAAAAAAATCTTTAAAAAGTCTAATGAGCTCTTCATTTTATTTCCTGACATGTCCAAGTGTTTAAAATATAAAGACAATGTTTAAAATGATTTACCATGGAATAAAAATGATGCTCTGGGAAACATACCTTGATTATGCAGTGACTACACACCAGCCCAGAAAGGCTCTCCACCTTGAGAAGCAAGATTCTTCTACTCTGAAAGAACATGGCAATAATTTATTCTGATATTTTTCTTGAAAGCCAGTGCAGTAGGCAAGATATCCAGACACTTGTTCTCTGAATTGCACAGAAAAAAACACAAAGTGGGAGCAATTTTTCAGAAAAAGGAAGCTAAAGACAGACTTTCCAGTCATATTTCAGATAGGTCCTGAGGTCTGAGCTTTGTTACTTAAATCCTTGACACATTAAATTATTTAGCACAGTTTTGCAGCTCCCATATTCTTTTCACCCTCACAGTCTGAGATAGATAGTTCCTGTTTTATAGATCTAAATATACAATCAAAGAGGTGGTATATCTTGTTGAAGGTTACACAAATAGAACATTCAAACAATGTCGCCTAATACCAGATTGGGTGTTTTTCACCTGTACTACATATATTCTCTCTCTGGGCCTAAAATTCCCATGATTAGTTTAAAGTATAGGCATGCTAGAAGAGTACAAAGTGGATTTGTGTTTTGTTTGTTATCAGGTAGCAATGAAATTAAGGAAGGTAGCTAATAAAAACAAAAAGGCCAACTGAGAACAAGACCCTCCACTGACCACATCTTCCTTTTCTCTAGATAAACAGCAAGAGTCCACTGATAGTTTCACAAGAATTTTTTGGTGTCTCCATGGAGTAGGTTCTAGTGTTCCTGTGTCTCCTAGTCCCCTGTATGTACCTGCAGCCCCAGATTGCCACCTGGCTAGTTTTAGTTCATTTGGCCCATACCCTGAGCATTTTCCAAAGCAGCCAGGATCTGTGAACTCTGCTGGGAGTCCCCTAAAAAGAATAAAATTGCTTCTTAGGAGAATTTCTTTTGAAGCTGAATTCTAAAAAAAATCAAAGTGTTCTTCACAAGGTGAGGACTTTTATCTGCTTAACAGGTCATCCCATGGCTGCTGAGGCAGAGTGAGGGGCATACCACAGTGTCTCCATCTGTAGAGCATTGGTAGGACACTTAAAGCATTCTCCTTCTTTTGCCTTTCCTCTTCAATGTATAAGAAGATTTAGTTTCCTAATTTGTAAAGTGGGAATAATAACAACCTACTTCAATTGTGTTTTCATTTGAGTTTAGATAATTCAGCCTTGATTACCTTTAGCTCTATTCTTTGCTACTCATGTGTCCTCATTTGAAATCTGAATCAACAGTTCTCAGAATAATTCAAGTTTGGGTGTGTGTAGTAGGGAAGGGGTTTGGGGGAGCTCTTCAATGGTTTAGAACTTTGCAGAAAGATTGGAGCTGTCACATCAATTGTCATAATAGATGTGTGAGAAGCTCAACCACAGAGCTGGCCTGGGAGGGCAGGGGTGGGTGAGGGTGAGATTATGCCCATGACTCTGCTTATCAGAGAAGTGAGGACAAGAAGTATGGGGACCACTAGGAAGAGACTTGAGGAGCAGAGGAAAAGAAGAGAGGGAGGGAATTTTTCTTTGGCTCATAATGGAGCCTGTCTCTGTGGAAGGGGAAATTACAAAATTGACCACTGTGTAAATAGCTACTTCACATACCAATTTTCAAATACTGTTGAGATCAGTAAAAAGAGAAAGGGAAAGAGACCATATATATCATGAAACCAAGCCATAAATAATGAAAGTACCAGTTACTCCCTAGGAGTATCTGTTTCTAACTGACTTTTTGTCAGAGACAGCAGGTAAAAGCAAAAACAGCAAAACCAAAACAGCAGTTACTTTGTGTGAATAATAATCTAACATTATAGGATATTTCCACAGTGATACCTGTGAAGGGCCAAGTGCCAGCTGAGGTCTCCCTATGCTTGAGATTTGTTCAATAGCTTTGTCCCTAGTCAGTGGGAGGTCTAGCAGCCTCTCAGATGTCCTTGTCTCCCAGGACACAGGAACTGTCCTGGCCACTGCTGGCTCTGACACCAGCACTCCCTAAGCTCATAATCTCCCTTCGGTCTCAGTTCCTACACTGTCTTTACCCTGTCTATTACACATATCTGAATATAGAACTCATCCTTTTTGGGTGAATCCCACACCCCAACACCAATGTCCAAGTTACTAGGTATGTTACAAAATATTGTAGTTTCAGTGTGAGAGGGACTGGCAGTAGATATGATCAGACACCAATCTACATGCTCCCTCTATCTCTTCCCACCATCTTATTTTGCTCTCAAGCTATCCTCCTTTGCAGAATTCCTCTCTCCTACCTCTCCACTCTCTCCCTGTCTCACTAACTCACCTCCCACTTGCCTCCCTATTAGCCCCCTTCCTCAGCCTCCCACTCCCAACTCAACTCAGACTTTCCTTTTACTGATCAAAAACTCAAAAATGTGTCACTAAAATGAATCATTTTGCCATTTAGCAACATAGAAAGTTTTAAGATCCTTTGAAAACTTTAGTCTTTTCCTTTTATCAATCTCTCTAACTACAAGGGAAATGTATAGACATTTTCTCATTGTTATCAATTGTGTACCCTCTCCACAGAATGCAGAACATAAAAAATAAGCCATAGTTTTGATTAGCCAATTTGTTTTTGCTTCTTCAGTGGGCAAAGATGAATACAATTTAATAATGATAATTTAATTTATCATTTGTTCTTGAAGCAACACTTGCTATGCCATATTCACCTAAATACAATGTGAAGGCCTTTGCTTATTCTGTCTTCTCACCCCCAGCCCTTTCTCTCTTATGCCTGCCCTTCCTTTCTCATTCTACCTTAGGTATCATTCTCTTCTTTCCCTTTCTTTATCCACTGGAATCCTATCCTGTCAGCTCCCAGTTTACATTACCCCTCCATGAAGATCACTAACCTCCCATGATGGTCCTGCTATTTATATTCTTTGTGCTCTGTTTAATTATTTCACATTTTTTGTCTTCTCTTTTCAATTTTGAATGAATAGATCGCTTAAAGCTTCAGGAATTTTAGCCTCAAGGTCACCTACAAATAAATACAATAGCAGTGATGTGCCCTTGAGTAAATGACCCTACTTGTTCCAGTGTCAATTTCCCCAGCTACAAAATGGAAATGAAAATAGTAGCTTCCTCATAAATGATGGTGTAGGGATTAAGTGAGATTATATACATATACATATACATATACATATAATCTCACTATATATATATATATATATATATATATATATGTATATATATATGGAATGGTCTCACTAAATGCCAGGTCTTATAATGTTGTGATGTTGATTAAGATGGAAGGTATGGGTTAAGCCAAGAAGATGAAAAAAAATTTTACCAAATCACCAAAATAACTGTTTGGTCAAGCAAGGAGAAACACATCAGCCCAAGCCATTATCTGAGTTATAGATCAGAAAGAAGCCTGGTTGTTATTAAGTTTTCAGCCTGTGATAGCATGTTTCACGGACCATATGGTTTCTTGGGAGGTTTCTAGCCACCAGGAGGAGCACAGTGTATTCCCTACACAAAGATCATTCTTGGCCAACAGTAAAAATAGGATGTGATAACAATGTTCATTTCCCTGGCCAACTGGAATGTAAGGGGAATTCTCTCACAGATTATTGTAATTTCCCAAATCAGAAACTTGACCAAGTAGCCAGAATATTTGGAAGGGGCCTCTGCTTGTCAACCCATGGCAACATTGTTGGGTTTCAGACAGAGTATCACTATGAGCTTCTGCTGTATCACTGGCATTTTGCTCCTGTCCTGACTCAAGGAACCACTCATGACCCTCTGACTCACCAGGACCTCTTCCTGCAGCTTTTTGTATGAGTTCTTCTCCCCTAATGACTAACCAAAAATAAAACTTAACAACCAACAGTTACCAAAATGTTCTTGTACATGTAGATGACCATTGCTGTGTTATTATATCATCACATCAGCCCTATGAGGTATATACATCCATTATCCTGTTTTTACAGAGGAGAAGACCAGGGTGCAACATTTGGATAAATTGCCCAAGATCATATTTTGCAAGTAGCAAAGTGCAAACCCAAGCTTCACAAATCCAAAGTCCACATTCTCAACTGCTGGACAATGGAGACTGTGTAGACCTCAGCCTACATAATTTAGGGTTAGGATCAATATTACAGTAAACAGATTAAATAAAGGTCTATCTGGTATGATTTACAAGAGAGTAAGTGGCTGTGTATTTAAAACAATCAAGAAAGAGCAACTAAGATATCATCCATATTTCCTGAAATTACTATACTGCTCATTTCTTTAGATCAACACCTTAAGACTCTGCAAACATTATCTCCTAGGGAAGACATTAAATATGTACCATTAAATATGTACCATGTATCAGGTAACTGTACCAAGGCTCCCAGGTGACTCTTGAGCACACTAAAGTTTGAGAACCCCTGCCTGCTTCAACCATTGCTACTTGTAAATGACTCAAAACTCTCTCTGTTCTCATTCTTTTTTTTTTTTTAATCTGGGGCCTTGTTTTATTTCAAGGAAAGCCACAAAACAGACTTGAGGCTACACAGCCAGGAACAGGATCCACCATGACCCTAAATGGAGGCCCACATACAGACGGTACTCTGTTACTGGGTATCAATGCCACTGTCCACACCACTGACTCCCCTGAGGTAGGACACTGGACCCTGACGCTGGGACAGTTATCACTGCTGAACTTAACACTCACTCTTACTGTAATTTGACAGTGCATCACCCAGCTTTCCCACTGTCAGTCAGCAGCCTCAAAAGTAAAAAAAAAAAAATCCAGATCTGATCTCTGACTTATCCATTCACCATGGGATCGTGCACCATCTCTTCATTACCTAGGCTAGAAAACTCAGTTACTCTGGATTTTCCTTTCAATTTTAGAGAACCATTTAAGTCCTATAGATTCTGCCCTTAGAATGCTTCTTGAAATAGCGTTCTTGTGCTTTCCAATACTGTGGTTTTACCCTTGGTCAAGAGCACATTCCAACACCTTTGTTCTCCACCTTGTCCACTACCAGGACCACTACCAGCTAATGGCCTGGGTTTACAGGCTTCTCTTCTCTCTAATCCTTAATCTCTTCCCACTCCCACCCTTCTCCACACCACTGCAGCTCTCATCGCATTATTGCTATGAATGTGCAAAGGGTTTCCTCTACTTCTATTGAAAATGCCCTATTGCTGAAAACCATTCACAGTTTGGCTCTAACCTACTCCTTATGCCGTCTTCTCTCCACCCAAAAGAATCCCTGAATCCTCCTGCCCCTACCACAGCTCATGTAGTTCTCTCCTTTGGAATGTTCTTTTCCTTTTCTCCACATAAATGTGCTTTATTAAGACCCTTTCAAAGGCACACTTTCACCAAGGCCTTTGCAGGTCACTCTCAAACAGTTCTTTCCCAGGAAAGAACAGCAAGCTTAGAGAGAGGACATCTAAGCCTGAATCCAAACCTTCCATTTCTCAGCTGAGTTGTCACCAAGAAGCTGATTCTACAAACTGGGATTAAAATGGAGTGAAAGATAATGGTATGAAATCATGGAAATCAGGTTGCCTTGGGATCCAGAAATACATGCGCTTGAATTTCAGCTCTGGTCATTGTTAGCTACATGGCCATCATCTGTTTCTCTGGAATGTAATTTGATTTCTCAACTGCAAAAATGGGAACAATAGTATCATTTCTTTGGAGGACTTTTTTTTTAAAGATTTTATTTGACAGAAATCACAAGTAGACAGAGAAGCAGGCAGAGAGGGGGTGGAGGCAGGCTCCCTGCCAAGCAGAGAGCCTGATGTGGGGCTCAATCCCAGGATCCCTGGTCAGAGATCATGACCTGAGCCGAAGGCAGAGGCTTTAACCCACTGAGCCACCCAGCCACCCTGGAGGACTTTTTTGAGAATTAGAATCAACAAATATAAAGTGCTTGGTACATGACTCAATGATGGTATTTATTACTGTGTACTTACTAGTGCTTCTCATCCTAAAAAGCATCATAAACATTTACTAAGATTATCTCCCTCAGCCATTTGCATCTCCCTCAAAGTTTTATTATTCTTTTTTATGTTTTTTACTTATTTTGAGGTTGTCTTATCTCTTGACTAAACTTTGAATTTCCTGGCCCAGGGATTGTTTATTGTTTATCTTTATGCAGAAACAGATCAGGAAATGTGGATTTAATTAACTCTAAGGAGGAAAAATAAGACCCACCCCAGTGTGAAGTGTGGGAGGATGTGTTTTTTAAGGGACTCCAGTAGGTATCCCCAGGCTATTAGGGGACATCCTGAGAACTGCCTGCATCTGAGGCTCACAGAGCTGTTGAAGATCAAGGGTTTTCAAGATTTGCCAACTTCACAATTTGTCTAGCTGGAGATGATAAAGAGCTGTGAACTTCAGTGCAGTGCAATGTGCATTTTGGAACAGAACCTGCAGTCACCTAGGTTTGAGTTCAAATTTATAATTTGCCTTTAACTTCTTTTAGCTTCCTGAGCCTCAGTTCACCCATCATATGTCCAAATGAGAATAACAGTACAAACTCTGGAGGGTTTCAGAGGAAATAAATTCTATGTGAAGTTCCTGGCATAAATATTTTTATCTTCGAGTGTGATACCTGAGAAATTTGAAGGAACATGGCCAAAGGGCAGGATTAGCCTAATTTCTAATTCCAAAGAAACTTTGCCACATTAAACCATCTCTTTGGTTATAAGAAATCCCCCTATGGTCCCATGGGCTATTAATACAGATGCCAACTACTAGAAGTGATGCTGTAAATCATATGTCATAACCACCTGCATTTGGTTCCCCACAAGATGGAGGGGTAAGGGTGGGGAGGAAGGGGATGTAGGGGACTTTAGCTGCTGTTCATGCTTATTAGAGGCCAAAGTGAGTTGAGAAGTCCAACAGTAGTCAAGTTATTGTTGAGTTAATGATGTAAGAAGCCTCGAATTATTGGTTGTCTGACTCTAAAACCCAGGGTCTCTCCTTGAGGCCACATTTTCTTAAAGATGAAGAAAACATAGTACCAGTAATTGGGAAGCTTGCAGTCTATCCCAGCTTTCCTATGAGAAATGAATGAACTGACTGATATGATCAGAAGGAAGAAGCACCACATGCCCTTAGTGACCAAAAATTAAAGCCTAAAAAGCACCTAAATTCTTATTGATCCACCACCACCTCCTATCAACTCCTGTTGACTGAAGAAACCTCCTGCCCTTTTATTCTCCCTTCAAAGCAGAAGAACAGAACAAAGATATAACAAAAATCTTTTCCCATGTCAGTTTTGGGCATGGGGAGAAGAGAAATGTGTAGGAAAGATACCTGGATTAATTATAGAAAGCAAAGCAACTGGAGCCAATGTGTTGTCATGAAATTTCTAAATCCCATCATACAAAGTAATTGTGTATGATTCTATATGGTGTGGGGATCTGATTTCATAAAAGGAAAATGCCCCCTTACAACTCCAGCACACAAACTCAAGATGGGTTGCAGCATCTCATCACTCTGAGGGGCTGGAAAGTGACCAGGAGAAACATCATGGAGTCCCCTGAGGGAGAGTGGAGACCCACAATTTGATACTGATCTGTTGACTTCAGATCAGATCTGTTGATGTGAATGTGACACCTGCTTTCAGCATTTAGCATGTTTAAGTTCCTCAATGTGGCACCTGGTTACTTTCTACAGATTTAACCTGGAAGAAAGGACCAGGCTTCAAGAAAGAGGGGGCCTTTTGGTTTTTATTTTTATTTTTTTAAATAAAGGCCTTTTGTTTTTAAATGGGTAACACATAATAGAACTGGAAGCAATCTTGAAGATTTAGTTAGCCCAATCCCCCCCACCCCCCACTTTATAGGTGGAGATTAAGGCACAGAGAGGTGAAGGAATATGCCTAAAAGTCACACAGCCTGCTAATTGCAGTAACCAAATTGTCTTAAAAACAATTCAGCACTCTTTCCATTACACCCAACTGCAGAATAATACATTATAGCCCCCATGTAAAATGAGAGGCTCACTCATGGATCCCAAAGCAGCCATGCAAACATGGCTTTATCTCAAGCCACAACATTCCCTGATCCTCTAGAAATTATAAGCCCATCCTTTCCTAGCTTGGAATAGTGAAATTAACCTGTTAACATCTTTGAGGAGAGAAAGCATGAATTGTTCATTTTTTTAATGCCTTCTTAGCCCCCATCTCACTTCTCCCATCTCTCCTGTCAAGCACCACACCTTGCAGGGAATGGGGAGTGGGTGCTGAGGGGGCATGAGTTACTATGCTGAGGTCCAGTATGATGAGTTAATATAAACTGAACAAATGTAAACTAAATCATGAATAAATGAATCATCTATGTTTTCTTTTTACAATTTGAATTAATATCTTCCCAAATTCATAAAATAGAGTGAGTTTCCAAGATATAAATAAAAGAAAAAAGTATTCCATATTTGTTTATGTCCATAATGATATGTAACTTTTTTCATGTATTCAGACCATGTTTTATATTCTTAAATATTATTTTATATGCTTATTCATATAAGTCCTATATCTTTGTTGTATTTATTCCCAAGTATTTTTCCTAATTTTTAAAAAATTTCAAAGCTACAAAAAAGATAAAAGGAACACCTAATTTACCTTTTATCCTAGATAGATTGATTATTAACATTTTCCATATTATCATTCTCTGTCCCTCACAAACCATTTGTAAATAAGTTGCACAACCGTAATCACATCACCCCTAAAAGTTCTGCATGTACTCCCTTAGAGGTAGGACATTCTATCACATAACCACAATACCATCAGCACACCCAAGATATTTAACATATAAATTGTTAAATGTAATTTAATTTGGAGCAGAACACACTGAAGGAAAACTAAATGGTCATAGCTTATATACAGTTACCAGAGAAATTGAACCTCATATTTCTTCAGCCTGGTTGACTTGAATTTCAAAGTCTAGATTTTGCATTAACACAAATCTGGAGTTCTACCTTGTCTCCTTTACTTCACCTCACCACACTGTAGATTTTGAATTTTTCACATTGTAAGCACAGGAACTCTAAAGAAACAGACTCATGTAAGTCTGCATCTTTTTTCATCTAGAGGCTAGTTTCCAGTTTCCTCAGGGGAAGTCAGGAAATGTAAATATTAGACTAGCTTTGGAGAGATCTGGGAACTGGAAGGAAGCAAGACAATTCTTGTTGATTTAATATAAGTATTTCCATTTCGTGGAAGCTTTTTGTTTTAAACTCAAAAACAGAGCAGAGCATCATGCAGACATATTTTCCACACTAATGTGTTATTTTCTCTGCTTTCTGAGGTGGCACTTCTAACTGAGGGTGCTAGTAATGCTCCCAGTTTCCTGTAAATGCCACCATGGGCTCCACTTAGCTGGTTGTGTGAAACTACAACTGAGTGGTAAGGAGAGGAACAGTGATACCAAAGGAAAGAGAGGGAGAGAGAAAGGGAGAACAGGTACATGAATAAGCACACCCAAATAACTAAATTTGAAAAGGGCCACCAGAGGAAACAGAGGTTGGTCATTCATTAAGAGAGAGAAAATAGCAACTTCAAAAAAATTTTAACAAATCTGCCAAAGACATAAGGAAGTAATTTGCAACCCCAGCAAGTATCCTTAGAACCCTTCAATATTTGAGCCTGTTAAAAAGATAGTGAATGTAGGTAATATCTTGCCCTCAAAGGAATGAGATATTCAAAGGATTGAGGAACATTTGAATGGACTGCATGGTCAGCAGACAGCTTTGCCACTTGCTACATGAAAGTCCTCAATTTCAGTTATTTAAATTCATCTAGGGGGAGATACAATTTCTGATAAGAAAGGAAACTTACTTTTTTCAAAATTTGTAAAAATTATCAAGAATTTGTAATTTACAGACCTGAAAGAGCTATATTACCAAAGGAAGTGAAGACTCCGTGGTTCCACATTTGTAAGATGACTAAACAATAACAAGAGAAAAACTGAATGAACCTCACATACACGTTGACAAATGTGAAACTTCTACTTTGGCTCCTTTCCTAATAATTGTTTTTATTTGCCCCATATTTTCCTCAAAAGAAAAATGCAAGGGGGTTGTAAAAATAGATAGTTAACTCTGTTAAGGTAAAAATTATTGTAAAGAGTATTTTGTAATGGCCAGAATGAAAACATCAAAGGATGCATGCAAGTTAAAAGCTTTGCATTGATACCCATTTTACAGATTCACTTTTTAACTAGAAAAGCAAATTTTTAATAATTTTTAAACAATGGATCTGTAGAGGTGGAAATATAGATATTTCTATCTGTTTCATTAGTAAAATGGACTTTAACTGCAGGAGGTGAATATGAGTTTCAAAGACTTTCTTTGTGTATATGAAGAGTCAATGTTCTTTTTCTTTTATTTGATTGTGGAAAATGACATAAAGATACATTCAATTATATAATATGCTGCCTCTTTTTCTTTATTGTATTTGTCAGAGATCATACATTTGACTTTCCATGTCCCCATGTGGCCTAGGGAGTGGAAATTCTGAGAGGTCTTTCATGGGGAGTCCCCTTCCCCCTGCTCCCTCACACTTAAAGGCAACGCAATCAGATGTCTACAGCTTGACAAACTTGGCTCTAAAAAGAAACATTTCTTTTTATCCTGTGCATTTTCTTATAAATGGGGGTATAATTTCTTTTTGGTTTAAGATTATACAAAAGTGGTTTAGCAGGAAGCACATTAGAATTATGCTTCTTATACTGTTCATGCTACCATTTAATTCCTAATTCCTAGTTGTCAGAATTGAGGCAATTGTGTTTTGCAACAGTGACAGAGTTACAAAAGCCTTCCTCACTTTCAATTTTCCAATGAATTCGGGGAAGAAGGATTTAGCTTTGACCTGTCCCTCATTTAGTTGTCTGCTTTTTGTGATCTTTCCATAGGCAGGATACAACATTCAGTTATCAGAACAAACTTATATTCCCACTTCAAACATAAACTTTTTATTATGTTCATTTGGCAGGTGATAATTCTCCTGAAAGTAATTTTAAAGAAAATATTCTAACCCATGTGGTCCTTATTAGGCTCACTTTTTACTTAAGTCATGGAATTTTACATTGTTTTGTTGCTTTCTCCTGTCTCTACAACTACTGTTTGTTTCCCAGAGAGGGGGGAATAACAATAAAAATACAGAAAGGGAAACTAGAGAATCGATTCCATTTATTATAGCACCAAGAACCATAAAATACCTGGGAATAAACCTAACCAAAGAGGTAAAGGATCTGTACTGAAGGAACTACAGAACACTCATGAAATAAATTGAAAAAGACACAAAAAGATGGAAGACTATCCCATGCTCATGGATCAGAAGAATACACATTGTTAAAACGTCTACACTGCCTAGAACAATCTGTCTTTTCAATGCCATTCCAATCAAAATTCCACCAGCATTTTTCAAAGAGCTGGATAAAACAATCCTAAAATTTGTATGGAATCAGAAAAGACCCCTAATACCTAAGGAAATGTTGAAAAAGAAAAACAAAGCTGGGGGCATCACGTTGCCTGATTTCAAGCTTTACTACAAAGTTGTGATCACCAAGACAGCATGGTACTGGTGCAAAAACAGACACATAGAGCAGTGGAACAGAGTAGAGAGCCCAGATATGGACCCACAACTCTATGGTCAACTAATCTTCAACAAGCAGGAAAAAATATCCAGTAGAAAAAAGACTGTTTCTTCAATAAATGGTGCTGGGAAAATTGGACAGCTATTTATAGAAGAATGAAATTCAACCATTATCTTACACCATACACAAAGATAAACTCAAAATGGATAAAAGATCTCAACGTGAGACAGGAATCCATCAGAATCATAGAGGTGAACATGGGCAGTAACTCTTCGATATCAGCCACAGCCACTTCTTTCAAGACATGTCTCCAAAGGCAAATGAAACAAAAGTGAAAATGAACTTTTGGGACTTCATCAAGACCAAAAGCTTCTGCACAGCAAAGGAAACAGTCAACAAAACAAAGAGGCAAGTCATGGAATGGGAGAAAATATTCACAAATGACACTACAGACAAAGGGCTGATATCCAACATCTATAAAGATCTCCTCAAACTCAACACACACAAAACAGATAATCATGTCAAAAAATGGGCAGAAGATATGAACAGACAATTCTCCAAAGTAGACATACAAATAGCTAACAGACACATGAAAACATGTTCATCATCACTAGACATCAGGGAGATTCAAATCAAAACCACAATGAGATACCACCTTACACTAGTTAGAGTGGCCAAAATTAACAAGACAGTAAACAACAAGTGTTGGAGACGATATGAAGAATGGGAAACCCTCTCACACTGTTGGAAGGAATGCAAATTGGTGCAGCCACTTTGGAAAACAGAGTGGAGATTTATTAAGAAATTAAGAATAGAGCTACCCTATGACCCCTGAAATTGCACTACTGGGTATTTATGCCAAAGATACGGATGTAGTGAAAAGATTCATCTGTACTGCAATGTTCATAACAGCAATGGCCACAATTGCCAAACTGTGGAAAGAACCAAGATGCCCTTCAACAGATAAATGGATAAAGAAGATATGATTCATATATACAATGGAGTATTATGCCTCCATCAGAAAAGATGAATACCCAACTTTTGTATCAACATGGACAGGACTGGAGGAGATTATGCTGAGTGAAATAAGTCAAGCAAAGAAAGTCAATTAACATATGATTTCACTTACTTGTGGAATGTAAGGAATAACACGGAGGACTTTAGGAGAAGGATAGGAAAAGTGAATTGAGGGAAATCAGATGGAGAGTTGAAGCATGAGAGATTGTAGACTCTGAGAAACAAACTGAAGGTTTTGGAAAGGAAGGGGGTGGAGGGATGGGTGAGCCTGGTGGAGGGCACGTATTGCATGGAGCACTGAGTGTGGTGCATAAATAATGAATCTTGGAACACCGAAAAGAAAAAAAATAAAATAAAATGGGAAAGAACAACAAAACAAAACAAAATGAAACAAAAGGAATAGGAAAGCTGCAGACATTAAAAAAAAAGATATGTTCCATATATACAATGGAATACTATGCATTCATCAGAAAGGATGAATACTTAACTTTTGTGTCAACATGGATGGGACTGGAGGAGACTATGTTGAGTGAAATAAGTCAAGCAGAGAGAGTCAATTATCATTATGGTTTCACTTACTTGTGGAGTATAAGGAATAACATGGAGGACATTGGGAGAAGGAAAGAAGTGAGATAGGGGAAACCAGAGGGTGAGATGAACCATGAGAGACTGAGGACTCTGAGATACAAACTGAGGGTTTTGGAGGGGTGGGGGTCAGGGGTTGATGAGCTTGGTGATGAGTATTAGGGAGGGCATGCATTGCATGGAGCAGTGGGTGTGGGGCATAAAAAATGAATCCTGGAACATTGAAAAAATAAAATTAAATTTTAAAAATGCAATAAATGAGATGCAGTCTAAACTGGATACTCTAACAACCGAGGTAAATTAGGCAGAATGAATTAGTGATCTAGAAGATAAGCTGATAGAAAGAAAGTATGCTGAGGAAGATAGGGATAGGCAGCTTGTAGCCCACGAGAATAGACTTAGAGAGATCAATGATGCCATGAAATGTTCCAGTGTCAGAATTATTGAGAACCCTGAGGGGGTGGAGAGAGAGAGGACTAGAAGGTATATTTAAGAAAATCATAGCTGAGAACTTCCCCAATCTGGGGAGAGGAAACAAGGTTTTATGTCCAAGAGGCAAAGAGGACCCCTTCCAAAATCAATAAAAATAGATCAACATCCCGACATATAATTTGCAAATCTTATAGGCAGAGAATCTATCCTGAGAATAACCAGGGGGCGGAGGTTGTTTACATATGGAGGGAGGAACATCAGAATAACACCTGACATATCCACAGAGACATGGTAAGCCAGAAAGGGTGTCAAGATATATTCAGGGTATTCAATGGGAAGAACACACATCCAAGAATATTTTATCCAGCAAGTCGGTCTTTCAGAATGGATGGAGAGCTTCCAGGACCAGCAGAAACTGAAGAAATATATGACCACCAAGCCAGCCCTGCAAGAAATATTAAAGGGGCTTGTCTAAAAGAAGAAAGACCACAAAAGTAATATAGACCAGAAATTTTCAGAGGTAATCTATAGAAATGGGGACTTTACAGGCAATACGATAGCACTAAATTGATATATTTCAGTAGTTACTCTCGATGTGAATGGGCTGAGTGTTCCCATCAAGAGACACAGGGTTTCAGATTGGATAAAAAACACACAATCCATTCAAAAGCTGTCTATAAGAGACTCGTTATGAACTTAGTCACCTCCAGTTTGAAAGTGAGGAAATGGAGTACAATTTACCATGCCAACAGTACTTAAAAGAAAGCTGGGGTAGCAATTATCATATCAGACAAATTAGATTTTAAACCAAAGCCTGTAGTAAGAGATACAGAGAGACACTGTATCATACTTAAAAATCTATCCAACAAAAAAAAAAATCCAAGAATTATAAATATCTACATCCCCGACATGGAGCAGCCAACTACATAAACCAACTAATAACCAGAATAAAGAATCATATCAATAATAATACTTTAATATTAGGAGTCTTCAACACTCCACTCACAGCAATAGACAGATCATTAAAACAGAAGATCAATCGAGAAACAAGAGCTTTGAAGGACCCAATAGGCCAGATGGACTTCACAGACATATACAGAACATTCCATCTTTAAAACAACAGAATACTCATTCTTAAAACAAACAAACAAACAAACAAAAAAAGAAAAACCTACTCATCCTTCTCAAGTGCACATGGAACTTTCTCCAGAATAGATCACATACTAGGTCACAAGTCAGGTCTCAACCAATACCAAAAGATTGAGATTATTCCCTGAATATTTTCAGACCACAATGCTTTGAAACTTGAACTCAACTACAAGGAAATATTTGGAAGGCGTGCAGACACTTGGAGGTTAAAAAGCATCCCACTAAAGAATGAATGGGTCAACCAGGAAATTCAAGAGGAACTTAAACAATTCATGCAAACCAATGAAAATGAAGACACATTGGTTCAAAACCTCTGGGATACTGCAAAGGTGGTCCATAGAGGGAAGCACATAGCCATCCAAACCTCTCTCAAAATTAAGAAAAATCCCAAATGCAGAAGCCAACCTTATAGCTAAAGGATCTGCAGAAAGAACAGAAAATAAAACCTAAACCACACAGAAGAAGAGAAATAATAAAAACTAGAGCAGAAATAAATAAAATAGAAACTAGAAGAACAGTAGAACTGATTAAAAAAAGAAGCTTGTTCTTTGAAAGAATTAATAACATTGATAAACCTCTAGTCAGATTTATCCAAAAGAAAAGAGAAATGACCCATATTAATAAAATCATGAATGAAAGGAAAGAAATCACTACCAGTACCAAGGAAATAGAGATAACTACTAGAACTTATTACCAGGAGATATATGCCAACAAACTAGGCAATCTAGAAGAAATAGATGCATTCCTGGAAACTTATACACTATCAAGACTGAAACAGGAAGAAATAGACAATTTGAACAGACCCACAACCAGCAACAAAATTAAAACAATAATGAAACCCCCCCCCCAAAAAAAAAACCAGAATCAAGGGCCAGATGTATTTCCAGGGGAATTCTACAAAACATTTAAAGAAGAAATAATACCTATTCTATTCAAGGTGTTCAAAAAAAAAATAGAAATGGAAGGAAAACTTCCAAACTCATTCTATGAGACCAGTATTACCGTGATCCCCAAACCAGGCAAATATCCCATCAGAAAGGAGAATTACTGACCAATATCCCTGATGAACATGGATGGAAAAATCCTAGCCAAGATCCTAGCCAAGAGCATCGAACAGGACATTAAAAGGATTATTCACCATGACCAGGTGGGATTTATTCCTGGGATGAAAGGATGGCTCAGCATTTGCAAATCAATCAACGTGATAGATGACTTTAATAAAGGAAGAGACAAGAACCCTATGATCCTCTCAATATGCAGAAAAATCATTTGACAAAATACAGCATTCTTTCCTGATTAAAACTCTTCAGAATATAGGGATAGAGGGAACACACCTCAACTTCATAAAAGCCACCTATGAAGAGCCCACAGAAATACCATTCTCAATGATAAAAAGCCAAAAGCTTTTTCTGTAAGATCAGGAACACTACAGAGATGTCCACTTACACCACTTTTTTTTCAAACTAATTTTATTTTTTTAGTATTCCAAGATTCATTGTTTATGCCCCACACCCACTGCTCCATGTAATACGTGCCCTCCCTAATACTCACCACCAAGCTCACCAACCCCCAACCCCCACCCCTCCAAAACCCTCAGTTTGTATCTCAGAGTACACAGTCTCTCATGGTTCATTTTCCCCCTTGGATTTCCCCCAATTCACTTTTCCTTTCCATTTCCTAATGTCTTCCATGTTATTCCTTATGTTCCACACATAAGTGAAACCATGTAATAATTGATTTTCTCTGCTTGATTTATTTCACTCAGCATAATCTCCTCTAGTCCTGTTCATGCTGGTAAAAAATTTGGGTATTCAGCCTTTCTGATGGCTGAGTAATATTCCATTGTATATATGGACCATATCTTCTTTATCCAGCTTCATCTGTTGAAGGGCGTCTTGGATCTTTCCACACTTGGCAATTGTGGCCATTGCTCTTATGAACATTGCAGTACAGATGACCCTTCTTTTCACTACATCTGTATCTTTGGTTAAATACCCAGTAGTGCAATGGCAGGGTCATAGGGTAGCCCTATTTTTAATTTCTTAAGGAATCACCACACTGTTTTCCAAAGTGGCCACACCAAGTTGCATTCCCTCCAACAGTGTGAGAGGGTTCCCCTTTCTCCACATCCTCTCCAACACTGGCTGTTTCTTGTCGTGTTAATCTTTGACATTCTAACTGGTGTAACGTGGTATGTCAAGGTGATTCTGATTAGAATTTCCCTGGTGACTAATGATGTGGAACATTTTTTCATGTGTTAGCCATTTGTATGTCTTCTTTGGAGAAATGTTCATGTCTTCTGCCTATTTTTTGACATGATTATCTATTTTGTGTGTGTTGAGTTTGAGGAGTTCTTTATAGATGTTGGATATCAGCCCTTTGTCTGTAGTGTCATTTGCGAATATTTTCTCCCATTCCATGGCTTGCCTCTTTGTTTTGTTGCCTGTTCCCTTTACTGTGAAGAAGGTTTTAATCTTGACAAAGTCCCAAAAGTTCATTTTCACTTTTGTTTCCTTTGCCTTTGGAAACAGGTCTTGAAAGAACTGACTGTGGTCAATGTCAAAAAGATTACTGCTATGTTCTCCTCTAGGATTTTGATAGATTCCTGCCTCACATTGAGGTCTTTTATCCATTTCAGTTTATCTTTGTGTATGGTGTAAGAGAATGGTCGAATTTCATTCTTCTATAAAGAGCTGTCCAATTTTCCCAGCACCATTTAGTGAAGAGACTTCTGACACCAACTATCTGAACTTGGCTAAACTTCACAGGTTAAGAGCACTATCCCTACCAAGACTGCCCTCATTTCTAATGTTAACCATAAATTCCAGGACCCCCCAGACTACCTGCACATCTGGTCCATTGGCTACAAATTCAGAGGTTCCCATAACCCCTCAGGTTCAATAATTCATGAGAATAACTCAGAGAACTCAGGAAAATGCTGTATACATTATTATAGTTTTATTATAAAGGATAGAAATCAGGACTTAGACCAAGGACCTAGATGAAGTCCCAGACACAGAGCTCTGTACCCTCTGCCCATGTCCTCAGGATGTACTTCATCCTGGAACACTGATGTGTTTAACAAGCAGTACACTCCACTGAGTCCTGAGGTCCAGAGTTTCTGTTAGGGGTTTATCCCATAGGCATAATTGATTGAATCCTTGGTCATGAGATTGACTCAATATCTATCCCTCTACCACTCTCCAGAGGTTAGGATGACCTCACATGACTGAAGGTCCCAATCTTCTAATGACATTGTTGGTCTTTCCAGCATAGCTACTGCCATCCTGATGTATTTAGGGAACACCAGGAGTCACTCCATCAGCATAAACTACAAGGGACCACAGAAATAACAAAAATACTCCAATTACTGGGAAAATTCCCTCCCAGAAACTTACACAAAGGCCAGGCAGATCCTTTGTTAGGCAGGAGGAGTGAGTGTATCTACATGTCTGAATGTTCATGAATGTACACATGTGCCCATCCCCTGTCATCCAAAGAATAAAATTGTATCTTCTTAGCATGCCATGTCAAGTCCTTAATTACTTGGCCTCTTCTTACCTTACCAACTCTCTTCCTGCCACACTGAACTCCTCACTATTTCCTGGACATCAAGCCCCTCTATGACTTCCAAGACTCACCTCCCACGTTCGTTGCCTAACACAAGGATCCTTCATAAGGCCCTTTTCATGTAAGCTCTCCCCAGGTCTCTGAGCAGGGCTGATTGTTTGATCTTCTGTGTAGCCAAAGCTCTTTGATCATATTTCTATAATCATAATATATTACTCTTCTATTTAATTTATTAGTTTTCTCCACTTGATTTTTTAAAAGATTTTATTTATTGGACAGACAGATCACAAGTAGGCAGAGAGAGACGAGGAAGCAGGCTCCCTGTTGAGCAGAGAGCCCACTGTGGGGCTCGATCCCAGGACCCTGGGATCATGACCTGAGCCGAAGGCAGAGGCTTTAACCCACTGAGCTACCCAGGCGCCCCTCTCCACTTGATTTTTAAAAATATTTCATTTATTTATTTGGTGGAGAGAGATACAGCAAGAGAGGGAACACAAGTAAGGGGAATGGGAGAGGGAGAAGCAGGCTTCCCACTGACAGCAGGGCCCAATGTGTGGCTCAACCCCAGAACCCTGGGATCATGACCCAAGGTGAAGGCAGACACCTAATGACTGAGCCACCCAGGTGCCTGCCCCTCTGCACTTGGTTTTTAAGCCTTTGTATATATTAAAATATGTTTTCCTGGCTACAAGTAACAGAAAAACCTGGAATAAAGAATGGAGATATTTCTAGTTTACTTAAGAAGTCCAGAGATATCTGAGCCCAAGGTGTTTCAGCCACTCAGTGATGCTGTTAAGGATTGCTTATTTTTGTTCTTCTATTCTGCCATGCTTGGAGAATTGGGCTTTCTACCAAGTGTATAACAAACAAGAGCAACAATAAAAAGCAAGGTTCTAGCTTGTAGATATTTTTAAGATGAGTGTATTTTACAACTAAACCATATCAAGATGATTTACTATGCCTTAATGGTTTTTATACTTTTAGAGCAAACAAATTTTTATGTAAAAAAAAATCTTTTTTTTTTTTTCATTCCATGGGTCAGTATAAAACAAAGATAATCCATTTTCCATCCAAAACTGACTTGCACCACATACTTTTTGGCACATTTCTGATTTGCTCTTGGAAAAAATATTTCTCAGCCATTTTCTCACCTATAAACAATTTCTTTGGAGATTGACAAGGGAACAGAACAGAATTAAATAATAAACTTTTGCAAACTTATTTTTTTCAAAGATGCAATTTCTCCCAAACCCTCAAATGCCTTTGTTAAAGTAATTCTTGGGCTTTTAGGCATTGTTGGTTGAATCTTAGCAACCACATTCTAGAAAGCCCAGATTTATGAGCCTTCCTTCCATGATGCCTGTGTTGGAAGAAAGGCAAGACAGTAAATGCACATCAGAGATTGTGTCCAAGAAACCAATGGACTAAGGGGAAGGCTTGCACCCCTCCCCCACAGTGTCTAAATATAGAGAGGAGCTCAGCCAGCCCAAGGGTGGTGATATGTGGACCTATTTTCACTTCCCTGCTGCCGGGTGGATCCAAGCCAGTTTCAATGGTTTTGACAATGAAACTCACCTGGGTGTGTGTGGTTTGACTTTGTTCTTCAGGTTTTGATGTTCCCTAAGGTCAAATTGAAACCCTCAAACTTGTGTCTTATAATAAGCTGACCCATAATGTAATGTAATGTACTGTGTAATGTACTGTGTGCTTCAAATTCATGTCAACTGAAATCAGTGGGCTTCTTACACCTAAACAGGACCCACCTCCTTGACCAGCAACATCTTGAAGTCATGAACTAAAAAACTGGCCCTTGCGTTCAGTGCTGACTCAGAATGAAAAACATCTTGAACCCCCCAAAACCCCTATTCACTTTAGACCCTTTAAACCTGTTTCCAGTATACAGAGATGATGTAAATCCTTCACATTAATACTAAAATGAAATAATTATAAATATATATACATATACAAATATATAACATACCTATGTACACACATATGTCCACACATGTTTACATGTGTGTTCATGTATTTAGTTCTTAATCTCACTTTTTCACTTAACAATACTACTTGTAGAACTTTCTGTATAGCATATTTAGATCTACCTCATTCTGTTTAATAGTTGCAAAATAGTCCATGGCATGTATATACCTTATCTAGTCATCCTTTTCCTCCTCCCCAACTGAAAAAGTCAACTTTTTCCTCCTTCCCTACAAATAATGCTGCAATAAACATCCCTGTATATAGATAGGTATAGATAGATGATGATGATAATGATGATAGATAATAGATAGATAGGGACGCCTGGGTGGCTCAGTGGGTTAAGCCGCTGCCTTCGGCTCAGGTCATGATCCCAGGGCCCTGGGATCCAGTCCCGCATCAGTCTCTCTGCTCAGCAGGGATCCTGCTTCTCCCCTCCCCGCTCTGCCTGCCTCTCTGCCTACTTGTGTGATCTCTGTCTGTCAAATAAATAAATAAAACCTTTAAAAAATAGATAGATAGATAGATAGATGATAAATAGATAGATAGATAGATAGATAAAGATAGGTGATAAATTAGATGATAGATAGATAGATAGATAGATGATAGATAGATGACAGGTAAAGATGTACTTAAAAACACGTATACATAGAGTAAATTGCCTGGAAAAGGATATATGCATTTATTTATTTATTTATTTATTTTTATTGTGTTGTGTTAGTCACCATAAAATACATCACTATTTTCAGATGCAGTGTTCCAAGATTCATTGTTCATGTACAACACCAATGCTCCATGTAATACATATCTTCACCCACCCTCCCACCCCCTCACCTCTAAAACCCTCAGTTTGTTTCTCAGAGTCCACAGTCTCTCATGCTTCATCTCTTCCTCCAATTTCCCCCAATTCACTTTTCCTTTCCTTCTTTTAATGTCCTCCATGTTATTCCTTATGCTCCACAAGTAAATGAAACCATATAATTGACTTTCTCTGCTTGACTTATTTCACTTAGCATCCATTTTAAATTTTGACAGCAACTGCCCATCAAAATGGTTGTACAAATTACCTTCACACCTGTTTCACCAGAGACTGCTGGGTAAACTCCACCAATGCCAAATGTTACCAAGTTTTATTGGGTAACAATGGTTTATAGGTAGCCATTTATACTGCATTGTTGTTTTGATTTGCATTTCTTTCATTATGAGTGTAACTGAAAAATCTGTCCCATGTTTGATGGCTAGTTGCATTTTTATTGCCATGAACTAGCTATTAATAGCCTATTTTTAATAGAATTATCCACCTTTTTCTTACTGATATGACAGAGTTTGTTGCACGGTAAAGAAAGAATCTTAAGGTCTATCATATGTTGCAAAATTCTATCTTTTGGCTTTGTGTATTTTTATGCAAATTTTTAATTTCTTTTGAGAAGTTAACATTTTCTTTCATTATTTTTTGGACTTCTCCTTCATCAAGATTATTTTTTGAAATCAATTATCTTTTCTTAGAACTTACTGCTATGACTAATTGCAATATGTAACACGTCTTTTAACAGATGGTAGTTATTAATTCACAAACTCAGTGATTCCTGGGTGATGTTCCTGTGCAACATTTGGCAGTTGTAGGTGAACTTGTATTCTAAGTATTCTTTTTCCTAAGGGTTACAAAGTCAAATGCCATTAGTTGCCTGTCCTTTTCATGATGTGACAAGATAACTATTTGAGAAATTAGTCTGTTAAATAATTATATAAACATTCATGGTAGCAATTGTCAGGTTTCCTAATTTTTTTATTATTGTGCAAGATTCGTGGGCTGTTACAGTTCTAATTAAACCTACTGTTTACCTTATTCAATTGTGGTGTCATTTCTTTTTTGTTTAATTAGAGTAATATTCCTTTTGATGAAATTTTGTGAAAGAATGTAAGGGCTATAGAAAATTGCTGCTAAACATTTAAAAAAATTTTTATTTATTTAATTTCTTTTCAGTATAACAGAATTCATTGTTTATGCACCACACCCAATGCTCCATGCAGTACATGCCCTCCATAAAACCCACTACCTGGCTCCCCCTGCTGCTAAACATTTTAAAGATATTGATGAGTTGGCAGATGAATGGATAAAGAAGATGTGGTATACATATATGATTAACAAATTAATAAATATTATTCAGCCATAAAAAAGAATGAAATCTTTCCATTTGCAAAAAAAATGGACAGAGCTAAAGAGTATAATGCTAAGCCACATAAATCAGCTAGAGAAAGACAAATACCATATGATTTCATTCATATGTGGAACTTAATAAGCAAAACAAATGAGCAAAGAAAAAGAGAGAGAGAGAAAAGCCAAGAAACAGGCTCTTAACTATATGGAATGAATTGACGGTTAAAGAGGGGAGGTGAAGGGGGATGGGTGAAATAGAAGATGGGGATTAAAGAATACACTTGTCCTGATGAGCACTGAGTAATGTATAGAATTACAGAATCACTATATTGTACACCTGAAACTAATAAAACAGCATATGTTAACTATACTGAAATTAATAACTTAATGATAAATAAATAAATAGTTAATATCTCAGGTAATTGGGGGAGAATTCAAAATGGGATACAAATTACAGCAATCACCTAGCTGTGTAACAGAAGAATAACATAACCATAATAAAGAGGTTGAGAAAGAAACCAAAATAATAATAATGGTAATAAAATATACTTAAAATATAAAAAATTCTTATGTTAAAAAATATTTGTTGTGGATAATGTAGTTATTACATAATGAAAAAAAATGTTAGTCCTACTTTATTTATTTCAAAATGAGTGAATTAAAAATATCTAACCTGGGTCCTAAGAATCCCATCACATCTTTTAAAGACCTGAAAGCTATCAGGAATTCTTTCAGCTGAAAGTAAAAGGGTTAGAGGCAGTTAGTTAGGTTCTAAGAGGATACCTGGAGGCCAGAAGAGGGAAAATCATGGCTTGCCTGTCCTGGGAAAGTCAGAGGCCTGTTCTGGCAGTACTCTACAAGAAGCTGATCAAACCAGACAGGCCCAAGGTTGTTGGTGCCATGACAGGAAGCCCCTGACCAAATTAGAAAGACATGAAAACGCCGCTTCCAAGAAATCCCTGCCCCAAGTAATGAATATCCCTTCTATGAGTTAACAACTGTCAATAAACCCAACCCCCACAACATGCAATACTCTCCTGTTCTCTCTCACTCAAGCTCTCCTACTTTCATATCTCAAGAGTGTACTTTCACTTTAATAAACTTTGCCATTTGTGTTGCTCATCCACTGTATTGTGTTCCTGTTCTTGAATTCTTTCTCATTAGGAGACCAAGAAACTTTGGCAACATTCTTGGGTTGAAGCCCCAGGGCCAAGAGTTTCACCAGTCCAGCCAGCAACAACAGAAAATATGGGTAACGATAACTTATGCAATAGGGTATTTGTTTGCCATGGCTGCCACACAAGGCACTACAAACAGTTTATTTTCTCAAAGTCTTGAGATTGGAAGTCCAAGATCAAGGTGTCAGCAGCATTGGTTTCCTCTGTGTCTACTCTCCTTGTCTTGTAGATGGCTACCCCTTCACATGATCTTACCTCTGTGCCTGAATAGTCCTATGTCTCTTATTGTGTCCAAATTTCCTCTTATTATAAGGACATCAGTCACATTGGATTGGAACAAACTCTGATGGCCTCATTCTAACTTAATTGAACTTATTTCCAAATATAACCATGTTCTGAAGTACTAGAGATCAGAACTTCAAAACAGTATTTAATCACCAAAAAAATTGAAGTGTGGCAATAGGCAGTCCAGCAGCTGGTGCAGGAGCTCACCAATATCAGAAACCAGTTTTTCTGTGTTCCTTGTTGTCTTTCCTTTATGGTTGCAAGATGGCTCCAGTCTGAGGCCTTCCCTTTGCAATAAAAGAAGAAATAGGAAAAGGTGGTGCCAGAATTTTATGTTTGTTTGTTTGTTTGTTTTGTTTTGTTAGATGGTAAGAACTATCATGCAAGCTTCCTGGTAGACTTCCTTTTCTACTTCAATAGCCAGGACTGTGCCACATAGCTATTCCTGGATGCAAAAGAGCCTGAACATGATCAATACTTATGTCTATAGAGAGGTACAAAGAGAAGGATGGCAGCTGGGTTAGCCAACAGTGTTTGCCACATGGATTCCTCTCTGCTGCTCTGAGCTCATGCTTCCCTTTATATATTTGTATATAATTTGTGGTTCTGGTGCCTTTTGAGAATGGTTTATATCATGCTAAAGATTACTGTGGTGAAAACATTTATGACATATCAAAATGGGAAATTGCTCTTCATTCATACCAACACTACATTATTTTTTTCAGTTACATTTACTTTTCTATAATGCTAATGCTTATGTAATAAACATATGTTAATTTTATACTTTCTTTTTTAAAGATTTTATTTATTTATTTGAGAGAGATAAGGAGAGCACAATTGAGAGAGCAGGAATGGGGGTGTGAGGGGCAGAGGAAGAGGGTCAAGCAGACTTCCTGCTAAGCAGGGAATCTGATGTGGGGCTTGATCACAGGATCCTTAGAATCATGATCTGAGCCAAATGCAGATGGTCAGCTGACAGAGCCACCCAGGGGCCCTAAATTTTACATTTTCAAAAAACAATGGATGTGGGGAAAAAAATCAAATGACAATAATATAGAGACTTAACTCCCTGGTGAACAGAAAAGATTCCTGGTTTCTTTTTTAAACCAATGTGAGAGGGTGAGAATATGAGAAAAAAATACTATACAGAATACATGAACTGCTGGGACCCTGAAAGACCATCTGGTCAAACAGCTGTTTTCTATCCATAAGAAAACAAAGACATGGAGACTTCATCAACGTCAGTCAGCAAATTAGTGTTCAAGTCCCAATGAAAGCCCAGATCTTCCCATTCCAAGTATAGCATTCTCTATCTTAACATATACTCTTACATGAACTAAAGTGTTGGTTAAATATGTTTAGAGACCTGCAGCTTGTAGTATAAGTGTTTGGCTTCCTTCACGGAGGGACCTCTTGTCAAGGAGCAGCTCATGGCAACTTTCTGGAAAGACCTGTGGGCTTGTGGCACTGCTCCTCAGTCCCAGCTGCACTGTTGCTCAAGGACTATCTTGTGCTTGGTGTCCTTCATGCCCCAGAGCAGGAATCCCACAACAATAAAGACAGCCATTCACTGAGAACTTGCTATGTATGCCAGGCACTCAGTTCCATTGCTGTTAATCTTCACAACAACTATGCAAAGGAGAGTTATTAGCCCCATTTTATTGTGATGGCATTTTTAAGGTTTCCACTGTAACCTCCTCAAAGGCATATTGAAATCCTAATGTCTCCCACTACCTCAGAATGTAACCTTATTTGGAAATATTCATGTAGTTAGTTAATATGAGGTACCTGGAGTTGGATGAGTCCCTACTCCAATATTTCTGCTGTCTTTAAAAAGAGGAGACAGACATGACATAGGGAAAAGATGGCCATGTGGAGTCAGAAGAAACACCAGGGATTGCCAGAAACCACCAGGATCTAGAAAAGAGAGAGCATATGGCCTTGCTGACACCCTAATTTTAGATTCTTCTTCCAGAACAGTGAGGCAACACATTCTTCTTGCTTTAATCTACCCTATTTTTAGTAATTTGGTGTGACAGTCCTTGCAAACTACTACAGATACTGAGGCTCATTAAGTAGAAAGTATGCCCAAATCTATTCAGCCAGAATTCAAATTGAGGTCTTCCTGTTTCAATAAAAGTCATATTTCTTCTTTCTTTCATATTGTCCATCTAAGCGCAAATGAATGGTGAAAGTGGTATGCTGTGCTGGCAAAGACAAGGGAAGAAGACGAAGGCTCTTTAGAAGAGTCTTCTTTCTTTTCTGAACTTGGCAATAGTGTAGGCAAGCTTGCTCAAAGCAATAACTATCACATAGAATAACCACAACTTCATTGTTCTGCTAAGAAATATTTATCCTAGAAATACAAATTGAGTTAGAAAAGACTTAATAATAATAATAAATAGTGGCAGAAGAACAGCTCAGGTGAAGCGCTTTGCAAATATCATCTTGTTTATGAGCTCTTACTTTGTGAGACAGACAGAACAATGTTATATTGTCCCCAAGGTAACGCTGCTTCCTGTCATCATTTTCCATATGAGAACATGAGGCTCAGAAAGGGTAAGTGACTTTCTTAAACTGTGGGGCCCCACATGATGCCTGGGTGGCTCAGTCAGTTAAGCATCCAGCTTTGGCTCGTGTCATGATCCCAGGGTCCTGGATCAAGTCCTGCCTTGGGCTTCTTGCTTAGCAGGGAGACTGCTTCTCCCTCTGCCTTCTACTCCCCCTTCTTGTGCTCTCTCTCTCTGACAAATAAAGTCTTAAAAAGAAAATACTTTATATATTTAAAAAACACACACACACACAACAGAGAAGAGGGGATCTGAGTTTTAACCTAATGAGTGAACTCTATACCAGGAGCTGCCCTAAGTCATCAGAAGGGCTGAGCTCAGGAGATAGCTTTGAGGTGTGAAATAAGGTCACTTCTGTGAAGACTCACAGACTAAGACCTCAGTATCAGCTTCTGGAAAAGACGTATTCATTCTTTCAGACTCTCAGCCTGGGAATCTTTATTAGCCAGGATAACCAGAAGAAAGTAGATATGACAAATGGGAGGATTGTCTAGGGGGACCTAGACTGAGGGACAGAGAGAGATAGGTAGAGGCAGGAGGAAGAAAAGTAGGAAGTGAAAGTGATGTCCTCCTCTCATTGCTGGTATAAATATATATATATATATATATATTTTTTTTTTTAGAATGCAACTTTCTTTTTTTATTATTATGTTCAGTTAGCCACTGTATAAAACAACATTAGTTTTGGATGTAGGGTTCAATGATTCATTGGTTGCATATAACATCCAGTGCTCATCACAGCATGCATATTTAAAAATAAGTAGTTTATAAATATTATGCAGTCATCAGAAAGGATGAATACCCAACTTTTCTATCAACATGGATGGAACTGGAGGAGATTATGCTGAGTGAAATAAATCAAGCAGAGAAAGTAAGTTATCATATGGTTTCACTTACTTGTGGACCATAAGGAATAACATGGATGACATTAGGAGAAGGAGAGGAAAAGTGAATTGGAGTAAATCGAAGAGGGAGATGAAGCATGAGAGACTGTGGACTCTGAGAAACAAAGTGAGGGTTTTGGAGAGGAGGGTGGTGGGGACATGGGTGAGCCTAATGGTGGGTATTAAGGAGGGCACATATTAGATGGAGCACTGGGTGTGGTGCATAAACAATGAAAAAATATAATAAATTTAAAAAAAAGAAAGAGCTGGGTTGACCCATTAAATAGTATTTCCAATGTATTTAAATGTAGAGTTCTGTTTTACAAAGGCTTTGTATCTACTTTGCATACAATGTTTAACTTGGGAGTCTTTTGTGTGACTGGTTAAAATATTTGATCAATTCCACTATTAAAAGTAATAATGAGGGGGTGCCTTGGTGGCTCAGTGGGTTAAAGCCTCTGCCTTCGGCTCAAGTCATGATTCCAGGGTCCTGGGATCAAGTCCCACATCAGGCTCTCTGCTCAGCAGGAAGCTTGCTTCCTCCTCTCTCTCTCTCTCTCTCTCTCTCTCTCTGTCTGCATCTCTGCCTACTTGTGATCTCTGTCAAATAAATAAATAAAATATTTTTTTTAAAAAGTAACAATGAGAAAAAATAAAAATAAGTAGTCCATAAATGTCCTCTCCTTTCAAAGTATCTGATGTTTGCTGCTTGGAATATTGGGGAGCTGTGTCCTATTAGCACTTTATGTGCCTTTTCAATGTATCAGTAGGTTGTTTGCAAATCCTTTCTCAGAAATTCATGATTATCAAGACAATCTCATTCTTATGTTCTCTACCCTTTTCCATAGTAAACCCAGATCAGCCTCAGTGGTCTTGGGGTCTCTTCCAAAACCATGATATGTGAAAACAAATGTTGATCAGTGAAAAGAAATATTTTCCCATTCAAAAAAGAAAGGGGAAAAAAAGGGAAAGTGAAAAGATTTGGGAAACTTCCTCTGGTGAGTTGATTTCGTTCCATCTGTTGTGCTCTCTCTCTCGCTAGACATTTTTCATTTTTTCCGTTTTTTCAGACATCACAGAACAGAAAAGAAACTTACCTCATCTAGAACAAGGCATCCACCCACACACTGAAGACTGTAAGAGGGAGTGTGGTTAATGATTTCACAGAAAGAGAAACATTTCTCTGGAGAAAGCAAAGAGAGAAGAGAAAGAGAAGTATTGAAAGAACAGCTACACAGAGTATCCTACCAATCTGGGTCTTTCATGACCCCATTGCCCTTCTCCATATTTTCTGGAAATTCAGATATTGAGGAAACTTTTTAAGGAATGGTTATGGGGAAAAGGAGATCTAGAAAAAAACTATTAGAATCAAGTAGGAGTTTTACATTTCTGACCTTAAACCTGTGTGGACAACAAATAGAACTTTCCTTCTATAACTAGAATCAATTTTTCTTTGTGTCTATTTCACTCGTTGGCAAAAACTTATTTTCAGCCAAGCCAGGCCTCTAACCCCTCCCCACCGACAGGCTTCTGCTTTAGGGTGAAAACCAAGCTTCCTTCACATGGGCCTGTACAACTCTGGACCACACTCAGGTATACAGAAAAATCCCTCTGTTGTTGGCTGTTGGTGCCTTGGCTGGAACACCATGAGCAGCATAAAGTCATCTTTCCAGACCCTCCATTTTTAGTTTTGCTTTATTGACAATTCTATTTCCTTCTGTGGCCATCTCTCACTCCATAGTGCCACTGTACTAGAAGTCATCTAGAGCTTCAGAGGAAAGTTATGCACAACATAAAAGGCAGTGAGAACTCTATGCCTGTGTTGCTATTTGATCCTACAAGGAGAAGAAAAGTTCTTAAGTTGCTGCCAGCCTATTGGATTATTTTTTAATATTTTTATAATGGTAAGTTAGTCACCATACAGTACAATGTTAGATTTTTATATAATGTTCAATGATTCATTGTTTGTGTATAATACAGTGTTCCATGCCCTCCTTAATATCCATCACTTGGCTGATCTAACCCCCACTCCCCTCCTCTCTAAAACCTCAGCTTGTTTTCTCAGCTTGTCCATAGTCTCTCATGGTTCACTTCCCCTTCTAATTTTCCCCCCTTCATTTTTGCCTCTCTTCTCCCAATTGTCATCCATCCTATTCCTTATGTTCTACAAATAAGTAAAACCATATGATAATTGTCTTTCTCTACTTGACTTATTTCACTTAGCATAATCTCCTCCAGTCCCGTCCATGTTGATGCAAAAGTTGGGTATTCATCCTTTCTGATGGCTGAGTAGTATTCCATTGTATATATGTACCACATCTTCTTTATCCATTTGTCTGTTGAAGGGCATCTCAGCCCCTTCCACAATTTGGCGATTGTGGCCATTGCTGCTATGAACATTGGGGTACAGATGGCCCTTCTTTTCACTACATCTGTGTCTTTGGGGTAAATACTTAGTAGTGCAATTGCTGGGTCATAGGGTAGCTCTATTTTCAAATTTTGAGGAACCTCAACACTGTTTCCCAAAGTGGCTGTACCAACTTACATTCCCACCAACAGTGTAAGAGTGTTCCCCTTTCTCCACAACCTCTCCAATATTTGCTGTTTCTTTCCTTTTCAACTTTTGCCATTCTGACTGGTAGCAGGTGGTGTCTCAATGAGGTTTTGATTTCTATTTCGCTGATGGCTAATAATGTGGAATATTTTTTCATGTGTCTGTTAGTCATTTGTATGTCTTCTTTGGAGAAGTGTCTTTTCATGTCTTCTGCCCATTTCTTAACTGGGTTTTTTGTTTTTTAGGCATTCAGTTTGAGAAGGTCTTTATAGGTCTTGGATACCAGCCTTTTGTTTAAATTATTTTTTTAATTTAAGTTTTTTTAAATTTAAACATATAATGTAACCCCACGACCCTCTCCCAACCCCTCTCCCCCCCACCCCCCTCAGTTTGTTTTATGACATTAAGAGTCTCTTTTGGTTTGTCTCCCTCCTGATCCCATCTTGTTTCATTTTTTTTTCTTTTCCTACCCCATTAACCCCCACCCCCATTGCATCTCCACTTCCTCATATCAGGGAGATCATGTGATAGTTGTCTTTCTCCAGTTGACTTATTTCACTAAGCATAATACGCTCTAGTTCTATCCATGTCGTCTCAAATGGAAAGATTTCATTTCCTTTGATGGCTGCATAGTATTCCATTGTATATATATACCACCTCTTCTTTATCCATTCATCTGTTGATGGACATCTAGGTTCTTTCCATAACTTGGCTATTGTGGACATTGCTGCTATAAACATTCGGGTACACGTGCCCCTTCAGATCACTACGTTTGTGTCTTTAGGGTAAATACCCAGTAGTGCAATTGCTGGGT
>ML106111.1:0-52935 GCA_003697995.1 Taxidea taxus jeffersonii | reverse complement strand
GCATTCCCACCAACAGTGTAGGAGGGTTCCCCTTTCTCCACATCCTCTCCAGCATCTGTCATTTCCTGACTTGTTCATTTTAGCCATTCTGACTGGTGTGAGGTGGTATCTCATTGTGATTTTGATTTGTATTTCCCTGATGCCCAGTGATGTGGAACACCTGTTCATGTGTCTGTTGGCCATCTGGATGTCTTCTTTGCAGAAATGTCTGTTCATGTCCTCTGCCCATTTCTTTTTTTTTTAATTTTTTATTTTTTTTAATTTAAGCTTTTTTTATTTAAACATATAATGTAACCCCACGACCCTCTCCCAACCCCTCTCCCCCCCACCCCCCTCAGTTTGTTTTATGACATTAAGAGTCTCTTGTGGTTTGTCTCCCTCCCGATCCCATCTTGTTTCATTTTTTCGTTTCTTACCACCTTAACCCCCACCCCTGTTGCATCTCCACTTCCTCATATCAGGGAGATCATGTGATAGTTGTCTTTCTCCAGTTGACTTATTTTGCTAAGCATAATACGCTCTAGTTCCATCCATGTCATCGCAAATGGTAAGATTTCATTTCTTTTGATGGCTGCATTGTATTCCATTGTATATATATACCACCTCTTCTTTATCCATTCATCTGTTGATGGACATCTAGGTTCTTTCCATAACTTGACTATTGTGGACATTGCTGCTATAAACATTCGGGTACACGTGCCCCTTCAGATCATTACGTTTGTGTCTTTAGGGTAAATACCCAGTAGTGCAATTGCTGGGTCATAAGGTAGCTCTATTTTCAATTTTTTGAGGAACCTCCATGCTCTTTTCCAGAGTGGTTGCACCAGCTTGCATTCCCACCAACAGTGTAGGAGGGTTCCCCTTTCTCCACATCCTCGCCAGCATCTGTCATTTCCTGACTTGTTCATTTTAGCCACTCTGACTGGTGTGAGGTGGTATCTCATTGTGGTTTTGATTTGTATTTCCCTGATGCCCAGTGATGTGGAGCACTTTTTCATGTGTCTGTTGGCCATCTGGATGTCTTCTTTGCAGAAATGTCTGTTCATGTCCTCTGCCCATTTCTTGATTGGATTATTTGTTCTTTGGGTGTTGAATTTGCTAAGCTCTTTGTAGATTTTGGATACTAGCCCTTTATCTGATATGTCATTTGCAAATATCTTTTCCCACTCTGTCAGTTGTCTTTTGGTTTTGTTGACTGTTTCCTTTGCTGTGCAAAAGCTTTTGATCTTGATGAAGTCCCAATAGTTCATTTTTTCCCTTGCTTCCCTTGCCTTTGGCGTTGTTCCTAGGAAGAAGTTGCTGTGGCTGAGGTCGAAGAGGTTGCTGCCTGTGTTCTCCTCAAGGATTTGGATGGATTCCTTTCTCATGTTGAGGTCCTTCATCCATTTTGAGTCTATTTTCGTGTGTGGTGTAAGGAAATGGTCCAATTTCATTTTTCTGCATATGGCTGTCCAATTTTCCCAACACCATTTGTTGAAGAGGCTGTCTTTTTTCCATTGGATGTTCTTTCCTGCTTTGTCGAAGATTAGTTGACCATAGAGTTGAGGGTCTATTTCTGGGCTCTCTATTCTGTTCCATTGATCTATGTGTCTGTTTCTGTGCCAGTACCATACTGTCTTGATGATGACAGCTTTGTAGTAGAGCTTGAAGTCTGGAATCGTGATGCCACCAACTTTGGCTTTCTTTTTCAATATTCCTTTGGCTACTCGAGGTCTTTTCTGGTTCCATATAAATTTTAGGATGATTTGTTCCATTTCTTTGAAAAAATTGGATGGGATTTTGATAGGCATTGCATTAAATGTGTAGATAGCTTTAGGTAGCATAGACATTTTCACAATATTTATTCTTCCAATCCATGAGCATGGAACATTTTTCCATTTCATTGTGTCTTCCTCAATTTCTTTCATGAGTACTTTTTAATTTTCTGAGTATAGATTCTTTGCCCCTTTGGTTAGGTTTATTCTTAGGTATCTTATGGTTTTGGATGCAATTATAAATGGGATTGATTCCTTAATTTATTTGACATCAACCACAGCAACTTCTTTCAAGACACATTTCCAGAGCCAAGGAAAACAAAAGTGAAAATGAACTTTTGGGAGTTTATCAACATCAAAATGTTCTGCACGACAAAGGAAACAGTTGACACAACTAAAAGACAACCCATAGAATGGGAGAAGATCTTTGCAAATGACATTTCTGATAAAGGGCTGGTATCCGGCAGAGGAGTCAAGATGGTGGAGAAGTAGCAGGCTGAGATGACATCAGGCAGTAGGAGATCAGCTAGATAGCCTATCAAACCATTCCAAACACTTACGAATCCAACAGGAGATGGAAGAGAAGAAAAATAACAATTCTAGAAATAGAAAACCGACCACTTTCTAAAAGGTAGGACCAGCGGAGAAGAGAATCCAACGCAACTGGAAGATAGACCCCAGGGGAGGGGCGATACAAGCCTATCTCAAGAAACAGGAAAGGTCTCAAATACACAACCTAACCCTACACCTAAAGGAACTCGAGAAAGAACAACACCAAGAAAGCCTAAACCCAGCAGGAGAAGAGAAATAATAAAGATCAAAGCAGAAATCAATGAAATAGAAACCAAAAAGCAATAGAACAAATCAATGAAACTAGGAGATGGTTCTTTGAAAGAATTAATAGGATTGATAAATCCCTGGCCAGACTTATCAAAAAGAAAAGAGAAAGGACAAATAAATAAAATCATGAATGAAAGAGGAGAGATCACAACCAACACCAAAGAAATACAAACAATCATAAGAACATATTATAAGCACCTCTATGCCAACCAATTTGACAAAATGGAAGAAATGGATGCTTTCCTAGAGACATATAAACTGCCAAAACTGAACAGCGGAAGAAATAGAAAACCTGAATAGGCCCATAACCAGTAAGGAGATTGAAACAGTCATCAAAAATCTCCCAACAAACAAAAGCCCAGGGCCAGATGGCTTCCCAGGGGAATTCTACCAAACATTTAAAGAAGAATTAATTCCTATTCTCCTGAAACTGTTCCAAAAAATAGAAATGGAAGGAAAACTTCCAAACTCATTTTATGAGGCCAGCATCACCTTGATCCCCAAACCAGACAAGGATCCCATCAAAAAAGAGAATTACAGACCAATATCCTTGATGAACACAGATGCGAAAATTCTCACCAAAATACTAGCCAATAGGATCCAACAGAACATTAAAAGGATCATTCACCACGACCAAGTGGGATTTATTCCAGGGCAACAAGGTTGGTTCCACATCCACAAATCAATCAATGTGATACAATACATTAACAAAAGAAAGAACAAGAACCATATGATACTCTCAATAGATGCTGAAAAAGCATTTGGCAAAGTACAACATCCCTTCCTAATCAAAACTCTTCAAAGTGTAGGGATAGAAGGCACTTACCTCAATATTATCAAAGCCATCTATGAAAAACACATGACAAGTATAATTCTCAATGGAGAAAAACTGAGAGCTTTTCCGTTAAGGTCAGGAACATGGCAGGGATGTCCGTTATCACCACTACTATTCAACATAGTGCTAGAAGTCCTAGTGTCAGCAATCAGACAACAAAAAGAAATTAAAGGCATCTAAATCGGCAAAGAAGAAGTCAAACTATCGCTCTTTGCAGATGATATGATACTATATGTGGAAAACCCAAAAGGCTCCACTCCAAAACTGCTAGAGCTTGTACAGGAATTCAGTAAAGTGTCAGGATATAAAATCAATGCACAGAAATCAGTTGCATTTCTTTACACCAACAACAAGACAGAAGAAAGAGAAATTAAGGAGTCAATCCCATTTACAATTACACCCAAAACCATACGATACCTAGGAATAAACCTAACCAAAGAGGCAAAGAATCTATAGTCAGAGAACTATAAAGTACTCATGAAAGAAATTGAGGAAGACACAAAGAAATGGAAAAATGTTCCATGCTCATGGATTGGAAGAATAAATATTGTGAAAATGTCTATGCTACCTAAAGCTATCTACACATTTAATGCAATGCCTATCAAAATCCCATCCAATTTTTTCAAAGAAATGGAACAAATCATCCTAAAATTTATATGGAACCAGAAAAGACCTCGAGTAGCCAAAGGAATATTGAAAAAGAAAGCCAAAGTTGGTGGCATCACGATTCCAGACTTCAAGCTCTACTACAAAGCTGTCATCATCAAGACAGTATGGTACTGGCACAGAAACAGACACATAGATCAATGGAACAGAATAGAGAGCCCAGAAATAGACCCTCAACTCTATGGTCAACTAATCTTCGACAAAGCAGGAAAGAACATCCAATGGAAAAAAGACAGCCTCTTCAACAAATGGTGTTGGGAAAATTGGACAGCCATATGCAGAAAAATGAAATTGGACCATTTCCTTACACCACACACGAAAATAGACTCAAAATGGATGAAGGACCTCAACATGAGAAAGGAATCCATCCAAATCCTTGAGGAGAACACAGGCAGCAACCTCTTCGACCTCAGCCACAGCAACTTCTTCCTAGGAACAACGCCAAAGGCAAGGGAAGCAAGGGAAAAAATGAACTATTGGGACTTTATCAAGATCAAGACCAAAGCTCTTGCACAGCAAAGGAAACAGTCAACAAAACCAAAAGACAACTGACAGAGTGGGAAAAGATATTTGCAAACGACATATCAGATAAAGGGCTAGTATCCAAAATCTATAAAGAACTTATCAAACTCAACACCCACAGAACAAAGAATCCAATCAAGAAATGGGCAGAATGAACAGACATTTCTGCAAAGAAGACATCCAGATGGCCATCAGACACATGAAAAAGTGCTCCACATCACTGGGCATCAGGGAAATACAAATCAAAACCACAATGAGATACCACCTCACACCAGTCAGAATGGCTAAAATTAACAAGTCAGGAAATGACAGATGCTGGCGAGGATGCAGAGAACCCTCCTACACTGTTGGTGGGAATGCAATCTGGAGCAACCACTCTGGAAAACAGCATGGGTGTTCCTCAAAAAGTTTAAAATAGAGCTACCCTATGACCCAGCAACTGCACTACTGAGTATTTATCCTAAAGATACAAGTGTAGTGATCCGAAGGAGCAGGTGCACTGGATGTTTATAGCAGCAATGTCCACAATAGCCACACTATGGAAAGAACCTAGATGTCCATCAACAGATGAATGGATAAAGAAGATGTGGTACATATATATATACAATGGAATACTATGCAGCCATCAAAAGAAATGAAATCTTGCCATTTGTGATGACATGGATAGCACTAGAGGGTATTATTCTTAGTGAAATAAGTCAGTCAGAGAAAGCTATCATATGCTCTCTCTGGTATAAGGAAATGGAGATGCAACATGGGGGGTTTGGGGGAGTAGGAAATGAATAAATGAAACAAGATGGGATCGGGAGGGAGACAAACCATAATCTCACAAAACAAACTGAGGGTTGCCAGGGAGAGGGGGTTCGGGAGAGGGTGGTGGGGTTATGGACATTGGGGAGGGTATGTGCTATGATTAGTGCTGTTAAGTGTGTAAACCTGGCGATTCACAGACATGTACCCCTGGGGCTAATAATACATTATATGTTTATAAAAAATAAAAAGTTATTAAAAAAGACAAAAACTCCACTAAAAAAGAGAACTACAGGCCAGTATCCCTGATGAATATGGGTGCAAAGATTCTCAATAAAATACTAGCAGTATATTAAAAGAATCATTCATCAAGACCATGTGAGATTTATTCTGGCTGCAAGGTGGTTCAAAATTCACAAATCAATTGACGTGCTACATTACATCAATAAACAAAAATATAGGAACCATATGATCATTTCAAGAGATGCAGAAAAAGCATTTGACAAAGTATAATTTCCATTCATACTAAAAGCCCTCAACAAAGTAGGGACAGAGGGAACACACCTCAACGTAATAAAGGCCATATACAAAAATCTCACAGCTATTATCATTCTCAGTAGGGGAAAACTGACAGCTTCCTATATGGTCAGGAACAGACAGGGATGTCCACTCTTACCATTCTTATTATAGTACTGGAAGTCCTAGCCACAGCAATCAGACAACACAAAGAAATGAAAGGCATCCAAATCAGCAGGGAAGAAGTCAAACTTCCACTATTTGCAGATGACATGACACAAGCCAAAAAATTCCACCAAGAAATTGCTGGAACTGGTGCAAGAATTCAGTAAAGTCACAGGATACAAAATCAACATACAGAAATCTGTTGTATTACTATACAGCAACAAAAATGAAGCAGCAGAAAGAGAAATCAAGGAATAGATCCCATTTACAATTGCACTGAAAAACCATAAAACCTAACCAAAGAGGTAAAAGATCTTACTCTGAAAACTATAAGACACTGATGAAAGAAATTGAAGATGACAAAGAAATGGAAAAATCTTCTATACTCATGAAGTGCAAGAACAAATACTGTTAAAATGTTTATATTATCCAAAGCAATCTACACATTTGATGCAATCCCTACCAAAAGACCCCCAGCATTTTTCACAGAACCAGAACAAACATCCTAAAATGTGTTATGGAACCATAAAAGACCCTGAATAGCCAAAGCAATCTTGGGGGAAAAAAGGAAAGCTGGAGGCATCACAATTCCAGATTTTGAGTTACATTATGAAGTTGTAGTGATCAAGATAGTATGGTACTGGCACAAAAACAGACTCTTAGATCAATGGAACAGAAGAAAAATCCCCAGAAATCAATCCACATCTATATAGCCAATTAATCTTTGAAAAAATAGGGGAAAATATCCAATGGATAAAAGATAGTCTGCTCAACCAATTGTGTTGGGAAAACTGGACAGCCACATGCAGAAGAATGAAACTGGACTACTTTCTTACACCATAAATAAAAATAAATTCAAAATGGATGAAAGACCTACATGTGAGACAGGAAACCATTAAAATCCTAAAGGAGAATGCAGGTAGTAACCCCTTCAACATTGGCTATAACAACTTCTTACTAGATATGTCCCCTGAGGCAAGGGAAACAAAACAAAAAATGAACTATTGGGATTTCATAAAGACAAAACTTCTCTGCACAGTGAAGGAAACAATCGAAACAAAAAAGGCAACCAACTGAATTGGAGAAGTTATTTGCAAATGACATGTCTGATATAGGGTTAAAAGATGCTAACATTACTCAACATCAGGGAAATACAAATCAAAACTACAATGAACTATTTCCTCACACCTGTCAAAATGGCTAAAATTAACAACACAGGAATTAACAAACTTTGGTGAGGATGTGGAGAAAGGAAAGCCCTCTTACACTGTTGGTGCTTATACAACCTGGTGCAGCTACTCTGGAAAACAGTATGGAGGATCCTCAAAAAGTGAAAAGTATAACTACCCTATGATCCAGCAGTTGCATTACTCAGTATTTACCCAAAGGATACAAAAATATTGATTTGAAGGGATACATGTAGCCTGATGGTTACAGCAGAATTATCAATAATAGCCAAATTATGGAAAAAGCCCAAATGTCCTTAAGTGATGAATGGATAAAGAAGATGTTGGTGTATACAGTGTCTATATATATTGTATGCATATATATGAATGGTAACTGAGTACATTTACATACATATATGTATAGAAACATGTTATACACAAATACATATATGTTACTTATATATTATATAAATATATATTAAATAATAGTAACTCATTAACTACTCACATATATATGTATCTGTGTGTGTATGTATATAGTATATATATGTGTGGTGTATTAGTGTATATACATATATATATAGTGTGTGTCTATATATATACAGTGTGTACACACACACACACACACACTGAGCCATGAAACAGAACTAAATCTTCAGGTTTGCAACCAAGTGCATGAAACTAGAGAGTATTACATTAAGTGAAATAAATCAGTCAGAGAAAGATAACACCATATGATTTCACTCAGATGTGGGATTTAAGAAACAAAACAGATAAACATAAGTAGAAAAAAAGAGAAATCATAATAAAGACTCAACTATAGAGAAAAAATTGAAAGTTGGTGGAGGGGAGGTGGGTAGGGAGATGGGTTAAATGGGTAATGGCTATTGGTGAGGGCACTTGGGGTGAGCACTGGATGTTGTATGTAAGTGGTGAATCACTAAATTCTACACCTGAAACTATAATTACACTGTATGTTAACTAATGGAGAATTTAAATAAAAACTTAAAAAAGGAAAGTCTTTGTCTAATAAATCTCTCATATGGTCTTTCCCAGTAATCATTTCTGTCAATTCATTTGTTCCTCTGAATAGTCAGACTTTCTTGGTTTTTACTTTTTTTGTATGCCCTATAATTTTTGAAAACTGGACATTTGAATCTTATCATTGGGTAACTATGTAAATCAGAAGCAGAAGAAAGAAAGGCAGACTAATTTTTGAAATATTGAGTGCATTGGGGCACATGCCACACACTGATATCTTCATGACACTTTTTATTGCTGTAAGTTATTTATGAAATGGGATAAGACACTTACCTTATTTTTAAAATATGTAGTTGTGTAATAGATTTTTGAAGTTCATGAGAATATTTTCTGAAACCTTTTTGTTTCTCCAAACTTGCAAATATATTTGTATCATAGCAGTTGAATTTCTTTTAAGGCAATTTCATAAAGAACAAAACTTTGTATTTATGGTGATAAATACAGTATAACCAAACCCAAATGAAATTTGGATACTGATCATTGGGTAAATACATAGATCAACTAAGTGAATTCATTCTATACATTATGGGATAGAAATGATTTAAATTTGCCTCAGCAAAATTATACATTCCAAATGTCAAAAACCTTTAGTGTCTCTCATGTTGTATATTTAAATAACATGGTACTGCTTTAGACCATAAATGGTATTTGTATTGTTTATTTATTTTAGTTCTTTCTACTTCTCTCTCCTTCCCTCATCTCTCCCTTCTTCTTCTCCTCCTCCTCCTTCTTTTTCCCCTTCTTCTTCTTCCTCTTCTCCCCCTCCTCCTCCTCCTCTTCCTCCTCTTTCTCTTCCTCCTCCTGCTCCTTCTCCTCCTTCTTCTTCTTCATCATTTTCTCTCTCTCTTTCTCAAAGCAAAATATCTAAACTCCTCACTTAGATTTTGTCATTGTGTTTAATAAAAAACATATGACAGCCTTAATGAAAGATAATATAAATTGTACATAAGATTGTACATACATATCATGTCCTAGACATTGAGATATTTGCATGTCTCTTTATCCTGCCCATGCAGTATAATCATCTAGGGAGCTTTTCAAAACACAGATACCCAGGTCCAGGCTCAGACCTGCTCAACTGCTCACCAGTAGAGTCCTGTGCTCATAGCTACCTCATAAGCCACTTTTATACTATCACCTTATTCTCATCACAACACTAAGCCATAGTTTTCTCTGTGCTATACTTGAGGAGACTGGCTTACCTTAGTTACTTTCCAAGGGATACATGACTACTGAGTGAAGTTATCATTATTTAAACTCAAATCAATTTGATGCCATAGCCTATTTCATTTCCACTCTGCAGTAAATTAGCAATTTTTCTATTCCAAATTCCACAAAATTTAACCTTTTAGGTTTTTTTTCTCTCTTTCACATGATTTCTTCCTGGTATCTTTTGATGCACTGTTTTGTTTAAATGGAAAAATATGTCAAGAAATTTATTTTTGTGGCTGAATAATATTCTGGTGTGTGCATGTGTGTGCGTGTGTGTGTGTGCGTGTGTGTGTGTGTGACATCTTCTTTATCCATTTATCTACTGATGTATACTTGGGCTGCTTCCGTCATTTCACTATTGTAAATAATGCTGTTTTTAGATTTTTCCAATTAGTGTTTTTACATTTTTTTAAAGATTTTATTTATTTATTTATTTGTTAGAGAGAGAGAGAGAGAGAGAGCACAGGCAGAGGGAGAGGGAGAAGCAGGCTCCCTGCCGAGCAAGGAGCCTGATGTGGGACTCAGTCCCAGGACGCCGGGATCATGACCTGAGCCGAAGGCAGCCGCTTAACCAACTGAGCCACCCAGGCGTCCTGTTACATTTTTTAGGTAAATATTCAGTAATGCAATTACTGGACCATACAGTAGTTATATTTTTAACTTTTTGAGGAATCTCCATACTGTTTTCCAGAGTAGCTGCACAGTTTGCATTCTCACCAACAGTGCAAGAAGATTCCTTTCCTCTACATCCTCACCAACACTTGTTTCTTGTGATTTTGATTTTAGCCATTCTGACATGTGTGAGGTAATGTCTTCTTGTAGTTTTATTCAGCCATAAATAGAATGAAATCTTGCCATTTGCAATGACATGGGTGGAGCTAGAGAGTGTAATGCTAAGTGAAATAAGGCAGTCAGAAAAAGATAAATACCATATGATTTCACTCATATGTGGAATTTTAGAAACAAAACAAATGAGCAAGAAAAAAGGGGGGGGACAAACCATGAAGTAAACTCTTATTTATAGAGAACAAACTGATGGTTATCAGAGGGGAGGTTGAAGGTAGGGGGGATTGGTGAAATAGGTGACAGGGATTAAGGAGTGTACATGTTGTGATGAGCACTTGGTGATGTTTGGAATTGTTGAATCACTATTTTGTGCACCTAAAACTAACATAACACTGTTTGCTAATTACACTGGAATTAAAATTAAATTTAATTTTTAAAAAGGAATTTCACTTTTGTAAATCTTCCTTATTTTTTGTTTGCTCCACTTCCATTTCTGTAATACATTTTTTAGTTTTATTGAGATATAATTAACATACAAGATTGTATTAGTTTTAAGTGTACAAGTAATGAACTTATATATGTATATGTTGCAAAATGATCACCATAAAAAGTTTATTAACATCTATCACCTTACATAGTTACAAATATTTTTTCTCGTGATGAGAATTTGTAGGATTTACTCTCTTGGCAACTTTCAAATATACAACACAGTATTGTTGAATATAGTCAACATGCTGTATATTATATCTTGAACTTATTTATCTCATAACTGGAAGTTTGTACCTTTGACCAACTTTATTCATTTCCAGCATCCCCACCAACTGCCTCTGGTATCCATCAATCTGTTTTCTGACTCTATAAGTTCTATTTTTTGAGGGAAATTTTTAGATTCTAACATGTAAATGAAATCATACAGTATTTACATTTTTCTAACTTATTTCACTCAGCACTATGCCCTCAAGGTCTATCCAAGTAATTACAAGTGTCAGGAGTTTTGTATAGCTAAATAGTAGTCTATGTGTGTGTGTGTGTGTGTACATATATATATTTCTTTATCATTCAAGCATCAATGAACACCTAGGTTGTTTCTATTTCTTGGCTATTTTTTTAAAACTTTATTTTTTCAGGGTTCCAAGATTCATTGTTTATGTATCACACCCAGTACTCCATGCAATACGTGTATGTCTTGGCTATTTTAATACTACAATGAATATGGGGATGGAGCTATCTTTTTGAGACAGGGATTTCATTTCCTTCAGATAAATACCCAGAAATGGAATTGCTGAATCATATAATAGCTCTATTTTTAATCTTTTGATGAACTTCCATACTGTTTTCCTCTATATCTGTAACAATTTATATTCCCACCAATAGTGAACAAAGGTTCCTTTTCTTCACACCCTTTTCATCATTTGTTATGTCTTATCTTTTTTTTAATGTCTTGTCTTTTTGATGACACCCATGCTATCATGTGTGAGATGATAGCTCATTGTGATTTTGATTTGTATTTCTCTCATGATTAGTGATATTGAACATCTTCTCATGTATCTGTTGGCTATCTGTATGTCTTCTTTGAAAAATTGTCTGGTTTTTTATTTATTTTTTATTCAGATTTTTATGCTATTTAGTTATGAGTTCAATACATATTTTATGAGACTGACATGTGACCTACTGCACTAACAAGGCACCTTATATTTTAGATATTAACTTCTTATCAAATATATGATTTACAAATGTTTTCTTCCATTCTATAGTTGCCTTTTCATTTTGTTGATGGTTTCCTTTCCTATGCAGATGCTTTTTTAGTTTGACGTACTCTTGTTTATTTTTGCTTTCTTTGCCTTTGCTTTTTGTGTAAAATTAAAAAATTATTATTAGAAAAACTAATATTAAGGATCTTATCCCCAATGTTTTCTTCTAGAAATTCTATGACTTTAGGTCTTATGTCCATTGTTTAATACATTTTGAGTTTATTTTTGTGGATGGTGTAAGATAGGGATCTGGTTTCATTCTTTTGTTTACAGCTGTCCAGTTTTTCCAACACCACTTATTGAACAGACTGTCTTTTTCCACAATATATTCTTGGCTCCTTTGTCATAAATTAACTGACTACATCTGCATGGGTGTATTTCTGGGGTCTCTAGTCTGTTTGTTTGATTTATATGTCTGTTTTTATGCCAATGCCATACTGTATTGATTATTATAGCTTTGAATTATAGAGTGAAGCCTCTAGCTTTGTTCTTTTTCAAGATTGCCTTGGCTATGCAAGATCTTTTGTGGCTCCATATAAATTTAAGATTGTTTGTTCTATTTCTGTGAAAAATGCCATAGAAATTTTGATAGAAATTGCATTAAATCTATAGATTGATGTGGATAATATAGACATTTAAAAATATTAATTCTTCCAATTCATGAGCATAGCAAATCTTTCCATTTATTTGTGTCTTCTTCAATTTCTTTTACAAATGTCTTGCAGTTTTCACATACAGGACTTTCACCTCTTCAGTGAAGTTTACTCATAGATGTTTTATTATTTTTGATGAAACTGTAAGTGGAATTGTTTTGTTAATTTCTATTTGTGATAGCTCACTGTTAGTATATAGAAATACAACTGGTTTTTGCATATTGATTTTGTATCCTGCAATGCAATCCTACTTGATCACAAGTAGACCAAGAGGTAGGCAGAGAGAGAGGAGGAAGCAGGCTCCCTGCTGAGCAGAGAGCCCAATGTGGGACTTGATCCCAGGACCCTGGGATCATGACCCGAGCCGAAGGCAGAGGCTTTAACTCACTGAGCCACCCAGGTGCCCAAGGATTTTCTATATGTAATATCATGTCATCTGCAAATAGATACCATTTTACTTTGTCTTTTCTAATTTAGATGTATTTTCCTCCTCCCTCCCTCCTTTTCTTTCTTTCTTTCTTTCTCTCTTTCTTCTTTTTCTCTTTCTTTCTCCTTTCTTCTTTCCCTAATTTCTCTGGCTAGAACATCTAATACTGTGTTGAGTAAGAGTGCAGAAACAGGCTTCCTTGTCTTGTTCCTGCTCTTAGAGGAAAACCTTTTAGCTTTTCTCCATAGAGTATGATGTTAAGGATGACCTTGTTTATGGCTTTTATTATGTTAAGGGGTTATGCTTTTTAATTGTTAAGGATGCCTTGTGCTGGGGATGAACCTACAGTGTAAAGTTAAGGTCTTCTCAGGTCTTTTCTTGAATCTGCTTCTTTCTCTGGGCATGTGGGGTAACTTTCTAAATTCTCCCATATAAGCAGTTGCTTTTGAATATCCTAATCCTTAAGTGTCTGACAAGCCTTTCTCTGAAAGCTGCACAACTTCAAATAGACTCCAGAGTTCCAAAATATTTTCGTTAGACAAGAATCTGCCAACAAAATTGCTGTCTACATAGAGATATGACTTTCTGGAGCTTCCTACTCCATCATCTTTCCTGATGTCTCCCTATACTGAATTTTAGAAGAGCTCATAATCAAGAATGTTCTTTGAATTGGCACATTAATTTTAGTCCTTATTAAATGTGTTATATAATATAGTAATATCAATTTAATTTAGTGACAATGCAATATTCCAATGTCATTTTGAAAAACTTCTGCTACTACAATGTGTTGGCCATTATTATCACATAATAAAATCATTACATAACCAACTAGTCAGAATTTTAATTTTTACATGGCCTTCATCCATATTTACTTTGTAAATGTAACTGGAATCTCTTGGTTAAAGGTCCATCTCATAACTACCATTTCTAAGAACAGTCCCCAAACACAGATAGGCTTCCAGGGTTAGTACTTGTCTGCATAAATGTCACTGACCTCAGAGCCATAGTGAATCAACCCAGGGGCAAGCATCTGACCTAACTTGAGCCAAACTATTTCTTCTAGGGTTTAAAATCTGGAAGTAAGAATCCAGAGATGAGGAGTTTTTAGAGGAGAATCACATTACTATAGCATCCAGGGAGATAAGCTTCACAAGTTCCTGATGATCAAATCCTTGGAGACATACTGGTATTTCTCTTCTCTCAGTTGCTTTATTTTTCTTTTGATTCTGTAGATAGCCCATTGTTCACTGCCTACCCAAAAACCTCCTTTGTTTTTCTTTGCTTAAAACCCTCAGGGGCACCTGGGTGGCTCAGTAGTTTAGGCGGCTGCCTTCGGCTTGGGTCATGATCCCAAGGTTCTGGGATCGAGCCCCACATCGGGCTCCCTGCTCAGCGGAGAGTCTGCTTCTTCCTCTCCCTCTGCTGCTCTGCCTACTTGTATTCTCTATCTCTCTCTGTCAAATAAATAAATGGAATCTTTAAAAAAAAAAACCATATATTTCCCATGATGGTTTCATGAGGTGACTTTCTAGACAACATAATTTATCTGTGTCAGATACTATATTTTTCATCCTTTCTTGCAAAAGAAAAAAAAAAGTGGCCATACAAACCAGTTCTAACCAAAGATGCATAAGAGGAATTTGGAGGAGGGATTCTGAAATAGCTCTTCCTCTTCCTTCTGGCCTTCAATACAGACATAGTACCTGGGACTGCAGTAGGAACAGCAGCAAGCTAACACATTAAAGATGGTAGAGTAGAAAGATGAGAGACAAGATCCTGATGGACCACCTGATTCAGATATCACTGCCTCCAGACCTCATTTTATCACAGAAAAAAAAAAATCCCTATTTAAGTCACTATAGTCAGGTATTTAATATGCACCAGCAAATATTCTTCATTAGTGCTTTATGATAGCAAGAATAGTAGTCCCTCAAAGACGCCTACATTCTGATCCCTGGTACTTGTAAATATGTTGCTTTACATTAAAAAAAAAAATGACCAAAAAAATGGTAAAAAAAAAAAATGACTTTGCAAACGTATTTGAGTTTAATGGCCTTGAGATAAAGAAATTACCCTTGCCCCATCTAAAATGTGAGTCTTTAAAAGTGGAAGACAAATTAAAGAAGAGTGAGTCAGAAAAGATGCAGTGTGAAAGGGATTCAAGCTGCCAATGTTTTGAAAATGGATTGAAGAACCCAGTGACCTCTAGAAGCTATAAGTAGCCCTCAGCTTATGGCCAGCAAGAAAACATGGGCATAGGTCCTCCAATTGCAGGAACGGAATTTTGCCAGCACACCAATGAGAAGGCAACAGATTTTCCCTTAAAATCTCCAGAGAGGATGTCTACCTGCCAACACCTTAACTTCAGCCCAGTGAGACCCGTGTCAGACCTCTAACTTACAGAACTGTAAACTAATAAATGTGTGTTGTTTTAAGCCATCAAGTTTGTGGTAATTTATTAAAGTAGGAATAGATGGGACGCCTGGGTGGCTCAGTTGGTTAAGCGGCTGCCTTCGGCTCAGGTCATGATCCCAGCATCCTGAGATCAAGTCCCACATCGGGCTCCTTGCTCAGCAGGGAGCCTGCTTCTCCCTCTGCCTCTGCCTGCCACTCTGTCTGCCTGTGCTCACTCCTGTGCTCTCTATCTGACAAATAAATAAATAAATAAATAAAGTAGGAATAGAAAACTGATACATATATAGTAACATCTTAGTAAATTCAGTTCATCTCTGCTATAACTGAAAGAATCTTCAGTAATTCAATAATAGAGACTTGTAAAATTAAACCCACATATTCTCTGAATTAAAAGTAAAATATGCTTTTATCAAATTCTCAGATATGTGCCTGGATGTGCCCACTATTATCTTTCCTTTGTTAGTCCTTACTCTAAGGAGACAAGGATACTTCTACATTGCTATGTGTTGTTCTTCAGAATTAGATCTAGAGTTATGTTTCCTCTTTATTGCTTCCTCCACCTACTTAGGTGAACTGAGCCATGCAAAGGCAAATATTTAGCAGATGTTGTCCTTTTAGCAGAATTAAAGTCACAGTAGATATCTAGAAATGTAAGTACATGAAATAAAAAACAAAAAGTTCTAAGTCTGACTCTTTTAATCAGTTCAACATCTAGGAACTTCATTAATATTATTAAACACTTAAAATAATGTTATTATTAAAAATAGTTTTTAGTATTCCATGTGGGATTGTATGATTATCTATAATGAAATACAAAATAGCAAGTAGATATGCATAGTACAGAAAGAATTCAAACTAGAGTAATGGCTGTGGTGTGAACCCACTCTGCCTGGGTACAAACAACACTCCTTCTTCTTACTCAGCACATGATGATGAGGATATACCTTCTCTTAACTTCTCTTAACTCTTAATTCACAATTAAAACAGAGTTATAGACCCTGAATCATAGAACTGTAAGTATTAAACAAGTTAATATATTTAAGGCACTTAGAAGAGTTCTGGCCTACAGCAAATACTTGACAAATATTATTATTTATTACCATTCATTAAACATCTTATGAAGAAAATGTTTTAAATGAACATTTCAAATATCTTTAATGAGCTCATCATCCTGAATTGGCAAGACTCTTTCATTTTACATTTAGACATCATTAAGAAATATTGTTGCAGGGGCACCTGGGTGGCTCAGTGGGTTAAGTCTCTGCCTTCGGCTCAGGTCATGATCCCAGGGTCCTGGGATCAAGCCCCTCATCAGGCTCCTCTGCTCAGCAGGGAGCCTGCTTCCCTTCATCTCTCTCTGCCTGCCTCTCTGCCTACTTGTGATCTCTGTCTGTCAAATAAATAAATAAAATATTAAAAAAAAGAAATATTGTTGCCAAAACAGTTGCTTTCTGATTGGCTATGATGCTTTCAGCTGCAACAACATAAAATTCAACTAAGTGTTCTTAAACCATAAGGAAATTTATTGTTTATCCAATAATTCTAGATCCTTTAACTGTTCATATAAATTTTAGAACCAGTTTATTGGTTTCTATAAAGAATCAGGGAATATAAATGGGATTTATATCGGATCTAAAGAGCAAGTTGAGGAGATTTTACATTTCAACAATATTGAGTTTTTAAATTCATGAACATGGTATACTTTCCCATTTAGATAGTCTTTAATTTCTCTCACTAGTATTTTGTTAATTTTAAACACATAGACCTTGCACATATTAGATTTACATCTACATATTTCATGTTTATTGGTGCTATTATAAATGGCAGGTGGGTAGGAATGGATTAAATTAGGTAATGGGGATTAAGTGTGATGAATATTGGCTGTTGTATGTAAGTTTTGATCACTAATGATGAGTATTGGCTGGTGTACGTAAGTGTTCAATCACTAAATTTTATGTTAACTAACTGGAATTTAAATAAAAACAAAAATATAAAAATAACATACGTTAAGAAAAAATGGCAATATTCTGTAAAATTTAAATATCTATTATTTCATTGCTATTTTATAAAAAAATGTTATTTTCATATTGATCTTGAAACCTGTGATTTGTTAAATTCACTTACTAGTTCTAGTGATTTTTTTGTGTATTAAGATTCTCTATATAAGTAATCATTTCATCTATAGAGATGGTTGTATTTCTTTCTTTATTTTTAAATATTTTTTAAGATTTTATTTATTTATTTGACAGACAGAGATCACAAGTAGGCAGAGAGAGAGGGGGAAACAGGCTCACCACTGAGCAGAGAGCCCAATGCGGGGCTCAATCCTAGGACCCTGGGATCATGACCTGAGCCGAAGGCAGAGGCTTAACCCACTGAGCCACCCAGGGGCCCCTATTTCTTTCTTTTCAATGTCCATTCTTTCTCCCCCTGCCATTCCTTGATACATTGACTAGGATCTCTAGTATCATACTGAATAGGAGTGGTCAGAGTGTACATATTGGCCTTGTTCCTGATCTTAAAGAGATAGCATTTAGTTTTTCCACCATTAAGTATGAAGTATAGCTATATACATACATACACACATATCTTTCTCAGGTTGAGAAAGTTTCCTTGTATTCCTAGTTTGCTGAGCATTTTATCAGCAATGGATGTTAGATTGTGTCAAATTTTCTTCCCCTGGATCTATCCAAATGGTAATTCTTTTCCTTTATTGTATTGATATACTGAATTACATCGTTTGAGTTTCCAATATTGAACTAACATTGCATTCATGGAATAAATCTCACTTGGTCATAATCTATTGCATTTTTACATATCAGTAGATTTTATTTGCTAACATTTTGTTCAGGATTTTCACAAATATATTCCCAATAACATTGGCCTGTGGTTTTCTTTTCTCATATTGTCTTTGTCTGATTGTGATGCCAAGGCAATACTGGCTTCACAGGATGTGAATGTGGATAGAAATTATAAATATTTTGACTATTTTAGGTTATTATGTGTTACCTCCCTTGACTAGAATTTAAATTCTTCATGGATAACAGTTTTGTTTTCTGGGTTTCAAGTCAAAGCTTTAGTTCCATAGGGCAGAAAGGTTTGGGTGGTACTCATGATTTTCCCAGTAGCATTGTTCTCCTCCTCTATGTCTGTACCACCACAAGAGGGTCTTTTCAATCTTCTGCCTGTCTTAGCTTCTAATCTCACCAGTGAGAATGTGGTGAATGTCTGTGGGGAAGAGCCTGTGAGTGGGTACAAATTTTCATATGCTTTGGGTGACACTCACACTAGCTTATACCTGGTTTCTAGCATCTGTCAAAAAATAGTTACCTCTTATTTACTTCTATGGTATTTGACATCTTTTCCTGTCATATTCTACCATTGATTGGGCAAGTGATTGTATCTAATTTATCCTGAAGAAGACCTGCCTTTCTTTGAATTGAGGGCTACTTAGTTAATCAAAGACCTCAGGTGTCTAAGAGGTTCAAGAAAAGTTACAAATATATAGTTTATCTAGCTCTTGCCTATTTGAGTGAGAACAATACTCCTTATTTTCTATATACCCAGAACTCTTCATCTTTGTACTTTCTTATATCTTTTTAAAAATTATTTATTTATTTATGTATTTATTTGACAGAGATCACAAGTAGGTGGAGAGGCAGGCAGAGAGAGAGGAGGAAACAGGCTCCCTGCTGAGCAGAGAGCCATTGCAAGGCTTGATCCCAGGACCCAGGAATCATTACCTGAGCCAAAGGCAGAGGCTTAAACCACTGAGCCACCCAGGCACCCCTGTACTTTCTTATATCTTAATTGAAATCTTAATTAATAACACAATGAAATAGAATTTTAAATGTGTGTATTGAAGTCCTTTCTATTTGGCCTTATAAGTGCATAGGTTTTGCTACTGTAATAAAAAAAATGCATAGTACCCTATCTTTATTATTATACAATCTACATTAGGAACATTATTTGAATAGTGTAACGACACAGTTTCAGAAGGGACTTTTAGGAGGACTGAGAGCCATCTTTCAATGAGGTTTTCTCTCTTTTATATTACTGGAGGCTAAAAGTCCAAGACCAAGGTGGCAGCAGGGTTGGTCCTTTGTGAGGTCTCCCTACTTGGCTTGTAGATGGCCACCTTCCCCCTGTGTCCTTACAAGGTCTTCTGTGTGTGTGTCCTAATCTTCTTTTCTTATAGGGACAGCACTCAGATTAGGGCCACCCAAATGACCTTATTTTACCTTAATCACCTCTGTAAAGATCCAATTTCCAAATGTAGCCACATTCTGAGGTACTGAGGGTTAGGGCATTAACATATGAAGTTTGGAGAGCACAATTCAGCTCATAACCCTCCTTAACTACAGCTCCAATCAGGTGGCCCACCGCCATGGCTCCAACTTCTAGTAGGCTCCAAACAGTATAGTCTTCGTCTCTATGATCCAGACCTAGTGACGACAACAGCTTCCCACTATTTTAGTCTCCTGCTGCCTCAAGCAGTTATCTTGTGTTCTGTTAACCTTGACACACCTTTCACTAAGAAATTCTTCATTTCAGTTACTTGAACAATCTGACCGTCCAATCTGATTGGATATTATTTCCTGCTAAGATAGTGTTCTAGCACCTTCTCTGTGGATACCCTTATCAACTTCCCTCTCCTGCTTCCAGTGTGCCGCACATTGTATGGCAACTCTCTGGCTCCTTGTCCATGTACCCAATAGAACTGCAAATTCCTTTGAGGTGAAATCCAGGCCTTTTCATTTTTGCATTTTTAGGTATTAGCCTGGTATCTGTTGTATAGTACATGCTAAAAATTTGTTGTACAATTATTGACTAATGACTCACTTCCTCCCAATCCTGCCATCACTCTCTTTCCAGGATTATTTTATAGAACCCTAATACACCATCTCTAGGCTATGGAAGCAGATTTCTAGTGGATCTTACTGTTCCACCTTCAGTACTTATAACAGGTTAATCTTCCTAATAAATGATTCTCAGAGAGATGTAGCATTCAATACAAACACACTCAACCTTAACCTACCTTCAATTTCTCTTTCTCCTATTAGGCCAATAACCACCACACACTTTCCAGCTGCCAGCCTTTGTGCTATTGCTCACATGCTTCCCTCCACATGAAGGAGCTGTTACCCTCTTTGTTTTCAGCCGGAATCTTGTCAAGCCTTTGAGGTACGGATGTTCACAATATCACTATATATGGGTATTATAAAAATTATAAAAGCAGTTTGAATTAGGAGCAGGGTTTAAAGTCCTGAAGGCTTTAAGTTGTGTCATGGGTTTACCTAGTTTCCAGGTGGTGGGAAGGTAGGGAATCCCAGCGGATGGGCCTGGTTAATGAGAGGGGAACCTGAAACAGCAAATAATTTCTGCTATTGCTTATCTGTATGGCCCTAGGAAAATCACTTCATGTTTTGGTGCCTTAGTAGCCAAATACCTTAGACTAGAATCTGATGCTAGTCAAAGGTACTTTGAGTTCTATAATTTGATTTTCTTTAATATAAGCCAAATATGGTTTGCTGATTAAGCTCACTATCAACCATCTATCTCTCGATGCCAGGTTTTCCTCAAGAAGTATAGAAGAACAGGTTTCACTTCATGAGGTTAAATATTTCACATATATATCTTTTACTTATTTGCAAATTCGCTGAAGTCCAGTCTTCCCTTGAAGATGGTACCTGTGAGAATCTGAATCAGTTTTGACAACTGAGAATCAGTTTGACTTCTAAGCAAGAACATATTCTGGCACTGTCCTTATTATACCTAGACATAAGGCACATGCATCACTCCCTATATCACCACACTTTTAGAAATTATACTTTATGAACCAAGAGCTTCAGAATGTGGCATTAAGACAGGCAATCTTATATTCCTAGCTCTAAATAACCAAAATCATTGTGCTTGAAACACACACAAGTGTGTATGTTTATAAAGAACTTGCATTCTCTTGCACAATACACAAAGATAGACTCAAAATATATGAAAGACCTCAATGTCACACAGTATTCCATCAAAATTCTAGAGGAGAACATAGGCAGTAATGTCTTCAACATCAGCTACAGCAACTTCTTTCAAGACACGTCTCCAAAGGCAAGGGAAACAATAGTGAAAATGAACTTCTGGGAGTCCATCAAGATAAAGAGCTTCTGTACTGCAAGGAAACAGTCAACAAAACTAAGAGACAACCCACAGAATAGGAGAAGATATTTTCAAATGACATTTCTGATAAAGTCATTTATCAGATCTGATAAAGTCATTTAGTATCCAAGACCTATAAAGACCTTCTCAAACTGAATGTCCAAAAAACTAATAATCCAGTCACCAAATGGGCAGAAGACATGAACAGACACTTCTCCAAAGAAAACATACAAATGGCTAATAGATACATGTAAAAATGTTCATCATCATTAGTCATCAGGGAAATTCAAATCAAAACCACCTTGAGATATCACCTTACACCAGTTAGAATGGCAAACACAGGCAAGGCAAGAAGCTACAAACATTGGAGAGGTTGTGGAGAAAGGGGAACCCTCTTACACTGTTGGTGGGAATGTAAGTTGGTATAGCCACTTTGGAAAACAGTGTGGAGGTTCCTCAAGAAAGTTAAAAATAGTGCTACTCTATGACCCAGGAATTGCACTACTGGGTGTTTACCCCAAAGGTGCATATGTAGTGAAAAGAAGGGCCACATGCACCCCAGTGTTCATAGCAGCAATGTCCACAATAGCCAAACTGTGGAAAGAACAGAGATGCCCTTCAACAAAAGGATAAAGAAGATGTGGTCCATATATATAATGGAATATTACTCAGCCATCAGAAAGGATGAATACCCAACTTTTACATCAGTATGGGTGGGACTGGAGGAGATTATGGTGAGTGAAATAAGTCAAACAGAAGAAGATAATTATATGGTTTCACTTATTTGTGGAACATAAGGAATAGCATAGAGGATAGGAGAAGGAAGGGAAAAATTGAAGGGGAGGAGAGAATCAGGGGGAGATGAATCATGAGAGACTATGAACTCTGGGAAACAAACTGAGGGTTTTAGAGGGGGTGTGGTTTGAGGGGATCGGTTAGCCCAATGATGGCACATATTGCATAGAGCACTGGGTGTTATATGCAAACAATGAATCATGGAACACTACATCAAAAACTTATAATGTACTATATGGTGACTAACATATAGTAAAAAAAAAAAAAGAAGAAGAAGAAGAAGAAGAAGAAGAGGAAGAACTTGCCTACCAGAAATAAGGAAATAAGAGCCAATTAAGGCAGTTCCATGAGTGCCTTTCTCTAAGTTCTCAAAGCAAATTTTGCAAATTCAAAGTATACCACAGTACATGGAAATTATTTATGTATGAGACCTTTCCCAAAGACTTAATAAATAAATATGAGTTTAGAGCCACTTAGGGCCATTTTTAAAAATATTTCTGTATCCTTGGCTTCTGGCACAATGTCTAGAATATAGGTTTTCAATAAATGTTGGTTGAATAAATAAATAAGATGCCTCGATGCTTGGAGATGGGGAATGTGTACAAGGACATCCAAGACCATGTCACCTGGAGAGCAGTAACTGGACTAAGGGGCAGTAGGCAATGAGGGGATCTAGGAAGTGGAAGAAGATGATTCATTTCTGAGATAGTTTCTAGGAAAATATTCAAATGGAACCTAAGACAACTTTTGACTTGTTTTTGGAAAGACCAAAATGTATTTTTCTCTAGGGAGAAATACTGGCATTGACTTTTCTTCAGTCAATATTTCCTTCTAGAAAGTATCAGTTGCCCAATACAACCCTTTAGGAGAGCCCAGTTCTTGTTTAGTGTGCAGCTTTCAGAGCTGTAAACTGCCTGGCCCTGCCCAGTAATGGAAGGCAATTGTTCCTTTTTTTTTTTTTTAAGATTTTTATTTATTTATTAGTTAGAGAGAGCGAGCACAGGCAGACAGAGAGGCAGGCAGAGGCAGAGGGAGAAGCAGGCTCCCTGCCGAGCAAGGAGCCCGATGTGGGACTCGATCCCAGGACGCTGGGATCATGACCTGAGCCGAAGGCAGCCGCTTAACCAACTGAGCCACCCAGGCGTCCCCAATTGTTCCTTTTTAACATTAAACACATAGATCTATTTTTAAATAAAGAAGAAATGCTTAAATGAAAATTAAGTATTTGTTCTCATTTAAAATGAATCCATATTTCCCCAAAATACAGCATAGCTATAGGGTAACTAACTATCCTGGGTTGCTCAGGACTAAAGGGCTTCCTGGGACACAAGACTTTCAGTCATAAAACCAGGAAAATCCTAGGAAAACTGGGACAAGTTGGTCACCCCACATGGTAGATGCTTATGCCTACTTAGAGAACCAAACTCTTCCCTCTTTTTATGTGATAATTAAATATCTTAGACACAAAGTTAAGAAGAGCAGAAAGAGACTGATGCAAACAAAAACCATATATTTCTTTAGGAAATAGGTAAAGGGGGTTAAGAGATTATTATCTTAACTCTGTGGAACTATTATACTTAATAACTGGAAGTGAATATGGTCTGTTTCAAAGTAGTTCTGCAACCACTTGATTAGACATTTCACCTCTGCAGTCCTAAAACAGACAGCTATGTAAATCTGGCATTCAGATCCAATACTTATACTGACTATAAATTTCTAGATTTGCTATTACTCAAGGAGAGAAAAACCCACAAACCATACCTTTATACAAAAAAAAAGCTTCATACCATGGTTTGAATAAAATAATTACAATGCAGAGAGTTTCCTGCTCCACTTGTTTGGTTGTTGTGACTACAACAAAAATCACGAGATTTTAAAAGCAAAGGTTCATTTTAAATTGTACATATCCTAAAAAGCATTGCAGTGAGCATGCATTGAAAATAGCCACATATCACACTGCCTTATACATCATTTATCTAATTATCTTGCTACCCATCTACTGTGCTTGCTCCTCTGTTATTGCCCACAAAAACCTTGACAAGCAGGAAGAGGAACTGCCATTTAAAAATCACAGTTTTCTATCTGTAGAGATAGATTTCATATCCCTTTCAAGACAAACTATGCCTTTGATAGGGAAAAAGCACCTTCATGGACCCTTTGATTACAAGAGAGATAGAGCACTCTTATATTCTGGAACAGAATAGAGGAGACACTGGTGTCATTATAAAGGCAAATATAAATGCATTTAGATTGAGACACTGTTCTAGTCTGTTTGGTATGCAAGTTGTGTATCAATGAAGTAGGGGAAGCTTTGCCTTAGACTATCTTGCCTTTTCTTAGGGCTTTGAACTTCCTTTGAACTGAAAGTACCCCATGCTGCAACGGCTTGAATTTCTCTACAGCTGTTATTCTTGCTTTAGTCATTTACACAGACCTGAGGTTGAAGCTCTGCATAGACAAGGCACACAGGTGTGAACGAGATGATGAAAAGTACAAGTCTACCAGTGCCTGAAGGGTGCTGGTCTTTAAATAACACGATGTGGCTGTAGCTGAGATCTTGGCTGAGCTGGGAAGTGGGTAGAGTTTAGGGGGCAAGAGAGAAGGTAGTCTCCTGCAGAACAAGTTTTTATTGGGAAAATACAAGCACCTTGGTGTGGATAGGAAAGAATATGCTGGTCTGTAGTCTAGCCCAAGCAGCTCTTTATGTATGAGAGTTTTCTCATAATTTACAGGGTTTTAATGATGAGTGACTAATAAAAATAATGATAAATATTAACAAATGTAAAATCCAACAGAGTGTTAAATAATGACACCATTATGTCATATGAAATGGACTTCCCCTCTCACAACAAGTGAAATTTCTCTTGGGACATTCCATTCTTTGAGGAAACCCCCTCCTCTCTCCAGCCCCCTACCCAGACTTTTTGAAGAATCTTCAGACCTAGTTCTATTTCTGTTTCACACAAAAGGGCGAAACAAACAAACAAACAAATAAAACTAACCAACACAAAGCTCTTTACTAGAGAAAAACCTTAAAGTAACGCTTAGCAGATAGATGTTATATTTGCTGTGGAGGGATGCTCTTGACCAATCATTCTTCAGAGCTTCAGAGTACAAGAGTACATCTTCCTTTCTATATTCACTTCTGGGTGGCCCCAGGCCCCTGAAGGTATATGAAGAAGCAGAAGTGTGCCTTTAAGAGGATGACTGGCCATGCAGGTGTCATAAATGCAGATATATATGATCCTCCGAACAGGGACACTTAGGGGCCATCCCACAAGATATAAGGCCATGTGGTCACTTTGAATTAGAGGCCAGCAATATAGTACTACATAGAAGGTAACTGGTCAGGGCTCCTGGGTGTATCTCTTCATGCCCAGGTGAGTTAGGGTAAGAAAGCAAGGCCCAAGCCATATCTTATATCAGTACTGTCATGCAGATTAAAAAGACAATTATTGTAGGGCACCTGGGTGACTTAGTCATTAGGTGTTTGCCTTTGGCTCAGGTCATGATCCCAGGGTCCCAGGATTGAGCTCCACATCGGGCTCCCTGCTTGGTGGGAAGCCTGCTTCTCCCTCTCCCACTCCCTTACCCCCTGCTTATGTTCCTTCTCTCACTATGTCTTTCTCTGTCAAATATTAAATAAAATCTTTTAAAAAAGACAATTATTCTACTGAATCTAAAAAGATATTAGTGGTTCAAATTTTAGTAGCTTTGGGCTGGGATCATCAACCTTGTAAAATTGTGGGGGTTTTGTTGTTGTTTGTTTTTTCAAACAATGGAAAGTCTTTTTTTTAAAGATTTTATTTATTTATTTGACAGAGAGAGAGAGGAATCACAGCAAGCAGGCAGAAAGAGAGAAGGGGAAGCAGGCTCTCTGCCAAGCAGAGAGCCAGATGCGGGGCTCGATCCCAGGACCCTGAGATCATGACCCAAGCCAAAGGCAGAGGCTTAACCCACTGAGCCACCCAGGCCCCCAACAATGGAAAGTCTTAAAAGAACCTGTTTGTTGTCTCAAGTAGATCTTTCTTGACAGAGATAGGGAAGTACAGAGGTCAAGGAAAACCATTCCAGACAAGGAAAATAATGAGAGCCAACCAGCAAAATGGATGTTCATAAACCAGGAATGGTTTCTTAACCAAAGCTCAAAGAACAACATGATATCAAGGGCAGAACTACAGACAGTACTGGGTTCTGCTAGCTACAGCTATGCCAGCAACTCAAGTGGCAGAGTACAAGAGTACAGCAATGCATGAAAGCACTATGTGCAAGGACTCTCCCCGCCCACCACCATTACACCAGTGTGCACTACATCACTTTCAAAAACAAAGGACAATAGGACTTTGGTCATCCTTAGATCAAAGAGCCATCTCACATAGAAATTGCTCTACAAAAGGAAAAACAGGTAGGTAAGGTGATGATAGAGTAGCATATAGAAGAATGAATTATTAGTGAACCTCACATCTGGACAAATGCAACAACCTCCCAGTTGTGTTTTCTCTCTTTAATCAAAAAACATCAGAAAATTTCCCCATATACTAGGAACTATTGTAGGTGGTGGATATAAAAAGGGATGACAGCTGGTCCCTGTCCTTATGAAGCCTACAATTTTGGAAGCTAGGTATACGAAAAATAAACATGCATCCATGTTATAACCTATAGGCTGGCAACAGTGTCTTTATACCTGATTTTTTAGGAATAAGGGCCCTTATTTCCCCTCTTGCCTAGGGGTCCACTCTGTAAACTTCTTGATAACCCCATTCCTCCAACACTGGCCTTACCTCTGCCAACACTCCCAGAAACTCTACACATAGCAGATTTTATTGACTCCTAGCTACGTCTTCTAGTATCTCTCCATTTACCTAACCCCAGATTCTCTGACCCTCTTTCTCTGCCCTGCTTACCTACCTATGTAACCATTCCTCCTACTGCTCTTCTCTGATCTCACTAGATGGCTGTGCTCTGAGATCTGAGCTCTCCAAACCTCTTGAGGGGAAGGAGGACACCAAGTTCATAATCAGAAGACTGCTTGGAGGGCTGGAAACTTGTGGTTTTTGAAAGGCTGAGGTCCTTGAGGAGCCCATTCTTATGATCAGGCTTCTCTGCATGGCCTCAGTCAACCGGGTGACCTCTTTCTGGACAGTTCTGAAGAAATAAAGAAAATGGTTTGTGCTTTTGCTTAGGTAGTTCTAGACTCCATCTTTCTTCTTTCTATAATTCCTTAGTTTCCTTTTACTTTCAGTCATGCTTTAGTTATATTAGCTCTTGATTTTAACTTCCTGTTCTTAGCTTGTTCTTATGACAGCATGGCCTAAGAATTCTGTGGAAAACTAACATTATCTATTATCATAAATTTAACTTGTTATAAAGCAAGAGAAAGAAAGAGGGAAAGAGTGACAGAAAGAGATTTCATGTCTGAAAGACATATCTATGTGGCCCTATCATTCAGATAATAATGGCAGGAAATGCGTTTTGCTCTCCAAGGACTGGAGATATTTCTGATTGTCATGACACTATAGGGATGCTAGTAACATATAGTAATAGAGACTAAGAATACTCCTAAATATCCTACAATGCACAGGACAGCCCCACAAGCAAAAAAAAAAAAAAAATTAGCCCCAAATATCAGCAATACTGAGGTTGAGAAACTCTGGATTACAGAATGTTCAAAAGACCAAGGAAGATCAGATTATGTAGCTCCTTTTCATTAGGTCAGAGGTTTATCTCAATTCTCTGAAATTATCAGTACTACCCCTTATAATCTGGCTGACTTTAATTGTTGAGCTTCTGCTTGTGGGCTTTTGCACACTACTACCTTAAAGTTCAGTTATTGCTCACTAAATACAACATTAAGTGGTTATCCTTCACCACATGCCTATGAACTCAGCTTGTTAACAGACTACTCTTCACTATGCACATGTGAAGGCTTTACTTATTTGGAGTCATTACCAAAATTTATGGTGTTGATTGTTTTGAGAGACACAAAAATGGAAGGAAAGAAAATGGAAGCAAAAATCTTATATGGCATGAGATTCCACTAGGCTTATGATGATTTAAAAAATTTTATGAGCCAGAGAGAATACAAAAGAATAGTTTCTACTTTAGATGTGAAACTTGCCAGCTTCTTCTAGGAGTCTCCTTCCTTTCCTTCTTTCTATAATCAGGAACTATCAAGAATAAAATAAGTAAGACAGAAAGGAAATGGGCAGTTCATCTGTTCAGGAGGAGAACTGAATCTGAAAATCTCAGAGGTGTTGCTGTGAAAATGAAAAGAAAGGAAACCAGGACTTGGTGCCCAAAGTCTGATGGATCAGACTTTCCCTTTTCCTTTTCTATAGTCATAGACTTGCAAGATAGGACAAACTGTTAATTGTTGTGTGATGATAAACAGAGGTAGGATTAAGCTCTAGGATAGGATAAGGGGAGTGAAGGGAGACAGTCTCTTATGGAGAAACATCCCACAGAATATATTTTTAAAATAACTCTTCTGACTTCTGATGTTAATGGTCTTCTCTTTTCTCATTTAACCAAAAATAAAAATTTTAGGATTTAAAATCAGTTCTGATATGTGGACCTTATAAGACCATACTGAATGAAGACCAGAGTACCCATTTTGACTGTTAAGAGATAACCATCACAAGTTACGAGCTTAGGAGAGGTTTTAAGAAATGGGTAAGAGAACGGAAATGTTCCAAATGGATTACAGAAGAAAAAATTCGTATGTGTCTGCCATTTATTGGAAAGTACCAACTTAAGAACTGGTTATGTTCTTGAAAGTTCATCTGACTACTGGAAACAACAACAGCAAAAGTGAAGTGGAGGGGGAAAAGTAGTTCATTGATTGCTGAATAGGATCTTCAAAAATTTGCAGTCCAATGCTCTCTAAAATGAGGAGGAAAAAAAAAACAGGTTCAGAAAAGTTGATCATCTTGCCAAAGATCACTATGAGATTTAGGAACAAAGGTTGGTCTTGGGATTCCCCAGGCAGTCTACCAACCACCTTGTGTTATCTATAAGCAGGAAGGCAGTAAAAAATAGTGATGGTGAGGAGCAGAGGGATAGGAGATATGCTGTCCAGATGTCTGGAAGATGAGGAAGAGAAGAGGAAGTGAAGGTGGTAGAGAAGAAACACTCCATAAGCAAGAGGGCAGGTTTCCAACCAACCTATGGGAGGCAATTTGGGTGAACACTGAGTGGGGGCTTCCTACATGTGGGGTTCTTGTCCCTGCTACTGCCCAGAAAATATATGGAGTCCAAGGAGAGATATGACTCAGATGGAATCTGGAAGTTCTTTACAAAATGTCAGCATCTTCTAATTGATGGTCTCAGTCCTCTAGAATTCATTAACCTATTCAACAAATATATACTGAACCCCTATTTCATGCCAGGTACTATCCCAGACCATGTGGCTTTGGCAATGAATGAGATGGGTAATGTCCTTTACATCAGAAGGCTGCTTTTTAGTGAGACAGATAAAATGTAAGCAAACAAATATGTAATGCCCAATTAGGTTAAATACCATGAAGAAAATAATACAGGATAACTTAACTATGACTTAAGAATCTGCTTTAGATTGGGTGGTAGGGAAAAGCCTCTTTGAAGAGGTGACATTTGGGCTGAGACCTCAAAGAAAGATCCAGCTTTGCAAAGGGCTAGGTCTGGATGAAGAGCACAGCCCATACAGAGTGCACGATCCAGCCTGGCAGGTTCAAGATGCACAAAGAAAGTCAGTGTGGCTGTCAACTTGTCGAGCAAGAAGAAGCAGCTGAAATGAGGTCATCAGGGGTGAACCCAGCCATATTAGATTGATAATATATGTTCATTTAACACTGGGCACCTATTTTGTGCAGAGCATTGCTAACGAAATAAAAATAACACTGAGAAACCCCTACCTCAAGGATTCTGACCCCAGGGAAGAAAGCTGCTTAGTAGAAGTGACAGAATTCTCCAAACAATTCTGCTATAGGTTGGAAAGTATTCTACTGTAGATACAATTATAATGCAGACATTATGCTGTTTAGCAAGGACCGGGGCTTTCCAGAAGCAACTGTATCAACACAACCAAGCCACCTACTACAGCCAGTTTATAATCTGAAGATGGGCACATACTAGATGTCTCATGACCCAGTATGAGATCTGAGATCTGGCCATGTGCTCCCCCATAGTAGGGAGGGAGGTTAGGTCATCCCAGAGATGAGTCACTGAGTCCACCTTTCCCCACCGGGTGAGCCTTCTCGGTCTTCGTGGGTGGGGCAGGGCCATAGGAATCCCCCAGCCCGGGCCTAAAATTGTCGCCCTCAGAAAACCCAAGAAGGGGTGCTGCGAAGACCAAGTCTCTGATTAGCACCTGATTCACCGAGGCAGTCAAGGAAGGGTGGTGACTACTGGTAAAAGGCCTCCCCAGTCGCCTCAGGGGAAAAGGTCTGCGGCAGTTTTGGTGACCCTGATCCCGGGGGAGGTTGCTGGGTGACTCGCTGAGGCCCGGTTGGGGAGGCGCCTGCGCGACCACCAGGCCCCGCCCCCCGCGCCTAAGTCCTCCAGAACCGCGACTAAGCTGCTGCTCCCGGCGCTCGCGCTGCGCGTGCGCTTTGGGCTCCGGCTCAGGCAGCCGGGAAACTGTGGGCAGCGCAGGGCGGGGCGAGCGGTCACAGAGCCCGGGAGCTTGACTACAAGTCCCAGGGAGCCGGCGGGGGAGGGGTGATTGGGCGCTCACGGGGCGTGCAGTAGCAAAGCGAGACCATTTCCCGGCAAGAGCGCCAGTTCTCTGCTCTGCTCGGCGGGGAAGTCCGGGGAGGACGAGCGGAAAGCCCTTCCATCCAGGCCAGCTACGTGGAGCAAGCCCAGTGGCCTGGATGTCCCCGATTATTATTGTTGTTGTTGTTTATACTGCGAGCACGAAATTCCCCCCCAGGCCCTCCTCCCCCGCCCGCTCCACCCGCTCCTCCCTCCTGTTGTAACATGCCACTAGTGAGCCTGCGACCTCATTCCCAAGGGTGCTAGAGTTCGCATTCAGCCATCATGGGGAATGGGATGAACAAGGTAACGTGTCTTCCTTTCATTTGTGCTGGTTTTGCTTCCACTTTTCAGGCTTCTCCTCGGCTGGTGTTTGCAGGAGCAAGGAGAGCCCCCAATGGGTGCCCGGTCTTCGCGAAGGAGGGGCGGCGCGCCTGGCTTGGTGCTTGTGATGTCTGTGTCTTTGGGGTGCCCCCCTCCACGGGCGTCCTGAGGGCTTCCGGGTAAGCAGACCCCCGCGCCTGTCTTGCCAACCGGTGTGCTTTGCAACTGAGAACAAGCCGTGCCCTTTAAAAGCGATGACACTTGTTCTGCGGAGACCTCAGCTGAGCTCAGAGGGATTGTGGTTTCTTTTTCTCCTCCCCTTAACTCCCAAACTCGGCTTTTGAAGCGTCACCACCCACATTATTAGTAAACTGGAGTAGATAAGTGTTTTATATTATTTAATTTCCTCTTTCTCCCACATTCTTTTTTTTTTTTTTTCTTTTCTTCGTGTGGTCAGAGAAGTTGACAGAGACCTAAGTCCTGAGGTGTTACCTGGCAAGGGTGGGATTTGTTGAGAAAACAGATTCAGAGCTGATTTATCCTGGATTATATGGCTTCTGTAACAAGGCTGGCTGCTTGTGCTGATGTCGCCTTATACAAAATCCGTGTTACTGTCGTCTTTTTGTTTCTGTTCTGGCCCCCACCGTTGGCTCTCCAGTTTCTCTAGAACCCCTTTCCTAAGTTGTCTGTGCCCTTCCTGACAGTGGAAGATCCAAGAATTAGCTCTTGCAGTTTAGAGCTGCCTGGGATGTGCATTCATGTCCACCAGGGGTTAAGGATTTTGTGATATGGTACTGCGGGTTTAAATGAGATACAAAACTTTAAAAAGCCCTCAGCAAAGACAAAGACAAGTCTTCACAGGTCTTTAAGTGGTCCTGGATCAGAGGTTAGTTTCCGGCCTAGAGCTTGTCTGCCTCCATTCTAATTTGCTCACATACATCCATACAGAATCAGTTTTCATATTTGGTGGATATAACCATGTGACTGGCTGGCTGGCTTGCTTGCTTTCTTCCTTTCCTCCCTTTTCTCTTTCATCTCTGCACTAGGGTCAGCAGTGGTTTGGATCTTTCAGCTAGAGTGTGAAGTGCGATAGGGAGTGTTAGAAGTTAAGGTTGGGAAGAAAGTGCAGTCCACAGATAATCCTGGGTACCCAGTTAACTTTTTCACCTGCCCACATCATGTTTCTCGTGTTCTGCAGAGCCTGTTTATGGAAGAACTGTGTGATTTGGGCCTGCATATCTGAGGCTTTATGGTAACCAGAATTGTATTCCTTGTATTCCTTGTGTGGGGCTTTTTCTTGGGCAGGGGGGACAGTGACCAAGATTGGAAACACATTATTTCTCTTGGATAAATACTTGCATTCTGTCCCCATTAAAACTGAAATCCATCAGCACCATGAACCTTCTGCTTGTTAAATGAGAACAGAACAATAAAGGTGCTTCCACAAGTTTGTGGGCTTGTAGTCATACCTTAGTTTTCCTTTGTTTGTTTTTTTTCTACGTTTTTTTTTACTTGAGTTCACTCTGCCCCGCTTTTAGCATTTAATTTGTAGAATTTTTATATTATAATTCAAATAACATACTTAAGGATGTGAATGATTGATTAAGGTTCAAAATTAAGGCTTTTCAGCGAAATAGTCATATTCATATCATGATTTTTACCTTTCAAAGAAAGTAATGAATTTCTTGCTGCTATTATCATAATCATCTTATATTGTAAATAGAGCCACTATATCTAATGTAGAGATGCAGAAACAGAATAGGTTTAGAGAGGTGATTAATTTAACAAATATTTATTGTGTCCCTACTATTAGCCAGCTGCTGTGCTAGTTGAGAGGGCTGAGGGTAAATGACACAGTCTTGAGGTTGAATCAACTGAAGTATTTGCCTCCCACTGTCACAAGCTAGGTTTCCTTTGAAATCGAGGGACAGCTAGATTTTCGCCAGGCAGGATGCCTTTTGGAGGACACAGAGCAGCAAGGAAAGAAGAAGCCATCAGCCTGAGCAGCTGGGTTCCAGATGAAGTGCACCAACCCTGGCAGTCAATGGGGGGTTAGGATATTGGATCCAGAGGGTCCTCACATCCTGCCTAGAATGGTAATGCTTCCTTCAGCCCACAATTAGATCATTAATTCAGGTTGATCAAGAGAAAAACATGCACATAGAGGGGGTACCTGGGTGCCCCAGTTGATTAAGCGTCAGCTCAGGCCCAGATCTCAGGATCCTGGGATAGAGTCCTGCATGGAGCTCCCGGCTCAGTGGGGAGTCTGCTTCTTCCTCTCTCTCTCTCTAGCGAATAAATAAATAAAATCTTTTAAAAAATGCACATGGAGAAGGATTTGGGGCAGATTTCTCTAATAAAATACTTGGCTAGAGAGACTAGATTTTTGTTTCTCATGGGGTATTATAATACTTAAGACTAATAAGATGACAATGAGAATAGGAGTTTCCGTGATAAGCCCTCACCCAAAAGAGTAGCAGGTTCAGACCTTTAAGAGAACTTTGAGTCAACTGGGAGTTTTCAAAGACTCCACAGAAACATGACATTTACATGCAACAGGCTATTTAGTTTAAATCTAATCCCGCTAGAGACATTTACTAAGTTGATCTTTAGCAGCATAATGAGGCACTCTGCATTGTGTCTATGAGCTAGATCACCTGGCTTTGAGTCCAGGCTCTGCCACTTACCAGCTGGGTGACTTTGGGCAGGTCACTTAACCTCTGTGCACCTCATCTGTGAAACGGGAATGAAAATAACAGCACCGACTTCATGGGGTTATGGTGAAGATCAGATGAGTTACTCTGTGTGGTGAAGTCTCAAAATAGGGCCTGACACACCATAAACTAGTGATTACATTTTTGGCCAATTCAGAGGGTCTACTTGGGAATTACACAAAAAGTAATCAAAGATTATTTTAGTTGCCTGCCTTTCTCTCTTCTCTGTGAATGTCAAACATGAAGGAAGAGAGAAGGTGGCTTTTTCTATTTTGCAATTAATTTAGAACTCTGGGGAGCTTTTTCGGGTTACTTTTCAAAGTCTTTAGAATTCCTTTGGGATGAACTGCCATCCTGGCACAAAGGAAAGATATCCACTCTCTTGACAATCAACAGGAACTAAGTTTCAAACCTAGCGTTAGGACCTTAGTCATGTTATTTAATCTCTCTGAGGGTCTGTTTCCCAATCTGCACAGAGGGTAAGACACACTGACTTCCCATGGTTATAGTGAGGCTTAGATTTTATAAGCTGTAGGCATATGATATGAGGCTTAAAAAATAATAGATTACAACTGTGTGTCCTTTTTTTCTACTTCCTCATCATCTTTGATAGGCTAGAACACAGAAGCCTCCTTCCCCTGGCCTTATGTTGCCTGTGTAACAAGCTGTGTCTGCCTAACTGAGGTAGACCTGCGTTTTGCCACACAGGAGACTGGAATGTATGGTGAGAACATCCTCCATGAGGACATGAAATGTACAGAATAAAATCTATGTTGTTTAGTTCCTAAGTTTTCTTTTGCTAAGGATGACCAACTTCTGTGAGATGGGAAAGAAATCTTGTCCCAATAACCTTACGGCACAGATACTGCAAATCATGATTTTTGTTCCAAGGGCATTGTATGTTTTTATTTGTAAATGGTCTTAGAAAAGCATTTCTATAGTTAGCATTGATTCTGCAAATTAACTTGCTTTTACAGATGGGGAAATATGAAGCCTCGTTTAAGACATACATGAACAAATTCTAGCTAAGGCTTCTAATTTCTAGATTCTAGCAATGTACTTTGCCACTATTGCTATAACTTTGAGCAATTCCTTCTGATCTCAGCTTAAACATTTTTACTCCAGCAGATCATTGACCTAGATTGAATGCCACCTAAAATTGCACTCATCATCTACTTTCCCCACTCTCCTCAAGTTGTCTGTCTTAACCCACTGGAACCTCTGCACCTCCCCATGTCTCTCTTCCTTTTCTCTTTTCCCTCTGCCCTCCCTCACACACACACACACACACACACACACACACGCAACCTTGTTGTGCAAAACAGTAGCCATTAGTCACAGGGCTATTGAGTACTAAAATGTGGCTAATTGCAAATGAGATTTGATTTAAGTATAAAATACACACCAGACTTTGAAGAGTTAGTACAAAAACTTGTAAACCATTCTATGAATAATTTTATATGTTGATTACAGAAATATGTTTATCTGTTACATATTATAAATATTCTAAATATATTTCAGTTAAATAAAACATATTAAAATTGACTTCATCTGTCTCTTTTTACTTTTTATGTGGCTACTAGAAAATTTTAAATTATATATATGGCTCACATTATATTTCTATTGGGCCACCACCTTTCCATGAGAAGTCCACTGTGGTGAAAGAGAGAGGGGTCAGGGTTATCACAAAGCCTGATTTGGGGTGTCTCTAACAGTCTGCTGCTTCATGCATGTGATCTTGAACAAGTCACTTAATGTTCCTGAACTTCAATTTTTTTTACCTCTTTCAACTCATAGAAATGATGGTTAGCTTATCTAGTTTCATTTGCTCAAAAATGAATATGATGATACTTCCCAAATTCTTGAGAGAAGCAAATGAGAATTTTTTAGAAGACATTCTTGCAACCTGTGAAGTGCAAATGTGTATTCACTGCTATAGTATGAGTTGATTTGTCCCATTAAGGATTATAGTAATGATACTAGTTAAGGATAGCTCTGTTCTCCTTAGGAAGATAAGGCAGTAGAGTGGAGAAAGTTTAGTTCAAGAGGAAAAGATCAAAGACATATATATGCCTCCCTAGGCATATGCCAGGGTTCCTCAACCTCTGTTTGCCCTATTAACATTTTGGGCTGGATCAGCCCTTTTTTTTATTAACATACATTATTTATTTCAGGGGTATAGGTCTGTGATTCATCAGTCTTACACAATTCACACCACTCACCATAGTACATACCCTCCCAAATGTCCATCATCCAGCCACCCCATCCCTCCCACCCCCCTGGGCTGGGTCAGTCTTTGTTGTGGGGGTTGTCTTTTGCATTGTAGGAGGTTTAGTAATATTCCAGGCCTCTCCCCACTAGGTACCAGTTGCACTCTTCCCCCACTGTGACAACCAAAAATAACTCCAGGAATTCGAAGATATAAGCCAGAGGGCAGAATTGTCCCCCACTGAGAGTCACTGGCCTAGGCTTCTCCCCTCAGGGAGAGAAGGTTTGGGTAATCTGGAACTAAATCATTATCAAAAGGTGAATAGGATTATATGTTTATAAAAAAATTATAAAAAAATAAAAATGAAAGAGGAAGGCAAAAAAAAAAAAAAAAAGGTGAATAGGGCCTTAAAGGTTGGGAAGCTCTGTTTTCATATGGTGAGGGGCTAGAAGATTAGACATCTTTGTGCTGTTACCATGTGACAGCACCTTCGTAATTCATTCATCTGTCCATCCACCCATTCATTAGATTATACTATTGAGCACCTGCTATTGTCAAGGCACTGTGCTAGAGCCTGTACTGGGAAATGAATGTGAAAGACAAGAAGACCCTGTCACCCAGCCCCAGGTAGCTTACAGAGGAGTCCTGTGGGAGATAAGCATACCATGTATGCAGCTGGGTGGGTAGACTGCTGTATGCTGGTAATCTGTCTCCTGTCCCCTATACTACCTTCTGGATATTTTCTCTTTTCAACATTATAGTTTTATTTTATATTGAAGGAACATATGCTTAAGGCTTTATTCTGAGTGCATACAAAATAATTCTCAGATTCTTTCCTCTTTTCTTTCTTTCTTTTTTTTTTTAAGAGCACAAGCAGAAGGTAGTGGGTAGAGGGAAAGGGACAGAATCTTAAGCAAACTCTGTGCTGAGTGCAGAGACCAACATGGGCTCTATCTCAATGACCCTGCGATCATGACCTCAGGTGAAATAGAGTTGGATGCTCAACTGACTGAGCCACCCAAGTGCTCCAAGAGTATTCTCAGATTTATCCTTTTGCAAATGCAAACTGGTTAAGTCCATGGCCAAATGGCATTAAGAAAGTCTGTGACATTTAACCCTTCACAGAATCCACCAAAGTTCTCCCCCACATTCCTGGCGTTGAAACCCAGAAAGTTCTTTCTGACCTAGGAAGAATTAAGATTATCTCACCCCCAACAGCCTTGTCCTGCTGCCTGATCAGGAATTTTCTCTCTTAAATCTTTTGGGTGGTGGTCTTAGATTGCATGGTATCCTGAAGCACTAAGAGAAAGAAATGTTTAAAAAATAGACTCAAAATACTTACTGCCCTTAGAAGCAGTATTGTTTTGTTCATAAGTGATTTTTTGTGGTGAAGGATTTGATTTCATGCACTTCTGTGCAGACAGTGTTAGTATAGTGTGGGTGTGAAGGATATTGATCAAGAGGAGCCCTTAAATATGGAGAATCTTTAGCATGGTTTCAAAGTATTTCTGCAGGAGTCTGCCTTCGTTTCCTGTCTCTACACAGTCTTTTATCAGAAAACAAGAATTGTTTTTAACTAGCAGAGTGCTAGAGAGCATCTTCCATTGCCTTTTATTATCTCTTTATGTGCTGGACTCTGTGGCAGGCTCTTGAGACAGAGCAGGGAAGACAATAGACAAACCCCCTGCTTCAAGGTCAATCAAGAAAGTAAGCAAATATAAAATAATTTCAAGTACTGATAAATATGATGAAGAAAATAACAAGGGGTTGTGATGGAGGGTGTCAGGGAATTTAACAGTCATGAGAGACTTCCTTAAGAGCTGTCATCTTATGGGAGATCTAAAGGACAAAGCACCACCCAGGTGAACAATGGAGGAAGAGCATCCTCTGCAGAGGGAATAAAAATGATTTTTGAGGCCCAAAGACGATTAGGGCCAATGTGGTTGTTGTTATCTTAGAGTCATAGAACATTCCCAAACATATCCAAACTGCATATGCAAACTTCTTTCTTTGATCTATGCTTTTCTTTCCTCCCAGATGTTAATGATTTCACTTTCCTTGTGTTCTTGCTTCTGGCTTAAGTTCAAACTTCCTGAATTGACTGACTAGTCATCCACTTTGTCCCAGATGAACACTCTGCTCTTCCATGGTCTCTATAAGCTATCTTTCTCCTGGAAAATTATTTCATTTCATTTTCTCTTTCTCTGTACTTAAGGATTACTAGCAACAATCATGTCAGGGAAGTGGATGGGCCAAATTCTTTGGGGGGAAGGAGGCCAAATTTTTGTTTCAAGTTTGAATTATGAAGCTGACTAGAGTAGAAGTTTAAATATTCATGGGGTTTCTATTCTTGTTGAAAACAAAAAGTGTAATTTCTCACTGTGCCAGTGGTTAGCCTTCCTTTCTCTTATTTTGTAATTCTATATGGAAGAAACTACAGAAACTGGGATTGAGCCATTCACTTTCTGGCGCTCAAAACACTAGTTTACTCTTGTGGTCTTGAAAATGGAGTTTAAAGTTTACTGACATAGCTCTGTCTTCTTTTTGCATATGTGGAATTTAAGAAATAAAACAGATGAATTGGGGGGTGGGACAGAAAAGAGACAAAACAGAGAACAAACTGAAGGTTGCTGGAGGGGAGGTGGGTGGGGTTTGGTTAGATGGTTGATGGAGAATAAGGATGAGCACTAAGTGTTGGATATAAGTGATAAATCACTGAATTCTACACCTAAAACTAATATTATACTGTATGTTAACTAAGTGGAGTTTAGATAAAGACTTGAAAAAGAAAAAAATTTTTGGGACACCTGGGTGGCTCAGTCGGTTAAGCCTCTGCCTCTGGCTCAGGACCTGATCCCAAGGTCCTGGGATGGCTTGCTCAGTGGGTAGCCTGCTTCTCCCTCTGCCTGCTCTGCCTGTTGCTCCCCCTGCTTGTGCTCTCTCTCTCCCTCTCTGACAAAGGAATAAATAAATAAATCTTTTTAAAAAATAAATTTTAAATGCATATAAAATGTGCATCCTAACTGGTTTTTAGTTAATTGGCTCTTCGATTTTGGTAAGATTAAGCCTCTGTCTTTGCCAGCACTCTGCCCTGGCCTCCTTTTGGGGTGCTGCTCTCATCGAGCACTGGCCCCTGTGCTACTAGTGTGACCATCACTGACCCCTGTGGAAACCTGCCCAGGGCAGAAAGGGGCAAGTTTTGATTTCTTAGGCTTTACTCATCATTGTTTTTCATGTCTCTCCTTTCCTTGCTTTATTTCCTCCCACCTTATTCACATTCTCTTTTTGTTCATCTATTCATTGAAGAAACATTTACTTGAGTAACTAGGAATCAAGGGAGAACCATCCAAGTTTAGAGAGAACATACTCACGATACTTCATACCTGATGCAGGCAGCAGATAGAAGTCATAAACTTGATGTCCATGGGCTATAGTCAGCTTGCAGATGTGTTTTGTCTATCAAAATATTTAAGGTTTTGTGGGTTTTTTTATGTAGTTGATAGCAGTTGAAAATTGGGTTGTTTCCCTTAAAACCTGGATGCTAGAATTGAGGGTCTTGCCCTGCATCTTTGAATGGTTACTTCAGCTCTGGGGAAGTTTAGGGAAAGAGCTAGGCATGGGGCTGAGGCTGCAAACATAGCAACTTCAGCACCTGAAGGTCTCACTTGCTGAGGTACCAGATTTAGTTTCTATGGTGACAGCTACTTGGAACCTTAAGAATGTTTTAATCTGAAGAGTTACATAGTCAAGTTTGCACTTGGAGTCTGGTTGAGGATTCCTTTGAAGGGATCAATCCAAAGGTAGAGAGATCTTTAGGAGGCTGTTACAAATCAGAGGGGAGGCATTAAGAAGCTGAACAAAGGTACTGCACAGAAGTTTCTAGAGGAACAAACAAATTGCGGAGCTATTGAGGAGTGGAGAAATGCTTAATGAGGTGAGAGTAGAGTCCAGAGTGGGAGAGGAATCTCCTGTTGGAGTGATGGTGGGGCTGCTGCTTATAAGGTAGGTAGGACTTTGCTAGTCTGTGACTTGCCTCAAAGTCTGTACAGCTCATTTGCATTTATGCATTTTTACTGGGTTGAAAGGCCTACACCAGGGTCAGTGTTTATAAGCAACAAAATCCAAATGTGGCTGCTTTGGGTACAATAGGTAGGATGTTCAACCCAGCAATCACACTACTGGGTATTTACCCTAAAGATACGAATGTAGTGATCCGAAGGGGCATATGCACCCTAATATTTATAGCAGCAATGTCCACAATAGCCAAACTATGGAAAGAACCTAGATGTCCATCAACAGATGAATCAATAAAGGAGATGTGGTGTGTGTGTGTGTGTGTGTGTGTGTGTGTTTATAGGAATACTATGCAGCCATCAAAAGAAATGAAAGCTTGCCATTTGCAATGACGTGGATGGAACGAACTAGAGGGTATTATGCTGAGTGAAATAAGTCAGTGAGAGAAAGACAAAATTATCATATGATCTCTCTGATATGAGGAATTTGAGAGGCAGGGTGAATGACTTGGGGGGTAGGGAAAGAAAAAAAATGAAACAAGATGGGATCAGGAGGGAGACAAACCATAAGAGACTCTTTTTTTTTTTTTTTAAGATTTTAATTTATTTATTTGTTAGAGAGAGAGAGAGCGAGCGAGCACAGGCAGACAGAGTGGCAAGCAGAGGCAGAGGGAGAAGCAGGCTCCCTGCCAGGCAAGGGGCCCGATGTGGGACTTGATCCCAGTACGCAGGGATCATGACCTGAGCCAAAGGCAGCTGCTTAACCAACTGAGCCACCCAGACGTCCCCCATAAGAGACTCTTAACCTCACAAAACAATCTGAGGGTTGTTGGGGAAACAAGGGGTAGGGAGAGGATGGTTGGGTTATGGACATTGGGGAGGGTATGTGCTATGGTGAGTGCTGTGAAATGTGTAAGCCTGACAATTCACAGACCTGTACCCCTGGAGCTAATAATACAATATATGTTAATAAAAATAATTATTAATAAAAAAATTAGCCATAAAAACCACAAAACAATAAGTAGGATGGCCAGGAAGTTGGGAGAACTAGATTAAGGCTACCTTGCCAGAAGCAGATCCTAGAACTGATCTGGTGAGAGCATTTCTGGGGCTGCTCCAAGATACTGCTGATGCTATTTTGGGTTCTAGATGTGCTACCAGCCCTGCTGTCCCTGTTGTGGGAGAGAATATTGTGGGTTATCTCTGGATTCTGGTCTGGAGCAGCTGTTGCATTTAGGTCATATTTCCATGTCACAGCAGCAAATGACAAATGCAAGCAGTCATCTGGTATTGGCGGCTTCTGTAGTAAGAGCTGGTTTCTGCTTCCTACCAAGACTCTGAATTGCGGGGAAATTCCTCAGACATAGGAAAGGGCTTCAGAGGCTAGGAAACCAATGAAATAATTGTCTATTATAGGGTTTATAATTTTTTAGTGTAGCCAAGGGGGATGAGGGACCCCAAATAGTGGGGATTACTTCTCTGTTTAAAGAGAGTATTGAGAGCAAAGAAATGTGATATTGCAAAGTAGGACCAGTAAGGGGTATTGGGAAACTGGAGGTTACTTGGTTTGGCTGCAAATTGGAGAGACATGGGGGAAATCCTTCAGGGGTAAGTTAGAGCTATCCTTTGGAAGCCAAATTGAAATTTTCAGTTGAATTACAGTTTTGGCTTTCATTTTCTTTGGAAAGGGTTTGCTACTAAACATTATCTAGAAAATGACCCAATGAGAATATGGCCTTACAAAATTAATTTAATGGGACAGAGAAGCTAGTTCAATGGAGGCTGCTCTAACCCATGTATCAGCTCATGCTCTGACTGTGGGACAAGCAGCCAGGACTGTCCTAGGACTTTCTAACTCACTGGTCAGAGAGAGGCATGAGGGAGTGTAGGGGGGAGTGCCATATAGGAATGGGGGCCAGATTTTCATTCTAGGGGACTGGGAGAAGGTGACATCATCAGGAGACATGAGGAATTGATAATGGGAGTGGAAAGATAATGTTATGTTTTAGATAGCAGTGCAGGGAGTAGAAGCCTGACTGGAGTTGGCTTCTAAAGGATGGATTTAGGAATCATAAAACCATGGCTCTAGAGGTGCCAGGGCACAGAGGTGATCTAATCTCATGTCCTTGCTTTATTTTATTTAAAAAATAATATGAAGTGTATTAGTTTATTTTGGTAGAGAAAACAGTAGAAGTACAAAAAAGAAAAGCAAAACTGGGCCATAATCTTTTCCCTAAATAACCCCTCTTGACTTAAAAAGGAAAAAGTAAATTGAAGCAATGCATGCACATAATTAGAACATTGAAACCATATAGAAAAGTGCAAAGATAAATACAGAAATGGTCCTCCTTGGACCCTCCCCACCAGCTCCCAGTGTTCCCCTTACAGAGGTAATATGATAATGAAGACATTGACCGCATACACAACTTTACCTTTCCTCTATTTTTATCATGACATTTCCAAGATATATTAAATAAAAATATATGAAAATATCTTTCTAATGGCCCCACACATCTTAATCATCTCAGTGGTACTTAATCTAGAGCCGTGAAAGCCTTCCATGGTTGCCTGTGTCTGCTGCATGCAGCCTGGTCCACAGCCCAGTCCTGTTCTTCTCTGCTGTGTCTCTGCCTCCCTCATGCTCTCTCCTGGTCGAGAGAGCCTTCTTTCTCTGCACTCGTGGTTTCCATTGCTCCCCTGCCTGTCCTTCCCTCTCTCCTGACCCACTGCTCTTGAACTGCAGGTCCCCTAAAGTGTTCCTGCCTCCTGAAAATCCTTGGGGATCCCAGAGTGGTCAGGTCACTTCCTCCTTCCCTAGGCAAGAAGCTCCACAAGGGAAGTAGTATGCCTCTGGCACGGCCCTATCTCTCCCCATCACACCTGTATCCTGAGTGTCCAGCATGAAGTCCAAATGTGACAGGAATCAGTAGACCATTCATCTACTGTTGTACATTCTGTGATTTGGGGCAAATATACATGCTCGTATTATGGTTCATTATAACAGTTTTATGAATCTGAAGCTATTTGTGGTCAGTGTTATAAAAGAAAAATTATTCTTACTAAAAATGGTGAGGAAGCCTTTATTTGAGGCTAGTGCAATAGGTAGAGATACTATTGCAAGTGAGAGAATTCGACTCAATACAATAGGAACAAGTGGGGATTTATAGCCAACAGGCAAGGTGAGGGAAAGATGAAAAATTATTGAAAAGAATTCGATTAAATATCAAGGGTAGAGGAAGATGAGCTTGATTGGATATCAAGATTGGGAGGATTCTTGATAAACTGGCTTAGCAGGATTCTTTGCTAAAACTGGCAAGCCACCGGTGAGGCCTAGTCAAGAAGAAGGCTCAAAGGAGCCTGACTAAAGTTTGGTTAAGGAGGAAGTCACTGTTACTGTCAACCAAGAGAGCCATGTGATGACTATGCCCTTTAGTACATAATGTCGCCTCCTAATAAAGACAGGAGAGACCCTGGAGAATGGGAGATTACACATGAAAAAGCATAGTCTATGCAACAAAGAGCTGCCAGAGAATATTGGTTTGATCCATCTCCAAGATGGACTTGTATTGTTTTTATATTTTAAAACAGGAACAATACAGTATTTATTCCACCCTTCCTCACAGGAGGATCCCAAAGACTGATTCTGTTTCAAGAAAGACCTATCAAATGTTTTTGCTCCTTGGCAGTGGATGCTGGTGTTTTCCTCTGAGATACTATTTCACATGTTCCTAGTTACAGAGCTAACCCAGCTTGCCTCAGTGCTATGCCTGCAGTCATGGAAAAAACTGACTTCTCAGTCACATGGGGCACTCCAAACTAATTTTGCTTCCCTGAGTATTCGGTGAGCCAGGGTGATCACACATCTCCATGACCTGGCTCACTTCTGGGCCTTGCCTGTTTTCCAGGAGGACGGTTGACCCTTGAACAACACAGGTTTGAACTACACGGCAGGTCCACTTACTCAAGGACTTTTTTACAATACCGTAAATATATTTCCTTTTTCTTGTTATTTTCTTAATAACATTTACTTTCCTTTAGCTTACTTTATTGTAAGACTATGTAATACATGTAACATGCAAAATTTGCATTAATAGGCTGTTTATTGCTAAGACTCCCAGTCAACAGTAGGTGATTAGTAGTTAAGTTTTTGGAAAGTCAGAAGTTATTCATGGATTCTCAGCTATGTGGGGAGTTGATGCCCCACCCCTCATTGTTCAAGGGTCATTATTAATAGAGTCTAATTATTAATAGAGTCTCTTTTCCTTCTCACAAGTGTCCCCTTTTGGTCACTATGTTCTGTTGTCCCTCGGCTTGGCAACCTTCCCAACCCAGCACAGAAGCTAGCCCTAGACCTAGTATTACTGATCTCCATCAGACTGCCTAGACAGTGCCACAGTGTATTCCCCTTGTGGTGACTTGCACAGATGCCATTAATTTTTAGCACAGTAGCTGGTTGTCACAAAGGTGCTCTAAGAAATCTGCACACGTGAAGAATGTTACTACATGCTGCTTTCAGCTTTCATGGTGGAAGTGGATAAAAAATAGGGAGTGTGAAGCAGATGAAGTTGAGTGGGGGGTGGGGGATGGTAGTGCTGACAGGAGGGTGTCACCAGGGCACGAGGGGTCTGTGGTGGCAGTATGCTCTATGCACTTGGAAATCATGTCAGGTGATGTAACTTCCAAAGCAGTGTCTATATTTGAATTTAAGACCCATCATACAAATTAGTGGCAGGACAAGAATTAGCTTTGTATTTTGCAAAGGGGGGGGTTGCTTGTGAAAAACCCAGCCCCTTATTCTTATCTCAGATCTACTAAATCATTCTATATGGGAGCTGGAGCTGGGGCTTGTTCAGAAATCTGAATTATTTTTAAAGATTTTATTTATTTGACAGAGATTACAAGTAGGCAGAGAGGCAGGCAGAGAAGGTGGGGGGGGGGGAAGCAGACTCCCTGCTGAGCAGAGAGCCCGATGTGGGGCTTGATCCCAGGACCTTGGGATCATGACCTGAGCCGAAGGCAGAGGCTTTAACCCACTGAGCCACCCAGGCGCCCCAGAAATCTGATTTTTTTTTTAAGATTTTATTTATTTACTTAGAGAGAAAGGAGCATGAAAGGGGAGAGGGTCAGAGGGAGAAGCAGACTCCCTGCTGAGCAGGGAGCCCGATTCAGGACTCCAGGATCATGACCTGAGCTGAAGGCAGTTGCTTAAGCAACTGAGCCACCCAGGTGCCCAGAAATCTAAATTTTTAACAGCTTCTGGTGATTCTGATGGATTGTCTTGAGAACCACTGCCTCAGGAAAAGTAGACATTTTGAAGCAAATCATATGTTCTTATTAACTTATGCATTTGGGCAGTTCATTCATTCATTTAGTAATTCTTTATTGAATACCATTCATGAGCAAAGCCCTGGGTCAGGAGCTAGGTATATAGCAGCGAGTGACAGGATGTGTTTGCTGTCCAAACAGCTTTCCATTGTAGCAGAGGAGACAGACCTTCACCTAGCAGGGGTACCCCTGTGACATATCTCTACAAGGGGAGTACTGAGGACTGTGGGTGCTGTGGGTGCTGAAGCCAGGGTCTACCTCAGAGCCTGGACTTAGTTCAGGCCTCTTCAGGGTATGAGTCAGATCTGGGACCTGAAGGTTGAGAGGAGAGTAGGAACATAGCTACTGGACATGGGAACAGCATGCATAAAGGCCTCAGTAAAGGGAGATTTGCTGGAGTTGTAAGTGGTGGATATTGACATGAGAAAAGGAGGAGTCAAAGGGGAAGGGTAGGCAGGAGATGTGGAGGGCTGGAGGCCCTTGGGTTTGGGACTAGACTCTCAGAATGCCAAGGAGCACTGAAGGGCTTACATGTAGATCTTTTGGGGAATTCTGGTCTTTAAAGTCCCATGAGCTCATGGGCACCAATGTGCAACCATTCACATGCTATTTGAGCAGGCTTCCTAGTGGCTGTGGGCAGGCCAAAGCCCTGGAGACAAGGATGCTGGGTCCTGTTAGCTATCTGGGAAGGTGTATGTGGCAGGCAGCAGTCCTGGGATGTGCTCCCATGGCTCTGGTGAGGGCCCAGCCTCTGTGTACAAAACACTGTCAGTTTCAGGTCTGTAACTCTGACATCTGATCTGTGTCTCTCCTCTAGATCCTGCCTGGCCTATACATTGGCAACTTCAAAGGTGAGTTATCTTTTCTTATTACTGTGGTAAAGTATGCATAATATAAAATGTGCCATTTATGCCATTGTGAAGTGTACATTTCAGGTAGCATTAAGTACATTCACATTGCTGTGCAACCATCCGTCTCCAGAACTCTTTCGTCATCCCAAACTGAAATTCTGTGCCTATTAAACACTATTCCCTTTCCCCCAGTCCTTAGAAACACCATTCCATTTTCTGTTTCTGTGGATTCGACTGCTTTAAGTACTTCACATGGGTGGTCTTGCGGCGGCTGGCTGATTTCACTGATCATAAGGTTGATTCATATGATAATATGTGTCAGAATGTATTTCCTCTTTAAGGAGACGTGTGTGTGTGTGTGTGTGTGTGTGTGTGTGTGTGTGTGTGGACACTTTGCACTACTTCCACCAAGGGTGGAATCAAGCATGATTTGAGTCAAGGTATTGACTCAGTTTATGCAAAGTCTGATCTGGACATAGCCACCACTTTTGTCCAGGCCTCTTGCTGGGCCCTTATACTTGTGCCTAACCTCTCAACTAATGGAGATGTGTATACTTAACAGGATGGGGTAGACTTAGGAAACTTGCATGACTGCAAGGCTGATGAGAACCAACCATTCTCATAAGCATCTGAAGTTCCTCCCTCCTAGAACAAGCAAGAACACACTCTGTCTGTTTGCAGGTAGCTCCTTAAAATTGAGCTCAGGTTCAGACTGACTAAAAACAGTCTCTTTTTTTTTCTCCAATATATTTTAAATTACTTTAATGTCATAGTAAATTAACCATTTAGATAATTACTAAAATATGCATAAAGGAGCATCTGTCTTTCATAGTCAGATGATGACTGTATCTACAAATCATTCAACTGTAAGATCCCACCACTCTATATCTATTTTCCTGTGGCTCTGTGTCAGGTTTTCTTCCCCCAAACAATTCTGAACTGGTAAAAAAAAAAAAAAAATACTATAGCATTCTATGTTTACTTCTCAGAACCCTCAAAAAAAGGATAGCTTTGTAAAGTAAATTATGCTAAAATAGAATATGAGAAACTAATAAGACATACATAGGAACAGCCCAGAAAATTTTAGGTTCTATACCCACTGATTAACAAAAATGCCCCAGGATAATCTTTATTTCCTCCTCCTCTCGTCCCCTAACTGCCTTTGGCTCCTAGTGCTGTTAATTGGCCTCAGAGAGAATTGAGCATAGGGAGCTGACAGCTGCTAATTGCTACTAGAACATTTTAAAAATAGTACTAGAGTTCCTAAATTAGTAAGCTTTGTAGTTCTGAAAAAGCAACAAGTGCTTTGTGGTAGGTAGGCTGTGGCGCTGGACTGCACTAAGGAACAACTATCTTTTGGGGTTTTGTAGGGAGTTATTAACTGCTTTAATGAAGACAGGAGAATGTCTTTGTATTTGAGAGCAGAGTTTAGGGTAAATTCCTAGAAATAGAATTGCTACATGAAAGTGTTTACAAATCAAAAAATGTAATACATGCCAACCAAATTCAGTACTTCTACCAACAGTTTATGAGAATTTTATCCTTCTTCATAGTAGGTTACTTTTCTTCTAGAAAGTCATGCGTGCACAATTTTTGGCACATTTTAAATCTCTCTGTACTAAAATCTATACCTATCTAAAAGTAAAAAATAAAAATAAATAAAATATATACTTATCTTCATTGGGGAGGGTATGTGCTGTGGTGAGAAAAAATACTAAGTTTAAAAAATCTATAGCTGTTTTCAAAATATTCAATGCCATGGGAATCCTTCACAGTTTCTGGTTCTTGCTGTGGGTTTTACCTGTTAGAGAGGGCTACACTATCCCATACCATACCTCTCCTTGATTCAGATGCTTAATTTTTTTTGTCATCTTCAGTTATTCTGACTTATATGTGGCCGTGTTTTATTCACTCATCAATTCACCAAACATTTATTAACCACTAACTAGGTGGAAGGCTTATTTAAAGCAAAGGAATAATAGTGTAGTGAATTGATAAGAAGCTGGAAAGAAGCATTGTTCTCCATAGAGTTGCCTGTGAATTAACTCATTCATTCCAGAAAGTTGTTGCAATGTGCTGGGAGTATGATGTGTATACACATTTTGGTTCTCTGTGGTTCGGAGTCAGGAAGAGCAGGAACAGAACAGGGAAGCAGGTGTTACTGTGAAGAGAAGCTGTGAGGCAGTCTGCCTTGGAATCTCGTTATCCCCCACTGTCCATGAGTCATATGTTACCCTCCAACAGGGTAACAGCCTGGACATGAGAGGGGCTGTGGTGAGGATGAACCAGACAGTGTAGACAGTGCACTCAGTTCAGTGTCTGGCACATGACTGGTCAGCCAGTGTCAGGCTCTCACCCTCTCGATCTGTGAACTAGGAACCACACACCTACCTCAGGCTGTTGTGGAAGAGAGCTAAATACTCACAGTGCCCATGCCATACTGGGTATGCAGTAGGTGCTGATCATCATTAGCTAGCAAGTACAGAAGACTGAGGTGAAAGGATCATAACTGTTCCTGGAAAGTGAATCCAGCTGTCATATGTGCTTTAGCATGATGTCTCATTTAGTCATTTTCTTTTCTTTTTCAATTACAAACGAGGCATATATGCCTTTTGCAACACAACAAGTACAAAAATGTATAAAGAAAAATTAATGGATTTTTTTTAACTTTCTGAGAGATCTTCATTTTTTAAAAAAAGATTTTATTTATTTATTTGAAATAGAGAGAGATCACAAGTAGGCAGAGAGGCAGGCAGAGAGAGGAGGGGAAGCAAGTTCCCTGCTGAGCAGAGAGCCCGATGTGGGGCTCAATCCCAGGACTCTGAGATCATGACCTGAGCCGAAGGCAGAGGCTTAACCCACTGAGCCACCGAGGTGCCCTGAGATCTTCATTTTTATATGGTGTGGACTGGCACTGCTACAAGGCCTTGGTTCTAGTGGCTATGGTGGCGCTTTGGTCTCAATCCAATCATTGAGTAGTCTCCAGTTCTATCTCCTTCCTCCCCTCCCCCACCTCTCTCCCATTCTCTTCTTTTGCCTCTCTTCTCTCCCTCCCTGTCTTCCTCCTTCCAGTAGGGATCCTTTACATGTCACTATGCAACTTCCTTTTTTGATTCACAAAGCATTTTCCAACACCAGGTCCTGGTGATTCTTCCACCTAGAGAAAAACTCACAAACCAGTTCAGGTTCTGGAGTCTAGTCTTTGATGAGTCCCTCAGTTGAGGTGCCTTAACTTGCAGCTGGCTCTGCCCAGAAACCAGAAGGGAAGGTGGGAGTGGAAGCTTGAAGAGCAGCTCCATCCCAGACCAAGAGGGTTCAGTTATCTGCTGCCTCATAACTTGGCAGATCCCAAAATGGATGTGAGCTGACAGAAGCCCTCATTGAAGATGTCCACAAATTCTAGAAATGTGAGAAACAAATCTCACACCGTGTATGTGTACTGGTTATGTACATAGAGACATGTTTGAGGTCTCAGAGCTTTTGTTCTGTCTGCCAGTGACAATGGTCATGGTTCCCAGTGGTGGTTCCCCAGTTGTTAAGATAAGGCTGACCTGGTGAACTACTGAACACTGATCTCTGGTAGTCTGCTGTTAGCTTCACCTAAGAGAACTGCATGGTGAATGGTGAGCATTAGGTGGTGGAACAAGAGCTAGAATTCAGATGTCTTTGTAGTAAGCACATATTTGGAAACATGCAGAGGTGATGGAGATTGAAGCCCATACTGCAGCCTTGAGACTTAATCTGGTCCCAATGATAATAATATTAATGATGGCAATGATAACATTTACTACATGTGAGCCGAGCACTATTGTAAGCATTTTATTCCATTTAGTATTTCCAGCAGCCCTTTAAGGTGGTACTCTTACCTTTTTCCCACATTAAAGGTGAAAAGAGTGAGGCACAGAAAAACTTGTCCAAGGTTGGCACCAATAAATATCAGAGCCCACATTTGGTACAGAAGGAAACAGGTAGGAGCTGCCCATTTTGGCCCCTATCCCAGGTTGGAAATATACCCACCTAAAGGTTGAACACACTAACAGCTAATTTATAATTTTAGAAGTTATAGTTATGTACAATAATTAGTAACTCTAGGATTCGTTAAGTTCACAGTGGGATCAAGCATAATTGAAAAACAGATCAGAATCACTTAACTACCACTGAGCAGATTCTCAATTTGGGAAGCAAAAGTTGTTTGAGAAAAGACTCAGAACATGGCTTGGGGTTCAGGGTCAGAACAGAGAGAATTAGGTCCTCTTAAAATAGAGACCTTCCTTCTCCTCTTTCTTCTCTCATCCTGTATGATTATACTTTTGAGTCCACAAATCAGTGTAACAGGTGCTGTGATATTGGAAAGGCATTACCAAAGAAGTTCTTTCCTTCCAAATATCTGTTTTTTCAGAGTGCTAATATTGATGGCACTATTTTCTAGTGTTTCTTCAAATATACTTATGTTCATTTTGTTTAGAGACAATTCTGCTTGACTTTGTTGGACTAGCTTATTTGCCATGGCCACTCTGGCATTTCGCACATCTTAGCACTGGTTACCCCTGTACATCTTCTGCATCAGAATAAGATCTAGAGCACTAATTCCCCTTCCTAAGGAAGCATGTGGCTGCCACTTTGCTTTTGAAGACAGTATCTTCCAGGAATCCACTTGCTCCCTTAGCAAGGTCCTACCAGTGATGGATGGGGTCTTCCACGGAGGGAACATGTCACAGCAAAGGAGAAAGATCAGGTTTCTATTTCAGTGCTCCCACTATATAAAAATGGCATTTGCTTCTTCTAAAGGGCACGTGAGGCCTTAGGAGACTAGACAGAGGCAGGCAGCAAGAGTGGGCAGGAGTCCAGGGGCCAGAGGAGATGTTGGCGGAAAGAGAAAAGAGTACAGTTACCTGTATTACTGATGCAGGAGTTGAATATTTTACTTATTGGTGAAATTCAGTTGAGTTTTATAGTGTTTTTTTAAAAATTTTTCTTTTCCTGGTTATGAAAGGAATGTAAGCTCATCAGTTAAAATAAAATGAAAATTTTAAAAATCCAAATGTGATAGAAATATATTAGAGTGAAAACTTTCCCAAACTGTACATCCCAATATAACCATGGCCAGTGTACATTCTTCTAGATTTTTTCCATGTGAATTCTAATTTGTAATCTTCCTGTTGGTTTGTTAATAGTGTTGCATTAGTAATACTGCATTTGTAATTGCAAGAGGCTGTGAGTTGTTTTTTGACTTAGAAGTGGTATCAAAATGCCATGGTGGGGAAGGGGCACCATTGGCACCCAGTCATAGTTCATGCCCTGAAGGCTCTGCAGAGCTCCATGTGTACAGTGCACATCGTCTTCTGGGGTTCTTTTTTAAGTGTGGGTTCTGATCATGTAGATATGTAGTGGGTCTGGGAGTCTGCATTCCAGGTAATGCCATGATGCTGCTTGGCAGACCCTGGTTTGAGCAGCAAAAGACTAAGTTCCACCCCTTTGATTTTGTGCACAAGGAGAGCTGGTGTGAAACCTCCAGGCTTGTTCACATGCATGTGAGTGAGCTTATAACCCCATGTCTTACAGCTGCATTCACAGCTTGTTACCTTAGTGCTGGTGGTTGTAGGCAGTCATCCAGAACTGTCAATAATTTGTAGCCCTAAAGAATAAGAAGTCCAATGGCATCATCCAGAAATGTTGATTAAGTCTTTATATATGCTCAAGTAGTTAGATCCCATGCTAATGGGATAGGGTAATCCCAGAGTGGTATATCAGTACACACAGCACTGTAATAAAATAGAAAGGAGCATAGAGAAAAAGGAACATTGTCCAAGAGTTGCTTCTGTTTTCTTTGGAACCCTACAGTCTGTTGTCTCATTTATGATCTCATTCCATATTCAAAAATATATACTTTTATTACCAAACCACTTTTTTTGTTTATTTTTAATCTGTGTTATAAAAGTATATTTATGAGGTGCTGAAAATGTTTTAAGGTTAGATTGCAGTGATGGGTAAACAACTCTGAATATACTAAAAAAAGTTGAATCATGCACTTTAAAAGGGTGAATTTATGGTATGTAAATTACCTCAAAGCTGTTTATAAAAAAAGGAAAAAGTATATTTAAAACATATTTTTTAAAAATTTTTATTTATTTATTTGACAAAGAGAGAGAGATCACAGGTAGGCAGAGAGGCAGGCAGAGAGAGAGGGGGAAGCAGGCTCCCTGCCAAGCAGAGAGCCTGATGCAGGGCTCCATCCCAGGACCCTGGGATCACGACCCGAGCCGAAGGCAGAGGCTTAACCCACTGAGCCACCAGGCACCCCCAAGATGTTTTTTTTTTTTTT